>JAWNZC010000149.1:1465000-1720000 GCA_035771165.1 Paragorgia papillata
CTCGGACCAGTCCAAATATTTCAGTGTTTTCCCGCTCTTTTTCTGAGGACGAGCTCGGACGTCGCGCATACGCAAAACGTTTGGCAGCGGTGTTCTCCTCCCCCAACTCTCCTTCCTCCTCCTCATCCTCGTCCCACTCCTCCCCCAAATCTCCCTCCTCCTCGTCCCACTCCTCTCCCAACTCTCCTTCCTTCTCCTCCTCGTCCCACACCTCCCCCAACTCTCCCTCCACCTCCAACTCTCTCTGCTCCTCCTTTCCCTGCTACTCCTCCTGTTCCTCTACTTCCTCCTCCCGTTCCTCAACTTCCTCCTCCTATTCCTCCTCTTTCATTTCTACATCCTCCTCTTCGTCCTCTTCGTCCTCCTCCTCCTCCAACTCTCTCTACTACTCCTCTTCCTCCACCTGCAACTCTTTCTGCTCCTTCTCCTCCAACTCTCCATCCTCCTTCTCCTTTCTGCTCTGCCTGTTCCTCCTCCTCCTCCTTCAGCTCTCCCTCCACTTCCTCGTCCTCCTCCTCCAACTCTCTCTCTCTCTCTACCTCGTCCTCCTTCAACCCTCCCAGCTCCTTCAACCCTCCCAGCTCCTCCTCCTTTCTGCTCCTCACTAACAAAGAAAACAAACTCAGATATTATTAAAACAACTGCAAATACACACCTTGCATCAATGATTGCTCCTTTATCTAACAACACTTCAATAACGCGATGATGACCATGAGTAGCAGCCAAATGGAGAGCAGTGTTGGATTTATCATCTTCGTCATTAATAATAATGCTATCTCTTTTAATCAACTCTCTCACAATGCTGGAAATAAACAAAACGGCTAATGAATACCAAATGAATTATTTAGGGTAGGATTGTAGCTATTTGCCATCGTTCTAAAAATTACATTACTTTTCTTTTCCATTCATGGCGGCCAAATGAAGCGGAGTTTTTTCTTCCAAATTAACGGCATCAATGTCAGCTTCTTTGTCGAGCAAAAGCTGAAAAAAAAATTAGATAAAAGACTCTATTTATACTAGACAACTCTCAGTTATATCTAAACTGTTCTCTCTAGAGGTCCAGTAAGGACCGTCCTTCATTGATCTAGTGTTACTACAGAAGAAAACCAGAGTAAACTAAACTAACTTTACTTATACTGGATAACCCTATCAGTCATATCTAAACTGTTCTCTCTAGAGGTCCAGTAAGGACCATCCCTCATTGGTCTAGTGTTACTACAGAAGAAAACCAGAGTAAACTAAACTAACTTTACTTATACTGGATAATCCTATCAGTCATATCTAAACTGTTCTCTCTAGAGGTCCAGTAAGGACCATCCCTCATTGGTCCAGTGTTACTACAGGAGGAAACCAGAGTAAACTAAACTAACTTTATTTATACTGGATAACTCTATCAGTCATATCTAAACTGTTCTCTCTAGAGGTCCAGTAAAGACCATCCCTCATTGGTCCAGTGTTACTACAGGAGGAAACTAAACCAACTTTATTTATTTATACTGGATAACCCTATCAGTTATATCTAAACTGTTCTCTCTAGAAGTCCAGTAAAGACCATCCCTCATTAAGAGAAAACCAGAGTAAACTATTTTATACAAGATAACTCTATGTCTAGAGTCAAATGTCAGAGTCTCACTATGCGCCAAATAGCTCGGCTGACTGCATAACTCACCTCCATATAAAATAAATAGGCACTCAGAACACGACTTACTCGGGATACCGACAAAAAAAAACACATGACAAAAAAACCGCCGACAAAACCCCCAAATTACTAAATTCAGACAAAAAACCCGCATTCTCCTTTTACAAATTATTTTCAGTGAAGAAGTATGGTGTTGCGACACTATTTACGAACATCTGATTTGATGTTGCGTTCTCAACAAATGAGTCATCGTCTCAAACAGTTGGCAAATGACTCACATGGGAATTGTCGGCGAGGTTTTCATCGTCGGGGGTTTTGTCAGGGGGGCGTTTGTCGGCAGGGTTTTTGTCATGTGGGTTTTTTTGTCATGTGGGGTTTTTGTCATGGATTCGACTTACTCGGACAACATTTATAAATCCTTTCTTGGCTGCGATGTGCAGTGGTGTGTTGTCGTACTTGTCGCTTTCCTGTAGCAATTTTTTGGCGTAACTACTCTCTAACAATAGCTAGAAAACAAGACAGAAAAACCAAATCAGAAATTCGTAAATAAATAACTTCTTGATAAATGCGTCAATACGAACTTTTATTATATGGCTGAATTTCTTTTCAGGTCATTACGCGAAATGGCGCACGTTCATTGGTTGCTGAGAAGTCCAAAAAAGCTCTCCCCGCATTGTGGGAAGACATTACGCTTTTTTTTAATGACCTGTAAGTTTTGGCGGGAAAATTTCTGAGTTGATTTAAATGAAAATAAAAGAGAATTCGATATTTTCTTGGAAAATTTTAAATAATAATACGTCCTGGAAAAGTAGTGTTTCTTTTTATAAAAACTACTTATTTAAAAGCGCGGAAAATTAATGCTTAATAGGTGTAAACATGAAACGAAACGAACAAGCTCAAAAGTAAGGTAAACAGCAACATCTGAAGACGCGAACGATGAGTTAAAAACAAATAAGAAAACGTCACTAACTACGTCAGTTATTTACCTCGGGTTCGGTAACTAACCTATACATAGTAGAAATAAAACGAATTTTTGCTACCTGTAATACATCTACACAATTCTCTTCTGCTGCAATGAAGATTGTGGTTTTGTCTAAACTTTCTTTAGCTCTGATGTTTGCTTCATGTCCCAATAATGCACTGGTAGAAACCTTGTTTCCCTGGGCAACCGCTACTAACAGCGGAGTGTAATTATCCTTGTCTCTGCTTTCAATGTTTGCTCCTCTGAAGGAAATAAAGTAAGTACTGTATCATCATTATCATCATCAACATCGTCATCATTATCATTATCATTATCACCACCACTACCAGAATTATTATCATCATCATCAACAACATTGTCATCGTCCTTGTCATCATCATCATCAACATCATCACCATCACCACCATCATCATTATCATATCACGTACCATCACCACCATCATCACTAACATGATCACTATCATCATTATCATCATTATCATCACAACCATTATAATTTTCATTATCATCACCATCACCACCATTGCAACCACCACCATCATCATCACCACATCATCATAATCACCACCGTCATCACCACCACCACCATTATCATCATCACCACCACCATTATCATCACCACATCATCATCACCACCACCACCATCATCATCACCACAACCACCATTATCATCACCACATCATCATCACCACCACTACCATCATCATCACCACATCATCACCACCACCACCACCACCATTATCATCACCACATCGTCATCCTCACATCATCATCATCACCACCACCACTACCATCATCAACACATCATCATCACCACCATCATCATAATTATCATAACCAATATCATCATAATTATCATCACCATTATAACCACCACCACCATCACCATCATCATCACCACCATCACCACTATAACCATAATGATATCATCACTAAAGTACACTATGTCACACCAAAGTACACTATGTCACACCATACTACCATATCATTATAATTTACCTTTGAAGAAGCAAGTCAATAACAGGAACACTGTCAAACAACGCTGCCTTGTGCAATGGTGTTTCATGGTTCACATTCTTCGCTTCGACATTTGCTTTAAAGTTCAACAACAATCCCACGATGTCTACATCACCAGAAGTGGCCGCTAGATGCAATGGTGTGGCCATATTCCCTCTAACAGCGTTAACCTCAGCTCCTTTGAAAAGTAAATACTGCGCCGTCTTTCTTGAACCACCATCTACAGCAATATGCAACGCTGTTTGACCCTCTCTGTCGAGTTCTGCAATAATATGCTCGACAAATGTACTTCCGCCAACACTTTCTGCGGCATCCACTACGACTTTCACACAATCCACTCGTTCGTTCATAGCGGCGTAATGAATGGGAGTCATGTGTTCGTTATCACGGGCTTGTAACTCCGCTCCATTCTTGATTAACAGTTTAGCGACATTGGGATTACCTTGGGTGCAAGCCTCGTGTAGAGGGGTTGCTCGCTGTTTATCTCGAGCCTGGAAAAATACGTTAAAATATCAGTACACAACAAAAGACGTAAAACGACCAGTAGTAATGTAAATAGACCTTATTCAAAAATGGCCGCCGAATTAAAATTGTTTTATATACATATAAATTAGCCCTTATGAACTCGTTTTCATGTGTGAAATTCAAAATAATTTTTACTTTAAAACGAGGTCATAAGGGCTAATTTATATGCACATAAAAGAATTCTAATTCGGCGGCCATTTTTGAATAAGGTCTATATAACAATACGATTATGATCATCATCATGGATAAAATGAGTGAAGCCAATCAAGTACAGAAAGTGGAAGGTGAGAAGCGAAGAAAAAAAGAGAATAAATAGGCTGGATAGACATAGGAAGGACTGGAATTGAAGGAAAAATGAGAAAAAACAGAGTGGAAGAGCATGGAGGAAAAGTGGGAAGGAGAGTGGAAGGGTAAATAGGAAGAAAGTGGCAGGAGTAGAAATAAAAAGAATAAGGAAGAGATTAAGCTAGAGTCGAAGTGGAAAGGAGAATAGAAGGGAAAGCGGGGGAAGGGAGTGGAGTGAGACGGAGAGTGGAAGTAGAAAGAGAGTAGGAAAGAGAGTGGGAGTGAAAATGGGAGGGAGAGTAGAAGTGAGAGGGAGAGTAGAAGTGGGAAGGAGAGTAGAAGTGGGATGGAGAGTGGAAGTGGGAGGGAGGGAGAGTAGAAGTGGGAGGGAGAGTGCAAGTGGGAGGGAGAGTAGAAGTGGGAGGGAGAGTGGAAGTGGCATGGAGAGTAGAAGTGGGAGGGAGAGTAGAAGTGGGAAGGAGAGTAGAAGTGGGATGGAGAGTGGAAGTGGGAGGGAGGGAGAGTAGAAGTGGGAGGGAGAGTAGAAGTGGGAGGGAGAGTGGAAGTGGCATGGAGAGTAGAAGTGGGAGGGAGAGTAGAAGTGGGAGGGAGAGTAGAAGTGGGAAGGAGAGTAGAAGTGGGATGGAGAGTGGAAGTGGGAGGGAGGGAGAGTATAAGTGGGAGGGAGAGTGCAAGTGGGAGGGAGAGTAGAAGTGGGAGGGAGAGTGGAAGTGGCATGGAGAGTAGAAGTGGGAGGGAGAGTGGAAGTGGGAGGGAGAGTAGAAGTGGGAGGGAGAGTAGAAGTGGGAAGGAGAGTAGAAGTGGGATGGAGAGTGGAAGTGGGAGGGAGGGAGAGTAGAAGTGGGAGGGAGAATGCAAGTGGGAGGGAGAGTAGAAGTGGGAGGGACAGTGGAAGTGGCAGGGAGAGTGGAAGTGGGAGGGAGAGTGGAAGTGGCATGGAGAGTGGAAGTGGGAGGGAGAGTAGAAGTGGGAGGGAGAGTAGAAGTGGGAGGGAGAGTGCAAGTGGGAGGGAGAGTAGAAGTGGGAGGGAGAGTGGAAGTGGCATGGAGAGTAGAAGTGGGAGGGAGAGTAGAAGTGGGAAGGAGAGTAGAAGTGGGAAGGAGAGTAGAAGTGGGAGGGAGAGTGGAAGTGGGAAGGAGAGTAGAAGTGGGAGGGAGAGTGGAAGTGGGAGGGAGAGTAGAAGTGGGAGGGAGAGTGGAAGTGGGAGGGAGAGTAGAAGTGGGAGGGAGAGTAGAAGTGGGAAGGAGAGTGGAAGTGGGAAGGAGAGTAGAAGTGGGAGGGAGAGTAGAAGTGGGAAGGAGAATAGAAGTGGGAGGGAGAGTAGAAGTGGGAGGGAGAGTAGAAGTGGGAGGGAGAGTGGAAGTGGGAGGGAGAGTGGAAGTGGGAGGGAGAGTGGAAGTGGGATGGAGAGTAGAAGTGGGAGGGAGAGTGGAAGTGGGAGGGAGAGTAGAAGTGGGAGGGAGAGTAGACGTGGGAGGGAGAGTAGAAGTGGGAGGGAGAGTGGAAGTGGGAGGGAGGGAGAGTGGAAGTGGGAGGGAGAGTGGAAGTGGCATGGAGAGTAGAAGTGGGAGGGAGAGTGGAAGTGGGAGGGAGAGTAGAAGTGGGAGGGAGAGTAGACATGGGAAGGAGAGTAGAAGTGGGAAGGAGAGTAGAAGTGGGAAGGAGAGTGGAAGTGGGAAGGAGAGTAGAAGTGGGAGGGAGAGTAGAAGTGGGAAGGAGAATAGAAGTGGGAGGGAGAGTAGAAGTGGGAGGGAGAGTAGAAGTGGGGAGGGAGAGTGGAAGTGGGAGGGAGAGTGGAAGTGGGAGGGAGAGTGGAAGTGGCATGGAGAGTAGAAGTGGGAGGGAGAGTGGAAGTGGGAGGGAGAGTAGAAGTGGGAGGGAGAGTAGACGTGGGAGGGAGAGTAGAAGTGGGAGGGAGAGTAGAAGTGGGAGGGAGAGTGGAAGTGGGAGGGAGAGTGGAAGTGGGAGGGAGAGTGGAAGTGGCATGGAGAGTAGAAGTGGGAGGGAGAGTGGAAGTGGGAGGGAGAGTAGAAGTGGGAGGGAGAGTAGACGTGGGAGGGAGAGTAGAAGTGGGAGGGAGAGTGGAAGTGGGAGGGAGAGTGGAAGTGGAAGGGAGAGTGGAAGTGGAAGGGAGAGTGGAAGTGGCATGGAGAGTGGAAGTGGCATTGAGAGTAGAAGTGGGAGGGAGAGTGGAAGTGGGAGGGAGAGTGGAAGTGGCATGGAGAGTAGAAGTGGGAGGGAGAGTGGAAGTGGCATGGAGAGTAGAAGTGGGAGGGAGAGTGGAAGTGGGAGGGAGAGTAGAAGTGGGAGGGAGAGTAGACGTGGGAGGGAGAGTAGAAGTGGGAGGGAGAGTGGAAGTGGGAGGGAGAGTGGAAGTGGGAGGGAGAGTGGAAGTGGCAGGGAGAGTGGAAGTGGGAGGGAGAGTGGAAGTGGAAGTGGCATGGAGAGTGGAAGTGGGAGGGAGAGTAGAAGTGGGAGGGAGAGTAGAAGTGGGAGGGAGAGTGGAAGTGGGAGGGAGAGTAGAAGTGGGAGGGAGAGTGGAAGTGGCATGGAGAGTAGAAGTGGGAGGGAGAGTAGAAGTGGGAAGGAGAGTAGAAGTGGGAAGGAGAGTAGAAGTGGGAGGGAGAGTGGAAGTGGGAAGGAGAGTAGAAGTGGGAGGGAGAGTGGAAGTGGGAGGGAGAGTAGAAGTGGGAGGGAGAGTGGAAGTGGGAGGGAGAGTAGAAGTGGGAGGGAGAGTAGAAGTGGGAAGGAGAGTGGAAGTGGGAAGGAGAGTAGAAGTGGGAGGGAGAGTAGAAGTGGGAAGGAGAATAGAAGTGGGAGGGAGAGTAGAAGTGGGAGGGAGAGTAGAAGTGGGAGGGAGAGTGGAAGTGGGAGGGAGAGTGGAAGTGGGAGGGAGAGTGGAAGTGGCATGGAGAGTAGAAGTGGGAGGGAGAGTGGAAGTGGGAGGGAGAGTAGAAGTGGGAGGGAGAGTAGACGTGGGAGGGAGAGTAGAAGTGGGAGGGAGAGTGGAAGTGGGAGGGAGAGTGGAAGTGGGAGGGAGAGTGGAAGTGGCATGGAGAGTAGAAGTGGGAGGGAGAGTGGAAGTGGGAGGGAGAGTAGAAGTGGGAGGGAGAGTAGACATGGGAAGGAGAGTAGAAGTGGGAAGGAGAGTAGAAGTGGGAAGGAGAGTGGAAGTGGGAAGGAGAGTAGAAGTGGGAGGGAGAGTAGAAGTGGGAAGGAGAATAGAAGTGGGAGGGAGAGTAGAAGTGGGAGGGAGAGTAGAAGTGGGAGGGAGAGTGGAAGTGGGAGGGAGAGTGGAAGTGGGAGGGAGAGTGGAAGTGGCATGGAGAGTAGAAGTGGGAGGGAGAGTGGAAGTGGGAGGGAGAGTAGAAGTGGGAGGGAGAGTAGACGTGGGAGGGAGAGTAGAAGTGGGAGGGAGAGTGGAAGTGGGAGGGAGAGTGGAAGTGGGAGGGAGAGTGGAAGTGGCATGGAGAGTAGAAGTGGGAGGGAGAGTGGAAGTGGGAGGGAGAGTAGAAGTGGGAGGGAGAGTAGACGTGGGAGGGAGAGTAGAAGTGGGAGGGAGAGTGGAAGTGGGAGGGAGAGTGGAAGTGGAAGGGAGAGTGGAAGTGGAAGGGAGAGTGGAAGTGGCATGGAGAGTGGAAGTGGCATTGAGAGTAGAAGTGGGAGGGAGAGTGGAAGTGGGAGGGAGAGTGGAAGTGGCATGGAGAGTAGAAGTGGGAGGGAGAGTGGAAGTGGCATGGAGAGTAGAAGTGGGAGGGAGAGTGGAAGTGGGAGGGAGAGTAGAAGTGGGAGGGAGAGTAGACGTGGGAGGGAGAGTAGAAGTGGGAGGGAGAGTGGAAGTGGGAGGGAGAGTGGAAGTGGGAGGGAGAGTGGAAGTGGCATGGAGAGTAGAAGTGGGAGGGAGAGTGGAAGTGGGAGGGAGAGTAGAAGTGGGAGGGAGAGTAGACGTGGGAAGGAGAGTAGAAGTGGGAAGGAGAGTGGAAGGGAGAGTGGAAGTGGGAGGGACAGTGGAAGTGGGATGGAGAGTGCAAGTGGCAGGGAGAGTGGAAGTGGGAGGGAGAGTGGAAGTGGGAGGGAGAGTAGAAGTGGGAGGGAGAGTAGACGTGGGAAGGAGAGTAGAAGTGGGAAGGAGAGTGGAAGGGAGAGTGGAAGTGGGAGGGAGAGTGGAAGTGGAAGGGAGAGTGGAAGTGGAAGGGAGAGTGGAAGTGGCATGGAGAGTGGAAGTGCGAGGGAGAGTGGAAGTGGCATTGAGAGTAGAAGTGGGAGGGAGAGTGGAAGTGGGAGGGAGAGTGGAAGTGGGAGGGAGAGTAGAAGTGGGAGGGAGAGTGGAAGTGGGAGGGAGAGTGGAAGTAGGAGGGAGAGTAGAAGTGGGAGGGAGAGTAGAAGTGGGAGGGAGAGTAGAAGTGGGAGGGAGAGTAGAAGTGGGAGGGAGAGTAGAAGTGGGAAGGAGAGTAGAAGTGGGAGGGAGAGTGGAAGTGGGAGGGAGAGTAGAAGTGGGAGGGAGAGTAGAAGTGGGAGGGAGAGTGGAAGTGGGAGGGAGAGTGGAAGTAGGAGGGAGAGTAGAAGTGGGAGGGAGAGTAGAAGTGGGAGGGAGAGTAGAAGTGGGAGGGAGAGTAGAAGTGGGATGAAGAGTAGAAGTGGGAAGGAGAGTTGAAGTGGGAGGGAGAGTAGAAGTGGGAGGGAGAGTAGAAGTGGGAGGGAGAGTAGAAGTGGGAGGGAGAGTAGAAGTGGGAGGGAGAGTAGACGTGGGAGGGAGAGTAGAAGTGGGAAAGAGAGTGGAAGTGGGAGGGAAAGTAGAAGTGGGAGGGAGAGTAGAAGTGGGATGAAGAGTAGAAGTGGGAAGGAGAGTTGAAGTGGGAGGGAGAGTAGAAGTGGGAGGGAGAGTAGAAGTGGGAGGGAGAGTAGAAGTGGGAGGGAGAGTAGAAGTGGGAGGGAGAGTAGAAGTGGGAGGGAGAGTAGAAGTGGGAGGGAGAGTAGAAGTGGGAAAGAGAGTGGAAGTGGGAGGGAGAGTGGAAGTGGGAGGGAGAGCAGAAGTGGGAGGGAGGGAGAGTAGAAGTGGAGTAGAAGTGGGACGAAAAGTGGGAGTGAAAGTGGGAGAAAGAGAAAAAGTGGGAGTACAAGTACAAGAGAGAGAGAGGAAGTGAGAGTGAAAGTGCAAGTGGGAAGGAGAGTGAAAGTGGAAAAGCAGGAGGGAAAGTGGGAGAGAGCAAGAGAAGAAGAGTGGAAGAGTGAGGAGCATTGGAACTACAGAATTCTTATGGCTAACATACATTGACATCCAGCTTGCCAAGCTTAAGAATTTCTTCAACTGCTCTTGGATTTCCTTTCTGGGCAGCATAATGCAATGGAGTTGATCCATAATTGTCCTGACTGTTCAAGCTTGCTGTAGATTTCTGAAGGAAGAAGCTTAAGACTGATTCCAAACAATCCTCACCACCTGGATCAGCTGAATCTGGAACATCTAATTGATTTCCTGATGAAGTACTTCTACCAGAAGAAAAACAAGTTATTTCAAGAAAAATTAGAAAAATGAAACTAACTCAGCTAACAATTCTTTCATTCTCCGCTTTTCTTATGTAATATCCACCTGCATAACTAGCTGTTTGTCTCCCTTATTCTGTGTGTGTGTGCTGTCTGTCTATGTCTGTTATATGTCTGTGTGTGTCTGTATGCGTGTGTGTGTGTGTGTGTGTGTGTGTGTGTGTGTGTGTGTGTCTGTCTGTCTTGCTGTCTGTCTGCTGTCTGTCAGCTGTCTGTCTGTGTGTGTCTGTCAGTCTGCCAATCTGTCAGCTGTCTGTCAATCAATCTGTCTGTCTGCTGTCTGTCAGCTGTCTGTCAATCTGTTTGTTTGTCTGTCAGCTGTCTGTCAATCTGTTTGTCCATCTGTCAGCTATCTGTCAATCTGTTTGTCCATCTGCTGTCTGTCTGTCAATCTGTTTGACTGTCTGTCAATCTGTTTGACTGTCTGTCAATCTGCTTGTCTGTCTGTCTGTCAGCTGTCTGTCAATCTGTTTGTCTGTCTGTCAGCTGTCTGTCAATCTGTTTGTTTGTTTGTTTGTCAGCTGTCTGTCAATCTGTTTGTTTGTCTGTCAGCTGTCTGTCAATCTGTTTGTCTGCCTGTCAGCTGTCTGTCTGTCAATCTGTTTGTTTGTTCATCTGTCTGTCAATCTGTTTGTCTGTCTGTTTGCTGTCTGTCAGCTGTCTGTTTGCTGTCTGTCAGCTGTCTGTCTGCTGTCTGTCTCTGTGTTTGTCTGTATCTGTATGTGTGTCAATCAATCAATCAATCAGTCTCCAGAAACTGGTTAACTCTTTCCTGTCTGAATTGGTCTTTAGTATTTTATTCTAGCTAACACGAGATGATTTTATTCATCTTTGAGGAAGCCCTTGGACAGCAATGAGTTAAATATAGAGTGACCACTTTCAGAATTTTATTCTGGCTGATTATAGATGTAATTCCAGATAATTTTATTCACCACAGAGAAAGATCTAGTGTATAAAGATTAAAATTTTGAGAAGCAGTGCCTTAAAAATACAGTACATATTGTTTGTCTGTCAGCTGTCTGTCAATCTGTTTGTTTGTCTGCCTGTCAGCTGTCTGTCTGTCAATCTGTTTGTTTGTTTGTTTGTTCATCTGTCTGTCAGCTGTCTGTCAATCTGTTTGTCTGTCTGTCAGCTGTCTGTCAGCTGTCTGTCAATCTGTCTGTCTCTGTGTTTGTCTGTATCTGTGTGTCAATCAATCAATCAATCAGTCAGTCAGTCAGTCAGTCAGTCAGTCAGTCAATCAGTCAGTCTCCAGAAACTGGTTAACTCTTTCCTGTCCGAATTGGTCTTTAGTATTTTATTCTAGCTAACGCCAGATGATTTTATTCATCTCTGAGGAAGCCCTTGGACAGGAATGAGTTAAATATAGAGTGACCACTTTCACAATTTTATTCTGGCTGATTATAGATGTAATTCCAGATAATTTTATTCACCACAGAGAAAGATCTTGTCTATAAAGATTAAAATTTTGAGAAGCAGTGCCTTAAAAATACAGTACATATAAACTAAACTCACTCTTCTGCCTCTTCACTTTCTAACAAATGAAGTCCTGATGGTGACTGCTTGAAAACATTCTGTGGTCTATAACGAGCAGCATAATGGACAGCAGTAGCACCATCCTCTCCTGGTAAATTTGGATCTAGGCACAAAAAATCATCAGAGTATTAAAAGAAATTCAGAAAGACAGAGTAAAATAGTCTGGTGTTAGACAGAGTACAATAGTCTGGTATTAAACAGAGTAAAATAGTCTGGTGTTAGCCAGAGTAAAATAGTATGGTATTAGACAGAGTAAAATAGTCTGGTGTTAGACAGAATATTATTAACCCTTAGTTATTATGAGTGATGATCAGGTGTACTATCTAGTATGGGACCATGAGTCCTTTTGTAGTTGCACCTGCCTTTGGGCAAATTTTTTTAAATAAAAAACTAAATAAAACTAAATAAATAAACAACCCATTGCTGCCTAGGATGTCTATGGAAACTAGGATATCTAGGAACTTGATTTTGGCTCCTAGTAATTAACTTACTTGCGCCTTTACTAATCAAGAATTTGACAATCTCCAGGTGATTGAAACGGACAGCATAATGCAAGGCTGTTGTGTCACTTTCATCTTTTTCATTTATCTTGACTTTCTTCTTTAATAGTTTGTTCTTTACAATGTCAAGTCGACCATCGCGTGCAGCCTGTTTAGATAAATGACGAAGAGTAAAAAGATTGACCCTCCTATTAGGGTAAATTGCTCTTAGTAAGGTGACCCTCCTATTAGAGTAATGATTTTAGTAAGGTGACCCTCCTATTAGAGTTAATGATTTTAGTAAGGCACTCCTATTAGAGTAATGATTTTAGTAAGGTGACCCTCCTATTAGGGGAATGCTCTTACTAGGGTGGCCCTCCTATTAGAGTAATGCTATTAGAAGGATGACCCTACTATTAGGGGAATGCTCTTAGTAGGGTGACCCTCCTATTAGGGTAATGCTCTTAGTAGGATGACCCTCCTATTAGGCGAATGCTCTTAGTAAGGTGACCCTCCTATTAGTCGAGTAATGCTATTAGAAGGATCACCCTCCTATTAAGCTAACACTCTTAGTAAGATGACTCTCCTATTAGAGTAATGCTCTTAGTAGGGTGACCCTCCTATTAGGGTAATGCTCTTAGTAGGATGACCCTCCTATTAGGCGAATGCTCTTAGTAAGGTGACCCTCCTATTAGTCGAGTAATGCTATTAGAAGGATCACCCTCCTATTAGGCTAACACTCTTAGTAAGATGACCCTCCTATTAGAGTAATGCTCTTAGTAGGGTGACCCTAGTAGGGTAATGCTCTTAGTAGGGTGACTATGCTATTAGGGTAATGCTCTTAGTAGGATGACTCTCCTATTAGAGTAATGCTCTTAGTAGGGTGACCCTCCTATTAGGGTAATGCTCTTAGTAGGATGACTCTCCTATTAGAGTAATGCCCTTAGTAGGATGACCCTCCTATTAGGGTAATGCTCTTAGTAGGATGACCCTACTATTAGGGTAATGCTCTTAGTAGGATGACCCTCCTATTAAGGTAATGCTCTTAGTAAGATGACCCTCCTATTAGGGGAATGCTCTTAGTAAGATG
Organism: Paragorgia papillata; assembly: GCA_035771165.1. NCBI lineage: Eukaryota > Metazoa > Cnidaria > Anthozoa > Scleralcyonacea > Coralliidae > Paragorgia > Paragorgia papillata. The sequence goes on from JAWNZC010000149.1 coordinate 1,478,116, forward strand.
ACCCTCCTATTAGGGGAATGCTCTTAGTAAGGTGACCCTCCTATTAGGGGAATGCTCTTAGTAAGGTGACCCTCCTATTAGGGGAATGCTCTTAGTAAGATGACCCTCCTATTAGGGGAATGCTCTTAGTAGGTTGACCCTCCTATTAGAGTAATGCTCTTAGTAGGATGACCCTCCTATTAGAGTAATACTCTTAGTAGGGTGACCCTCCTATTACGGTAATACTCGTAGTAGGGTGACCCTCCTATTACGGTAATACTCGTAGTAGGGTGACCCTCCTATTACGGTAATACTCGTAGTAGGGTGACCCTCCTATTACGGTAATACTCTTAGTAGGGCGACCATCTTATTACGGTAATGCTCTTAGTAGGGCGACCATCCTATTAGAGTAATGCTCTTAGTAGGATGACCCTCCTATTAGAGAATGCTCTTAGTAGGGTGACCCTCCTATTAGAGTAATGCTCTTAGTAGGGTGACCCTCCTATTAGGGAATGCTCTTAGTAGGGTGACCCTCCTATTAAGGGAATGCTCTTAGTAGAATGATCAACCCTCCTATTATAGAGTAATGCTCTTAGTAGGGTGACCCTCCTATTGGCATAATGCTTTTAGTAGCCCATAAACATTCAGTTGTCCTTCAACAGCGTATATATATGTGAAGAATAATTTCAAATGAAGTCGAACCACTGCTGTAGAGAAAAGTTTTCGGACTGTAATGTGTGCAATATTTAATAGATGGATGTTTCTGCCTGCCTCAGCCGGGAGTCCCAATAGCTCAGTGGTAGTGCTGGTACGTTAAACCAGAGACCTTGGGTTCGATTCCCAGTTGGGGCAGTCAGAAAACTTTTCTCTACAGCAGTGATTCAACTTCATTTGGAATTCTTCTTCTTCACACTTTTAGTAACTTTCAGAAGAGTCAAAATTATAGCTCCTAGGACAGTAAGACATATAACCATCACCAAATTCATTGGGACAAAAAGCACAGAATTAAAAAATTGTCTGCTTTCCACTTCCCCAGCCATTTCCCCCATTAAATGTTGCCACTTTATTGCCATTTTCGTCGAATGTGTTACCACATATTTTGGGGAGTATGAAATGAAACAACATTGATGAAGGCTGCCAGTGAGTGGTCAGGACTGAAGCAATTTGATGTATTATAATTATAAGAGTACAAGGCAATTCAGTTGAGAGAAATCTTTGACAAAATTATATACTGTAGTTAGGGCACAAAATAGAGGATTTTCCCTTTAATAAAATACTGACCAACTAGCAATATTAAAACAACAATCAACGATGTGACAAAGTCAGATAATAAAGATTTATAGTATTATAAAAAAACAGAAAATTGCAAGTGAATTCAAAAAGCTTGACTCTGCATGCCCTAAGTAAACATTAATTTATACAAGACGACTCTGCAATTTAAAGAAATATGAAATTCAGTAGATGAAGACCAAAAACCTTCAATTTAACTGAACACATTATGACAAATAAACCATTTTGAGTTTGTTATAACTCGGCTAATCCATAAACATCCCAGAAACCATGGAAATATAGAGTAGAGTATACGTCTATATTCACTTTATACACAGGGACATATAGATCCATATAGACCAACTCGACGCCATATTAAAAATAACTTAACTACAGCTGTAAGACTAAGAAATTCAGCGGCAAATATGAACTGTAACATAAGTATGATATTATAAACGTACCTGAAAGATTGTAATATGAACGTTTTCAAATTTCTCGGCGACAAACGCAACCGCTGTCGGCCCGCCAACCGGCGTACTCTTTGGCAAGGTCGGAGCGACTGTATTCATTTCTATTAACGAAGGACTGAAGCCATCATTTTTGTAAAGACTCTTTGGCGGAGGCTGTGTGGTGTCCATATGTGAAACGAACTGAGAAAATATGTAGTATTTCGTCGGGCATCAATTTAAGGGTGACATTCTTTGTTAAGACAGATATTTTGTTGTTTGGTGAACGCAATAAAAATCAGTATGAATCTCGTTAGGGAGCCTTGGGAATATTTTGTTTGGGGGCGTGACTGCAAAAATGGTTGTCAAAGCTAGTATTTGTTTATATTGCCCCGATATTGCCCAGCCAAAAGCAAATAAACATATCGCTTGTCATATATTTTTTGGCTTGTATGCTACAGCAAATTCAAATATAAACCGCTAGAGATAGTTCAATACCCTGTCATACTAATTGCCTTTTAATAAAATCTATACAATATTCATATATATTCAATATGCAGATAAACAGCATAAATATTTTCGCAAGCCGCTTAAACGGATCCCTCAAAAAGACACGTCTCATATTTCCCCAGCTTTGAGTATTAAAATAATTAAATTCCAGTGAGGGCTCAATATATTTTCGATTTTCTAGATCATCGAACCCCAGCAAAAATTGAGAAACCTTAGAATTTCTTGAAAAGTGGAAAATAGAAGTTTGAGAACCGAAAATACTTGCAGAGAGAGAGAGAGAGAGACGTTTATTAGAGAGGTGTTTATTAGAGAGCGTTTATTAGAGAGAGACGTTTATTAGAGAGAGACGTTTATTAGAGAGAGACGTTTATTAGAGGGAGACGTTTATTAGAGAGAGACGTTTATTAGAGAGAGACGTTTATTAGAGAGAGGTGTTTATTAGAGAGCGTTTATTAGAGAGAGACGTTTATTAGAGAGAGACGTTTATTAGAGAGGTGTTTATTAGAGAGCGTTTATTAGAGAGAGACGTTTATTAGAGAGGTGTTTATTAGGGAGCGTTTATTAGAGAGAGACGTTTATTAGAGAGAGACGTTTATTAGAGAGAGACGTTTATTAGAGAGAGACGTTTATTAGAGAGGGGTGCTTATTAGAGAGGGGTGCTTATTAGAGAGGGGTGCTTATTAGAGAGGGGTACTTATTAGAGAGAGGTGCTTATTAGAGAGGTATTTATTAGAGAGAGATGTTTATTAGAGAGAGGTGTTTATTAGAGAGAGGTGCTTATTAGAGAGGGGTGCTTATTAGAGAGAGGTATTTATTAGAGAAAGGTGTTTATTAGAGAGGGGTGTTTATTAGAGAGAGGTGTTTATTAGAGAGAGGTGTTTATTAGAGAGAGGTGTTTATTAGCGAGAGGTGCTTATTAGAGAGAGGTGCTTATTAGAGAGAGGTGCTTATTAGAGAGAGGTGTTTATTAGAGAGAGGTGTTTATTGGAGAGAGGTGTTTATTAGAGAGAGAGGTGCTTATTATTAGAGAGAGGTGCCTATTATTAAAGAGAGGGTGGTGTATTAGAGAGAGGGTGGTGTATTAGAGAGAGGGTGCTTATTAGAGAAAGGATGGCTTATTAGAGAGAAGAACTTACTAGAGAGAGGTGCTTATTAGAAAGAGAGGTGCTTATTAGAGAGAGAGAGGCGTTTATTACACAGAGAGGGCAGGGCTTATCTAATAAGGCTTTGAAGGAAGGCAGATAAGGCAGGGCTTATCTAATAAGACCTTGAAGGAAGGCCTTATTAGAAAGAGGGGCGTACTAGAGATAAAAGCCTTTGAGAGAGGCGTGTGTAAATAAACATTCTTATTTGCTATCCCTAGTTCCTATACAGCTTCCTAATCTCGATCCTTACAATCTACTAATTCTTACCGCAATGTTTGTGCGTCCATTAAGTACCTGGCGCCAAAGAAAAACAAAACAAAACCAACCTCAACCACACTTTCCGCAGTTACCATTTTGTTATTCTGCCATAGCACTGCCCCTGGCTAGCATGTCTTTAATGTAACTGTTGCTTTGGGAAAGAACTTGATTTTTCAAACCTTGAACCTTCTCAAAAATTTGCTCTTCTGTTAAATCGTCGATTGGTATTTGGGAAACATTTTGTAGAAATTCTTGGATGAGTTCATCTCCTTCCTAAAAATAGAACACCAGAATTAAGTCGAATCCAGTTGAGGTGAAGTCGAAGTGACGTGACGTGACGTAAAATGAAGTCACATAAAGTGAAGTAAAGTGAGGTGAAGTGAAGTAAAGTGACATAAAATGAAGTGACGTAAAGGGACGTGAAGTGAAGTGAAGTGAAGTGAAGTGAAGTGAAGTGAAGTGAAGTGAAGTGAAGTGACGTAAAGTAAAGTGAAGTGACGTAAAGGGACGTGAAGTGAAGTGACGTAAAGTAAAGTAAAGTGAAGTGACGTAAAGTGAGGTGAAGTGAAGTGAAGTGAAGTGAAGTGAAGTGACGTAAAGTAAAGTGAAGTGAAGTGACGTAAAGGGACGTGAAGTGGAGTGACGTAAAGTAAAGTGAAGTGACGTAAAGTGAGGTGAAGGAAAGTGACGTAAAGTGAAGTGACGTAGAGGGACGTGAAGTGAAATGAAGTGAAGTGAAGTGACGTAAAGTAAAGTGAAGTAAAGTAAAGTAAAGTAAAGTAAAGTGAAGTGAAGTGAAGTGAAGTGAAGTGAAGTGAAGTGAAGTGAAGTGAAGTGACGTAAAGTGAAGTGAAGTGAAGTGAAGTGAAGTGAAGTGAAGTGAAGTGAAAGAAAGTAAAGTAAAGTAAAGTAAAGTAAAGTAAAGTAAAGTAAAGTAAAGTAAAGTGAAGTGAAGTGAAGTGACGTGAACTAAAATAGATCGTGTCACCCAGTTACCTTTTTGTCCCTACGGCGCTTCTTGGCGGCAGATATTGCTTCCCCTGAAATTGAAGAAACTAAGAAATCAGAATAGTAGAGTGGAGTGGCGTGGAGTGGCGTGGCGTGGAATGGCGTGGAGTGGCGTGGAGTGGCGTGGAGTGGCGTGGAGTGGCGTGGAGTGGCGTGGAGTGGCGTGGAGTGACGTAGAGTAGAATGGCGTATAGTGTAGTGTAGTGGCGTGGAGTAGAGTGGTGTGGAGTGGAGTAGAGTGGAGTAGAGTGGAGTGGCGTGGAGTAGAGTGGAGTGGCGTGGAGTGGCGTGGAGTAGAGTGGCGTGGCGTAGAGTAGAGCGGCGTCTAGTGGAGTAGAGTGGCGTGGAGTAGAATGGCATGTAGTGGAGTGGAGTAGAGTGGCGTGGAGTGGCGTGGAGTGGGGTGGAGTAGAGTGGAGTGGAGTAGAGTGGAGTAGAGTGGCGTGGAGTAGAGTGGCGTGGAGTAGAGTGGCGTGGAGTAGAGTGGCGTGGAGTAGAGTAGAATGGTGTGGAGTGGAGTGGAGTAGAGTGAGTGGAGTGGCGTGGAGTAGAGTGGGGTGGAGTGGGGTGGAGTAGAGTGGAGTGGCGTAGAGTAGAGTGGCGTGTAGTGGAGTAGAGTGGCGTGGAGTGGCGTCGGGTGAAATCAGAATACAGTAAAATATTTAGTACACTAATTTCTTTTCTGAGTTCTGATTGAGTAATTGATAACGCTTAGCCATGCTTTAATTTCAACAATGCATAAATAATAAAACACGGTTGCTGAATTTTTGAAATTCTTCCACCGCACTATTCGTCTGTCTGTCTGTCTGTCTGTCTGTCTGTCTGTCTGTCTGTCTGTCTGTCTGCCTGCCTGCCTGCCTGCCTGCCTGCCTGCCTGCCCGCCTACTTGCCAGCCTCCCTGTCTAGAAATCTGTAAAGACCCACCATTCTGACGAAGAAATCACAGAATAACTCGAATGACAACGTTTACAGATTATTATTACATATTACCGTCACCATTCTCTTCACCGTCGGCTGTATGACCTTGAAAATCTTCAAGTTCTGCGGCTTTTCTTTTGGCAAACTAAACACACACAAAATAAATTGAAAAGACTCGATCAGGCTTGAAGATAAACTAAAGGTATATGACATTTAAGAATATACGAAAAGGACCGAATATCCGTTTATTAAATTAGAATATTATATTAAAACTAACCAACCTCAATAACTTGCTTTGGGAAATTAGTTAGCTCCGCAACATGGATGCCAAAACTCTGATCACACACACCTGAAGAAATTCAGATTCAGATTTTGGTGGCTGTTCTAATTTAGTACGTTAGTTAGTATAGTACTTTCAGCTTGGAGTTTGTAAAGTTTTGTTAGTTCTTGCTGTACAAGCCGTCGTTAGTTAGTATAGTACTTTCAGCTTGGAGTTTGTAAAGTTTTGTTAGTTCTTGCTGTACAAGCTGTCGTTAGTTAGTATAGTACTTTCAGCTTGGAGTTTGTAAAATTTCGTTAGTTCTTGCTGTACAAGCTGTCGTTTGTAATCAATGTACAATTACAAGTTTAAAAATGCATTAATAACTCATTGTGAGAACATGAATTATGAATGTTTAGCGAGTTAGTTTATATGTGAATGATATTCATAAAGACACGCTTGCCGTTTTTGATAAATTTCTTGCTGTATTTTTACGGCCCACACATGATCAATCTTAAAAACGTTTACGCCAATGAACCTATACGAAATGAATCGTGTTTGAAGCCGTTCAATAAACTCACGGTTCGCGTTTTATCAGGTATAAAATACTCGTCTATCGTGTCTTTATAATACCAATTCATGAGGAAAACACAAAGGAAATCAGTACCATGTCCGTGGTTTAATGTCTGATAAAGATACCTCCTGATTTACATAAACTTTAGCTTTGATTTTCTCGGCTTAGACAACGTTGTTTTCAAAATTACAACACGCCAATGAACTTACTAAATAGGTCGTTTTTGAAGCTATTCAAATCATTAGCAGTACGTGTTTTATCAGATCTAAAACACTCGGTTATAGCACCCTGATAAAAACACTGCTGTTCATGTTTTGACAGTATGCTAATGTCGGCTGCCTTCCTTCCTTCGAACCTTATAAGGTTCTGGGGTCATGAACTTCCTTTTTCCGCTGTCGTTGCAACAGCTCGTGATCTCAAAGTATCAAGTATCCAAAGACAAGCATGGAAGCGAAAGCGAAAGTCAGACATCAGAAGCAATACCCAACATCTTTGTCGGTGCAACAACACTCTAGTTTGTTGTGAAGCACAACAACTTCGAAAATATCGTATAGAAGATGGAAAGAGTCGAGCAAGGCTACCAAGACAAGCGATTCCAAAATGTTATCGACGAGAACTTTCACTGTCCAATTTGTATGAACGTTTTAAAATACCCCGTGCAATGCCGTCGAAATGAGCACTATTTCTGCACTCCGTGTATCTTAAGGCATTTAGACCAGAACGCTCAAACTTGCCCAGTATGTATAGACGCGCTCACGCCAAAAACACTGAAGGAGCCTTCGAGAATTGTGATGAATTATCTGTCTACCCTAAAGATCAGCTGCGACTATGCTTCGAGGGGTTGTCGAGATGTGGTAGAACTTCGACTTCTGCGAGCACACGTGGAGAATTGTGATTTTTGCCCCGTGGTTTGTGCGAACGAAGGGTGTTCGAAGAGTATAAGTAAACGAGAAAGGAAGCAGCACGAAACGGAGGTTTGTAAGTACAGGAAGATGAAGTGTACTGGCTGTGGGAAGAGAGTACAGTCGAAGAAATATGAGACACATGGCTGTCTTTTGAAGAAGGTTATGGAAGATCTGAAGGGGAATTATGAAGAAATGAAGGAAGAGTTGGAGCAAGTGAAAGAACTGACGAAAAAGATGGACCTGAGGTATCTTCTGATATATACATGATATATGATATGATATTATATGGATAGTCCAATAACACAATATAATAACAATATAAGATATTAACTATTGGTGGTGTGCATTTTACGTCATTGTCGCCATGTTGGATTAATTTGACAAACGTTTTTCATGGTGTAATGTAAAGACTATAGTGTGGTATAATGATGATGCAGTACAACATATAGGTGGTGTGCAACCAATCTCTTGAAATTTGAAGGACAAAGATATTTGAAATTATAATTGCAGATGATACTGCACTGGTCTGTTATGTGGTGCCATGTAGTATTGTGTTGTGTTGTGTGGTGGTGTTGTGGTGTTGTGGTGTTGTGTTGTTGTGTTGTGTTGTTGTGTTGTGTGGTGGTGTGGTGTGGTGTAGTGTGATGTTTGGTGTAGTGTGATGTTTGGTGTAGTGGGGTGTTTGGTGTAGTGTGGTGTTTGGTGTAGTGTGGTGTTTGGTGTAGTGTGGTGTTTGGTGTAGTGTGGTGATGTTTGGTTTGGTGTGGTGTGGTGTGGTGATGTTTGGTGTAGTGTGGTGATGTTTGGTGTAGTGTGGTGATGTTTGGTGTGGTGATGTTTGGTGTGGTGTGGTGTAGTGTGGTGTGGTGTAGTGTGGTCTCATGTAGTACTGAATTGTGTTGTGGTGTTGCATTGCATGCTATGGTATGGTATGGTATTGTGCTGTACTGTGCTGTACAGTGGTGTTGTTTGGTGTGGTGTGGTGTGGTGTGGTGTAGTGTCATGTGGTGTTGTAATGTGTGGTTTCATGTGATGGCCATGTTATGTGGCATTGGGTTATGCACTATTATGTGGTGTGGTGCATTGTGTTGCATGTTGTTGTGTGGTGTTATGTGATGTCTTATGATGTGTCATGTGGTGTGCTGTCCAAGTGTGGTGTTGTGTCTCTGGTTTGATGTAACGCAGTGCGATGTAGTAAAATACAGTATATTGTGATTACTGTAATTATACACTGTATAAAGTGTAATAACTATACATAGTTGTAATCTTAGTCCCTTATTACCAGTCTAATAAAGTCACCATTATTATTTACCACCATTAAAGACAAACTGCCCAAGAGAAGACAATCAAAGAGATGAGAACCATGATGGTCGAAATGAGACAAGAGATGAGCAAACTGACAAACCAATCGCCCGCCCGGTTACCCAAAGCTCATATAGTCATCGCCGGGGGGCACGATGGCTCCACCTATCTCAACTCGGCAGAAATGTTCAACACGACCACAAAAGCCTGGCTGTCGCTCCCACCTATGAAAGAACGTCGTTTAGCCTCTACTTCATTTGCCTTCAAGAACAACGTCGTTGTAGGCGGTGGTTTTGACGGGGACTCAAGCACCGAGGGAATGGAACGACTGAGTATGAGCCAAGAGACGAAACAATGGTTAGACTTCCCGGTAAAACTGCCTTTCAAATCCAACAGACACAGCTGTGTGGTGTTCCAAAATCGTTTGCTTATCGCCGGGGGTGAAGACGCCGCCGGGAGTAAAGTCTCTGATGGTATATACGAGGTCCAAATCACTCCTCCTCACACATCGGTGCTGGTTGGTCGCTTGCCACAAGCAAGGGTAGGCCACGGGGCAGTGATATTCAACGACAAGATGTTAATTGTCGGAGGAAGAACGACCATTCGGTACAAAGATGGTATCGATAGCGTTCTACTCTTTGATATCAATAAGCGAAAGGGTAAAGAGATGTCGCCATTGCCTTTCGAAGTCAGTCAAATGGCTACCGTTTGTCACGGCGATAGTTTGTTCGTGATTGGAGGGCAAGATAAGGAAGGCAACATTCTTAACAAGGTTGTCATGTATGATATCGAGACGGGAAAGTGTCAAATGTTGCCGAGTATGAAGCGAAAGAGAGCAGCCTGCACAGCCGTCATCGCAGGGAATGTGATAGTTGTCTTGGGAGGGAGAGATGGCAAAGATTATCTGAATTCAGTCGAGTGCTTCAGCCTTGATCGTCGCGTATGGGAAGAACTCCCCGCCATGACAACGCCAAGGACATACGCCACTTCGTTGCTAATGCCTGACGTTTAAAAAAATTAGATATACATTATTGTAAAAATTCGAACTAGGTTTCCTGACTGTTTTAATGAACAGAAGAGCATGACTGAATCGAGTTATAAACTCTCAATTTGCCATGGCTAATTCGTTTTTTGGAGAAATTTGGGCTTCTCGGTAAAAAAAAGGCCTTACGACGTTACCCAAATGTTAAAATCCGTCGTTCTTATGTATAGAGCAAAGTGAAAAGATGGTAAACTGCCGAGATTAGTTGCGAAGTAATAGATCAAACACGAGTTTGAGTGTTCCATCAGGGGTTCCAAACACGAGAAAGCAAACGAAAACCGAGGGCGTAGCCCCGAGGTTTTTGGAGTCCCCTGCAATCTCGTTCCCAGAGCCCACGTTCCCCACCCGAGAAACGAGAGACTCTGGGATAATCCGTTTCAAATCACAGGATTCTTGTTATTCCGGTTGAGGTACGCATGCGTAAATATCCGAGCGGAATCTGGATAGTATGTTCTCCTTGTTTGTCTTTCCCCCAAACAAGTCAATGGGGTTGCTGGAGAAGTTCGAATTACAGCATCTACACACATACGGCGAAGATATCTCGCTATTCAGCCAATAACGTAACGATTTGAAACGGATTATCCCAGAGTCTCTCGTTTCCCGGGTGGGGAACGTGGGCTCTGGGAACGAGATTGAGTCCCCTGATGAAACACGATAAACGAGTGTTTGATCTTGCTTCTCAAACGAGTATTCGCATCGCGATTTGCGGTGTTTTCTTCATTGATTTCAATATGCAGATTAAGAAATGTGATGCAGTTCACTAGGAAGTTTCCTACAGGTTTTCATTGGGCATCAAAACTCGTGCATGTGATGTGGTCTACGTTCACGGATTGGCTACGATAATTCATGAATTGTTAATGAATTTGAGAAAACGAAATATTGACGTTTCGAGCGATGTAAAATCCACATTTTACTCTGAAGGGCTCTGCTCGAAACCTCAGTATTTCGTTATCAAAACTATTCTCAGCAGTTTACCACCTTTTCACCTTGCTCTATCCAAAACACTGCCTACGCAGCACTCTCGAATAATTTAGTAAAGTGTTAAATGATTTATACTGGACCCTGCATTGCAAGCATTTCAGAATGAAACATGATAGGTCAAGAACAAAACAAACCAATATTGAAATTAAATCCTTAATCGTCCTAGTATTAAACTGTGTTCCTAATTTATTAGTTTCAATTGACAATTTGTATTGTAACGTAGGTATTCTTTGTTTGTTAAAAACTTGATAAACATTTAGGCAACGTAAAAGTTGAAATTCCAACGTTGTAATCATTTATCAGAATTGTTATTAAATTAGATGCAATATTTGACTTTCGGCAAATCAAGGATTTGTGGTGAAGAAAAATTGTCAAAACAAAAATTAAAAAAAAACAAGTGCGTATGAAATAAAAATTAAGTTTGTCTTATTTGAAAGAACACTTAAAATGACAAAGTAACATCTTTTGCAGTTTTTCGTTTCCCTGCTTCGTTGTTGAGATATGTAAATTAAACATCTTGACGTCACATGTGCATAATGAGTTATCAGAGAAGGTTATATATCTTTGCTATTATCAAACATAATCACTTGAAAACTTACATGTTTGGTGTTGTGGGAGAAACACACACGCTTCCTTCGAATTAATTTGGTTTGATAATAGCAAAGATATATAACCTTCCCCGATAACTCATTATGCACATGTGACGTCAATTTACATTTCAAACAACCTGAAATATCTCAACAATGAAGCAAGGAAACGAAAAACTGCAATAAGGGCTTTATTAACCGAGTGCGAGGTCTGTACGGGAAAGTATTTACAACAGAGGGCAAATACTTTCCCGTACAGGCCGAGCAAACGAGGTTAATAAGGAATTTATTATATGGCTATTGGTTCATTTTATTTTTAAGTTTCGAGCGTTAATGTTTTCGTCTTTGGAGTATGCTGTTTACCTTACCTGTTCACTTTTTCGTGTCGCTTCTTGGCCTTCTTGTTTACACCAGTTCGGCCCTTATTTGTCATATTTTTAAATAAACAGCTTTAAAGAAAACCAGCAGTAATGTTCCAACACATTTTATTGTTCAGAATATTTGAATAAAGACACCCAGTTCTCTTTTATTTGTATTCAAATCAACTCAGAAATTTTCCCGCCAAAACTTACAGGGCCGAGAAAAAAGCGTATTGACCGCTCGGTCAACCGACCTCTCAGGAACCAATCAGCGTGCGTCGTTTTGCGTACGGACCGGAAATCAAACCCAGCCATATAATAAAAGATGTTACTTTGTCATTCTAAAAGTTCTTTCAAGTAAGACAAACTTACCTGGTTTGACGCGATAGAGCAGCGTCAGAGTGTCACCAGTCGTCATGGCAGTCACGTGATAATTCTTCACGGTCGGCACGACATCGGCTAAGGCCGTCAGTTCGTGGAAATGTGTGGCAAACAAACAGAGGGCCTTGATACGCGTTGAAATATATCTGAATAAATAAAGAGAATAAGTAAAGAGAATGGTACTTTGGTTTGTGGGGACAGAGTTTGTCAGATACTAGCAAAATCAGTAGAGTGTTCCAAAATAACGACGCGTCAGTAACAAGCCTAAGGCGAAGGAATGTAATCACGCGAGAGAGGTAAACAGACGTTTCGATCGTTGAAAAGATCTCGCAAGTCAACGCCTTATATGTACACGATGTAAATATGTCGTGGACTTCCCACGGAAGTGTTTGCGTCGTTTAGACCCCGTTTGCACGATGCCAGTACAATATGAAAACGGAACAAAATCATGCCGTTTAGGCCTTGCGTTTACACGATACCGGCACAAAAATGACATGAAAACGGCACAAAATGAAGACGGGTTCCTTGACGGCATGAAATGAAAACGGAACACTAACCGGTATCGTGTAAACGCCCGTGCCGTAACAGTTTGATGACGGTAATCACGATATATACGACCACAGTATTCAGGTCAGCAGTATTCACAGTCTTCTCAATTCTCATTGGAAGAGAATAGTCACATGCTAATCCGTCATTATATTATACCGGCACCGTGTAAACGCAAGACTTTTTGGCCTGTATTTACACACCGGCATGATTTTGTTCCGTTTTCAAATTGTACCGGCATCGTGTAAACGCGGTCTTAGATGTAACGTCGAACGCTGCCGTAATAAACAACTAAAGAACCATATGAAATAAACTTGCCGTAAAGACTGCATTCTTTCTCTCGCGTGATTACATTCCTTTGCATTAGGTTTGTTATTGATTTTTTACAAGTTTATTACAAACTATAGCCGTATAACAAAGCTATATTATAAGTAATATTGGGCATTTCACTCGATTACATAGCATGTTCTCAGGATTTTGGGTGAAGGAAAATTCGAGTGTAGAATATATATATTTTAATATATACATTATAATATACCCAATTCTCTCCTGGCATTACCACCTTAATATATATACAGAACTCGCGATCAAGCTCTCGGCAACGCCCTCCGTGGCTCAGTGGTCAGAGCATTGAACTAGAATCGCAAGGTCGTGGGTTCAATTCATGCCGGAAGGCCTGTGTAGTTGCATTTTTCGTAACTGGTCCCGGTCTGGTCTTATAATGTATATATTCTACACTCGAATTTTCCTTCACTCAAAATCCTGTTAACAAAGCTATATCCGTGTGAGACAAATTTCTTTAATACTCACTCCGATATAGCCCAAGCTAATCCAAATCCATCGTACGTTGAAGTGCCTCGTCCCAATTCGTCAATAATTATGAGTGAATTCTCGGTAGCAGACTACACAATAAACAAAACAAGAAGCTATACTCAGAAATTACCTTGGCTAGAAAACAAAACAGTTTCCATTAACACTTTATAAATTATAGTTGCACTTATTCTGTAATATATCCAACACGAATCAGTGTTCTTCCTCCCATTTCTGAATACAGCCAAGCAAGTTGAAAATACGAGGCAAAGCCGAGTTCTTTTAACCAGCTTGGTTGTATTAGTGTATTCAGTTAAGTACGAACACTGACGAGTGTTGGATATAACTTCTCAAACGAATCTATATTTTAAAAGAAAATCGACATAAAACTTTGCGAAATTTGACTGTAGTCTTTCTCCGATTTCTAAATACTGATTAAATATTTCTTTCTTTTGAATTTTCCTCGTGAATTATTAGTGATTTGAGAGGTTTTGAATAGCTTCAAAACTAAAGAGTAAAAAAATAAAGTTGCAGGGTTAATCAAACCCTTTCACAGCATGGTTTTCCCAGACTTCTCCCCTTGACGAGTAACATCGTTTAGGTGACGATGCCTCAGTGAAGTCTCGCGTAGGGATAACTCGGGGGCTAGGGTCAAAGTGCCCCTATCTTCACAATTTCTAGTTTAGAAATAAATTCTATTTTATAAAAGTTCTTTTCTTTTATAGATTTTCAACATACGCGAAGAATTGAAGCTGTTTCCAACATTTCTGACATAAACGTAGAGACTCCCTTGAGCTGACTATCAGCTGAGCCCACGCGAGCTAAAATGGCGTCTGTGATTGATATTTCGGCAGTTTCACAAGGCACGAAACTGCCAACTTGGGCCATCAGAACAGCAACACTGACCTAAAAATTAAAACGAAAGAAACAAAAGAAGAGCTACTAAAACTCGGATGTAGAGCTCATTTACACTCATATGTGCACTTCCTAAGCGGTACCGTTTGCATATGAGATGTAGTTGGAAGGGCGTGGCCCAGTGATACACGTGGTGGGTGGTACACGTGGTGGGTGATACACGTGGTGGGTGGTCATGTGGTAGGTGGTACATGTGGTAGGTGGTACATGTGGTGGGTGGTACATGTGGTGGGTGATGGACGGTACATGTAGTGGGTGGTTCATGTGACGGGTGGTACATGTGGTGGGTAGTACATATGGTGGGTGGTACACATGGTACATATGGTGGGTGGTACACATGGTACATATGGTGGGTGGTACATGGTGGGTGGTACATGTGGTGGGTAGTACATATGGTGGGTGGTACATGTGGTGGGTGGTACATGTGGTAGGTGGTACATGTGGTGGGTGGTACATGTGGTGGGTGGTACATGTGGTGGGTGGTACATGTGGTGGGTGGTACATGTGGTGAGTGGTACATATGGTAATTAGTACATATGGTAGGTGGTACATGTGGTAGGTGGTACATGATTACATGTTGTGGGAGGTATATAATATATGGTATATGTGGTACATGGGGTCAACAGTAGTGTCAATATGTACGTTACACTCTTAACCTGTCTTCAGAACACTCACAATTGCAAATCGAAGCTACGTTTCTTCACATCCCAAGAGTACAATTTATCCCACGGGTGGCATGTGCTGTTAGCGCGCTGCCTCTCACCAAACGTTAATTCCGGTTAGACGGGGTTAGTACTTGGATGGGTGACCGCTTGGGAATGACCCCGTTGTCGAGCTGGAAACTAATGTGAGTAGAGTTGTAGTTGATCTCTCCTGTGCTTCGAGGGTTTTTCGCCGGGTTCTCTGGTTTTCCTCCCTCCGCAAAACCAACACTTACATCATGGTAGTCGTGTTCAATTGGGGCATTTCGCTCTGTTTGACCACCAGTTGCTATAGGCAATAAAGTCATTAAATCTAAAAATCTAAAATCTAAAAACACTTACCGAACGGATATAGGTAGACTTTCCTCCCATGTTTGGACCAGTGATAATTAAAAATGATTGCTTGTCTAAGAGCATGCAAAAAAAAAAATCAAAATAATTTAAGTTTGCAGAAATTTCCAGTCATATTTGAAACGGAGACGTTTTACATATTACAATCAATTACTTGGATAGTATTTATAAATATAAAAATATGGGGGTCACCACTTAATGCGGGTATCTCCCTAAAGTTCAATTAGAGATAACTATTTTGTGTGATGAGATATTCACAAGTGTTGTGGTGACCTTAGGCTCTGTTAACATAAAGAGGATTGACAGTCCAATCGGATTGAAAAACGCGAGTGAAGTCAATCCGGGCATAGGTTTACAGGGAGAATCCGATCTGCTTGGATCATTGTTTTCGATTTTGGAACACTATTTTCTGTGCTTCCCTCAATGTCTGCCATTTAGCACGACACGCACTAACTTCACTCGTGCGTATCAAGTCATTTTCAAGTAAACCCGTGTTTAGATGAATCAGATTGGAGACAATCAAGTTGATCCTTGCTTGAATCTCAAGTCAATCCACTCCACTGCGTGGCTTGACTTCAGCCATTCGTTTCGATCAGATCGAAAACTTTCAATCTTCTTCATGTAAACACAACAAGGAGAAACAACATGCGAGATTTGACTTCAGCACTCAATCCGATAAACAAAAGAAGTTCGTCGTTTTTGTTAGAATTAAACCAGAGTAACACTATACATTGTGTCTTATCCTTCACCTGGTTGCCGACAAAAACTGAATACCTTTGTTTAAAGTGATGTCATTTGGGATAAATGCAATCTCGTCTTGAACCTCCAGACATGGATGTCTAGCTCCTTTCAGGACAATTGAACCTTGTCCTAAAAATATAAAACGCAAGGACTTAAAATGCAGAGTTGTTGATTATCTGTCCTCAATCAGGGTCTGAAGTATAAATGTTTGAAGTTACTGAAATTTCAAGTCCAGTCCCAAGTCACTGAACAAGTCTCAAACAAACAAACAAACAAACAAACAAACAAACAAACAAACAAACAAACAAACAAACAAACAAACAAACAAACAAACAAACAAACAAACAAACAAACAAACAAACAAACACAGACAGACACAGACACAGACAGACAGACAGACAGACAGACAGACAGACAGACAGACAGACAGACAGACAGACCTTTGGGTGTAATCATCGGTCGACAGTAAGGAATTGGTGCGCAAGCTGCCACATGAGCAAAACTAGAATTTTACAAGAAATATAATGGGTGCAAAGTTGAAAGCAAAAGAAAAATTATCATCAAGAAAGAGTTAGGACACTCTTGTTCGTTATTGCTTGTGGTTACCTGATAAGCACATCGAGCTTGGCCAGAATATCACTCAACAATTGCATGGGCTCACTGTAACCACCTTAAAGACAAAGAATATAGTAAAACAAGTTATTATGACCACTGCTATCCGTATGTGATGTAGATGTAGATATGATTACAGACCAGTACCCCCCGTGCGGTCGCGCAGAAACACACCAACACGAAAACATCTACGAACACGAAAACACATATAAGCACACACGAACACGCGTGAACACGAAGACACAAACTAACACGCAGAGATTTACGGACACGAAAAAACATATGAACACGCGTAAACACGAAAACACATACAAACACGCAAACACCTATGGACACAAAGGCTCATGTGAACACGCATGAACACACGCGGGCACGCAAACACATTATAACACGCAGACACCTACAGACACAAAAACACATGAACACGCGTGAACACACGCAGGCACGCAAACACATTAGAACACGCAGACACATACAGAAACGAATGAACACGCGCTAAGCCGCACGAACACGGCGACGCAGACACATACAAACACGGAAAGACGTTTGAACACGCGCTAACACACGGGAACACGCAAACACATATGAACACGCGCGAACACGCAGACACGTGCATACAGAATCGTCCTGGGGGTTCGTGCATTTATTTCGCTTTTTCCCAAACTTCTCCTGTTTCTATAACTGTATGGGAACCCGGAAAGTCTTTTCTATTTCTTATACAGTAATTATATAGAAATCGAACGTGCAGATATTACTTGCTATTTTGATGACTTCGTTGGCTAGTTTGCTCTGTACATCATCATATGTTTCCCTCAATGCCTGGAACTGATCGTTCAGTTGACGTAACGTCGAGTTTGTAAATCTTACACCATCTTTCCTCGTATCTAAGGTTGTATACCGTTTATTCCCGCGCAATTTCTTCTCTTCCTGAAATATAGAAAAAATAGTTTGGCTCTCTATCATTTTTACGATACAATGTATCTAACTCATCGTATTTGTACAGAAGTACTGAGAAAACTTCTCCACTGAAAAACCTATACCAACAACATGTAAAGAGCCTACGACACGAAAATTAAGTTTGTCTTATTTGAAAGAGCACTTAAAATGACAAAGTAACATATTTTGCAGTTTTTCATTTCCTTGCTTTGTTGTTGAGATATTTCAGTTTGTTTGATATGCAAATTAAACATATTGACGTCACATGTGCATTAATGCACGTGTGACGTCAAATGTTTAATTTACATATCTAAAAAACTGAAATATCTAAGCAAGGAAACGAAAAACTAAAAAACATGTTACTTTGTCATTTTAACTAGTGTTCTTTCAAATAAGACAGACTTAATTTTAGTTATAGCTAGTATGCGGAGGGTTGTGGGTTAGAGTCCCATCTAAAGTATTTTAATAAATATTACCTATATTACCCATTGCACTTACGACGGCTTGTACAGCGAGAACTAACATAACTTTACAAACTCCAAGCTGAAAGTACTATACTAACTAACGACAGCTTGTACAGCAAGAACTAACAAAACTTTACAAACTCCAAGCTGAAAGTACTATACTAACTAACGACAGCTTGTACAGCAAGAACTAACAAAACTTTATAAACTCCAAGCTGAAAGTAATATACTATACTAACGACAGCTTGTACAGCAAGAACTAACAAAACTTTACAAACTCCAAGCTGAAAGTACTATACTAACTAACGACAGCTTGTACAGCGAGAACTAACAAAACTTTACAAACTCCAAGCTGAAAGTAATATACTATACTAACGACAGCTTGTACAGCAAGAACTAACAAAACTTTACAAACTCCAAGCTGAAAGTACTATACTAACTAACGACAGCTTGTACAGCAAGAACTAACAAAACTTTATAAACTTCAAGCTGAAAGTACTATACTAACTAACGACAGCTTGTACAGCAAGAACTAACAAAACGTTACAAACTCCAAGCTGAAAGTAGTATACTAACTAACGACAGCTTGTACAGCAAGAACTAACAAAACATTACAAACTCCAAGCTGAAAGTACTATACTAACTAACGACAGCTTGTACAGCAAGAACTAACAAAACTTTATAAACTCCAAGCTGAAAGTACTATACTAACTAACGACAGCTTGTACAGCAAGAACTAACAAAACTTTACAAACTCCAAGCTGAAAGTACTATACTAACTAACGACAGCTTGTACAACAAGAACTAACAAAACTGATACTGCAAAGCTTACCTTTCTAGTGACCCTAAGAAAATACCCATATTGATTGTTCGTCTCAAGTTTAATGGTTTTCCCAGACTCCAAACCAAGGTCACTGGCTGCCTGAAAACAAAATATATTCTTTGTAGTTTTAGTATAGTTTTAAGTCATTCGTAATGCTGATGACAAAATCCATTTCGCTCGCTCGCTGGCTCGTTCATTCATTCATTCGTTCGTTCGTTCGTTCGATCGTTCGTTCGTTCGTTCGTTCGTTCGTTCGTTCGTTCGTCCGTCCGTTCGTTCGTTCGTTCGTTCGTTCGTTCGTTCGTTCGTTCGTTCGTTCGTTCGTTCAATTCATCCCTTTATGGAATTATTTATTTATTTATTTACTTATTTATTTAATTATATATTAACTTTTTACCCATGGTATAATGGTAAAAAGCTACCATGGTATAATGGACTGGTCATGTGGTATAAATTGAGCTCTGACTCGATAATACATAGTTGACGTATAAAACTGTACCTTGTCAAGCTCACGAGGTATTTTCCGTTGAAGTTCATCCATGTTTTCTCTGCATTCTGAAACAGACAGCGATACAAAAATGTATAACTGAAAATACTTATACAAAAGTACAGTATTTTTTAAATTAAATTGCTTATATGAAGAGAAAATTAAGTTTGTCTTATTTGAAAGAACACTTAAAATGACAAAGTAACATCTTTCACAGTTTTTCATTTCCTTGCTTTGTTGTTGAGATATTTCAGTTTGTTTGATATGCAAATTAAACACCTTGACGTCACATGCGCATGATGAGCTATCGGAGAATATATCTTTGTTATTATCAAACTAAATTAATTTGAACGAAGCATGTGGGGGTGTTTCTCTCACAACACCAAACATGTAGAATTTTCAAGTGATTATGTTTGATAATAGCAAAGATATATAAACCTTCTCTGATAACTCATTACGGCCTGGCCAAACGCTTTCAACATCGCATTCAACATCATTCAACATTGTTGAACGATGTTAAATAATGTTGAAAGCACGAGTGGCCAAATGAATTCAACAACGTTCAACATTCATGAATGACAATTAATTGAACTTCAACGCGGGCTACCACAAAAGCTGGAATCGACAATATCCCGCATGGCGTATGTCTCTGTTCAACAAAGTTAAATGAAATGTGGCCAAATGCGTTCAACACCTTTCAACATTTTGAGAACAATAGAAATGTTGAACATGTTCAAATTTCGTTCAACATCATTCAACACCATTCAACAACGTTCAACATCATTCAAGAGGGGTGGCCAAACGCTTTCAACATGTTGAATTCAACAATGTTGAACGATGTTGAATGAAATGTTGAAAGCGTTTGGCCAGACCTTTACGGTCATTGACATATAGTTAATTAAGAAAATAAACATTGGAAGGTCGACAAAAGTCATTGTTTTATGTTTTTGTTCAGGTTTATGGAAATTTGTGCACTTTCACGGTTACTGAACATATTGTGTTTTCTGTATAATAAAGCAATCAGCCAATAGCAACGTTTGGGTTGAATCGCTCAACCGTACTGTTTAAATATTAATAAACCTAAAACAAAGGATTTGTGCACCTTCAGGTACCTTTCAACGTAAATCGTAGTTCGATTGTCAACTACTTTGGAGTTTGCCGGGTTTCCAAACGATGCTTATTCTCTATCAACTATCATATATAGGGCACCCACAATCCAGTTATATATAGGTCAGTGGCTCCAAATTTTCCCGTGTCTAGAAAGACGAAGGTCATAAGCACTGTATGCCTGCCTAACCTTGAAGACCGTCGTCAAATGATGGCCTGATCAGAAATTCATGATTCTCCACTTGCTCCAAGTCGATAGTCGTTTCAATTAATTCCAGAAATTTTGAGAAATCCGAAGAAAGTTCCTGAAACAAAATCAAATTTTTATTTGAATAGTCTGGTGTTAGACAGAGTAAAATAGTCTGGTGTTAGGGTAAAATATAGTTTGGTATTTTACAGAGTAAAATAGTCTGGTGTTCGACAGAGTAAATTAGTCTGGTGTTACACAGATTAAATTGTAAGACAAAGTAAATAGTGTGTTACTACTCAAATCAGTAGAGCGAGACATGGATGATTTTTTTATCGCTTCCGAAGTGTCAGTTTTATTAACCGCGGATCAATATTAAAGCAATCACGAGGTGTATTCTCATGTACCACGTGATAAACATCCAATTGTTAACTCGTAAACAAGCTATCACGTGGTACATAAGAATACACCTCGTGATTGCTTTGAAATTGATCTGCGGTTAACGAAACTGTCGCTTCGGAAGCGATGAAAACATCGTCTATGTCTCGCTCTACTGATTTGAGTAGTAAACAGAGTAAAATAGTCTGGTGTTACACAGAGTAAAATAGTCTGGTGTTAGACAGAGTAAAATAGTCTGGGGTTAGACGGAGTAAAATAGTCTGGGGTTAGCCAGAGTAAAATAGTCTGGTGTTACACAGAGTAAAATGGTCTGGTGTTAAACAGAGTAAAATAGTCTTGTGTTAGACAGAGTAAAATAGTCTGGTGTTAGACAGAGTAAAATAGTCTGGTGTTAGACAGAGTAAAATAGTCTGGCGTTAGACAGAGTAAAATAGTCTGGTGTTAGACAGAGTAAAATAGTCTGGTGTTAGACAGAGTAAAATAGTCTGGTGTTAGACAGAGTAAAATAGTCTGGTGTTAGACAGAGTAAAATAGTCTGGTGTTAGACAGAGTAAAATAGTCTGGCGTTAGACAGAGTAAAATAGTCTGGTGTTAGACAGATTAAAATAGTCTGGTGTTAGACAGAGTAAAATAGTCTGGTGTTAGACAGAGTAAAATAGTCTGGTGTTAGACAAAGTAAAGTAGTCTGCTGGTGTTAGACAGAGTAAAATAGTCTGGTGTTAGACAGAGTAAAATAGTCTGGTGTTAGACAGAGTAAAATAGTCTGGCGTTAGACAATAAAATAGTCTGGTGTTAGACAGAGTAAAATAGTCTGGTGTTAGACAGAGTAAAATAGTCTGGTGTTAGACAGATTAAAATAGTCTGGTGTTAGACAGAGTAAAATAGTCTGGTGTTAGACAGAGTAAAATAGTCTGGTGTTAGACAGAGTAAAATAGTCTGGTGTTAGACAGATTAAAATAGTCTGGTGTTAGACAGAGTAAAACAGTCTGGTGTTAGACAGATTAAAATAGTCTGGTGTTAGACAGAGTAAAATAGTCTGGTGTTAGACAAAGTAAAGTAGTCTGGTGTTAGACAGAGTAAAATAGTCTGGTGTTAGACAGAGTAAAATAGTCTGGTGTTAGACAGAGTAAAATAGTCTGGCGTTAGACAATAAAATAGTCTGGTGTTACACGGAGTAAAATAGCCTGGCGTTAAATAAAGTAAAATATTTTTACTTTGTCTAACGCCAGACTATTTTACTCTGTTCATCACTGTTGCTATTCAAATACACATCAAAATATAAGTCTATTGTCTATTATACGGTGTTTGCCGGTTTGCCCAAGTGGCTGATATTCGTCCAGCATGGTCTAAAAATACAAACAATAAAATAAAAAGCTTCTTTATATTTCAAAGACCTCTTTACAGTAGCAAAAATAGCTTTGAAAGCTTTTTAATATCAAACTATCCGGTTTGAATATTTTATATACATTTGAACGTTTAAAGTGGTTTTCTTATGAAAATATTGTCGGCAATGTTTCTACATATGGTACTTGTAGTCGAGGAGGAGAAGCGAGAAAACGTCGACCACGTAGCACCCCCACTTCACAATATTTTTGACTCCAGATTATAATAGGCTGATACCCATAGAACATTGCTAGGTCAGTCGTACTCACAAATTGTGGGGTCAGTGGCCTGCTGCATAGAGGGGGTGGGTGGTCCTTTACATTGACAGACTTAAAGTGCACATGAAACGAAAATTAAGTTTGTCTTATTTGAAAGAACACTTAAAATGATAGAGTAACATCTTTTGCAGTTTTTCGTTTCCTTGCTTCGTTGTTGAGATATTTCAGTTTGTTTGTAATGTAAATTAAACAACTTGACGTCACATGTGCATAATGAGTTATCAGAGAAGGTTATATATCTTTGCTATTATCAAACCAAACTTAATTCGAAGGAAGTATGTGCGTGTGTTTCTCTCATACCGCCAAACATGTAGAATTTTCAAGTGATTATGTTTGATAATAGCAAAGATATATAACCTTCTCTGATAACTCATTATGCACATGCGACGTCAAGTTGTTTAATTTACATTACAAACAAACTGAAATATCTCAACAACGAAGCAAGGAAACGAAAAACTGCAAAAGATGTTACTCTATCATTTGAAGTGTTCTTTCAAATAAGACCAACTTAATTTTCGTTTCATGTGCACTTTAAGTCTGTCAATGTAAGGACCACCCACCCCCTCTATGTAGCAGGCCACTGACCCCACAATTTGTGAGTACGACTGACCTAGCAATGTTCTATGGGTATCAGCCTATTATAATCTGGAGTCAAAACTATTGTGTAGTGGCGGGTGCTACGTGGTCGACGTTTTCTCGCTTCTCCTCCTCGACTAATTCTCAAAAACGAAGTTGTATTTTGGAGCACCACCATTAAATTGGCAAAGAGTCAATGTTGTTATTGAGTCTATGACGTCGTAAGCTTCCTCGAATCATTCTTCTCAAGCTAGGCCACTTTAATGGCGGCGCCCCAAAGTACAAATTTTACACGTAAAATACCACCTTTTCTTCAACGAATTTTGAAATAAAACTTTACACGATTGACCATCTACCAAAACATTTTTAGGATTATGCACAAACATTGCCAACAATATTTTCATTAGAGGACCACTTTAAGAAATAGCTTTTGGATTCATGATACTGGCGAAATTCCATAACAACATTCATGCACGAATCTTCCTAATGTCTCTAAATACGTGCTTTTCAGCGTTTTCCAGTTATGTCAAATAATCTTTGCATGATTGGGGTGTTAAAGCGACATTTTTAAAAATTTACTGAGAGTATTTAGATACTGATAACCGAATGGTCCTCACTCACTCCTTGATGGAACTAGTTTGTATAATTAACTGGGGAAACCATGGCGTTGATTTTACGGAAGGAGGAAAACCGGAGAACCCGGTGAAAAACCCTCGAGGCACGGGAGAGAACCAGCAACTCTACTCACACGAAACTAATGTAGTCACGTTACCTATCCAAGTACTAACCCCATTCGACCGGTCTGATGTATGCTAAATCCGCACCGGGGGCTTAACTTCAGCGGTGAGAGCTAGCTGCGCGCTAACAGCTTGTGCCCCTATGCCTCGCTAAACCAAACAAAATATAATTCCAATCCAAAGCAAATATAATTTTGGTCGCCCTTACAAGCGTGCTTTATGATGATATAGTCATATATGGAGAGAATGATAGTGTATTTTCCTTGTTTCGTCGCTAGCCGGAACAACATGTCGAATTCTCATTAAAATAGCCGGTTCGTTGCTATGCAATCCTACGCAATACGATATTATTTAGCATTGTCCCACCTACGCGTTTCCCTGCCTACATCTTCCTCCTAATTATCTCACAAAGATACAATGAATTTGACGGAACAAAGCCAGTGAAAGCGCATTCAAATACAAAGAAACGACATTTAGAAAAACAGTTATTCCGACTTATTCGTAGACCACGATTGGAAATACGATTAGTGTTCTCTTAGTGCAAAAAACCGTGAATCAGTGAAACGGTATAGCCTTTGGCTTTGTGTAAAGTGTAAACAGGCTTTTTGCATGTCACGCCGTTGGGGTTCCGGCCTGAACGTAGGCGTTATATGGAAACAAACATGTGCGTCATCGCGACCAATTGTCAAGTGGTAAATACTCGATTCCATCTACCAAACTGACATGACGTTATTTTGTCGTTTATTTATTCTTCTTTTCGCATAAACTACTGCAACAACTACATTACAAACTCTAAGCTAAAAGTACTATACTAACGACAGCTTGTACAGCAAGAACTAACAAAACTTTACAAACTCCAAGCTGAAAGTACTATACTAACTAACGACAGCTTGTACAGCAAGAACTAACAAAACTTTACAAACTCCAAGCTGAAAGTACTATACTAACTAACGACAGCTTGTACAGCAAGAACTAACAAAACTTTACAAACTCCAAGCTGAAAGTACTATACTAACTAACGACAGCTTGTACAGCAAGAACTAACAAAACTTTACAAACTCCAAGCTGAAAGTACTATACTAACTAACGACAGCTTGTACAGCAAGAACTAACAAAACTTTACAAACTCCAAGCTGAAAGTACTATATTAACTAACGACAGCTTGTACAGCAAGAACTAACAAAACTTTACAAACTACAAGCTGAAAGTACTATACTAACTAACGACAGCTTGTACAGCAAGAACTAACAAAACTTTACAAACTACAAGCTGAAAGAACTATACTAACTAACGACAGCTTGTACAGCAAGAACTAACAAAACTTTACAAACTACAAGCTGAAAGTACTATACTAACTAACGACAGCTTGTACAGCAAGAACTAACAAAACTTTACAAACTACAAGCTGAAAGTACTATACTAACTAACGACAGCTTGTACAGCAAGAACTAACAAAACTTTACAAACTCCAAGTTGAAAGTACTATACTAACTAACGACAGCTTGTACAGCAAGAACTAACTGAACAAAACTTTACAAACTCTAAGCTGAAAGTACTATATACTAACTAACGACAACTTATACAGCAAGAACTAACAAAACATTACAAACTCCAAGCTGAAAGTACTAAACTAACTAACGACAGCTTGTAGGGCAAGTAGTCACTCAAATCCCGAGCTTCAAACACTACAAACACTACAAATTCCAAGCTGAAATTACCATACTAACGTGGGAAATAGCATGTCAGTTTGGCGGATGGAAACAAGTGCTGACGTGCCAAATGTCACGCGCGGATGTCCCCTGCATGTCCTTGAATAGCCCTCGGAAGAAGTCCCAAAATAGCATGAGGTCACTGAGGACACTATATAAGCAGCCGGGCTGCGTTCAGTCACATTATAAACTCAAACTCTCTCTACAGAAAGAAGTCAGTGAATAAATTAACACAAGTTCGTCTCTTTATATCACCAGTCATATATATGCAAGCAGAGAAGTGGGAAAATCAAGTCACCGAAGACAACCTTGACTCAGACGGTCAAGATTCGGAAAGTTTGGACGAGTTAGATGAAATATTGGAGATCAAATTGGACAAAATAAGAAAGCCATCGTCGGATTTTAAAAGTGAGGAAGATTACAATGGACGTACAGTCGGTGAGTTACTGACAACTTAACAACTACCCCACATAGTTTAACCCTACTCTGGCTTAAGAGTTTTTTTGAACGTAGCTCTAACTCTTTCCTGTCCAAATTGGTCTTTAGTATTTTATTCTGGCTAACGCCAGACGATTTTATTCACCTCTGGAGAAGCCCTCGGACAGGAATGAGTTAAGGGTATTTGCAATAAAAATTAAGTTTGTCTCATTTGAAAGAACTCGTCAAATGGTATAAGAAGACCTTTGACAATTTTTCTCTATCTTTCTTGTGTTTTGAAATATTTCGACCAAAGACAGCGTGCTGTCCGCCATCTTGTTGTAATATTGCGTCTGATTAACTAGGAAATTGGTGACGTCACAAGCAGGGTAAACCTGATGAAACTACTCCGTGGATGGCCAAATTTCCACGGAAGGCCTTTTAAATGTTGTGGGTCAATTTAAAATGGAAATAGCGCAACAAAATCGAGTTTCTAGCTCATAATGTCATAAATGTCATATGGCGGACAGCACGCTCTCTTTGGTCGAAATATTTCCCAAACCAAAACAGATACGGAAAAATTGTAAAAGGTCTTCTTATACCATTTGACGAGTTCTTTCAAATGAGACAAACTTTAAAAAGTTATTGTTGATGACCCAACGTTTCGACACCCCGATCTAGTGTCTTCATCAGAGGTGATTATTGTGAAGACAGGTCCCATATTTAATACCAGGGAGCAAAGTCTTAACGGCAGTTGGTGGCACAGTGGTTGGCGCACGTGTCGGATTCCTGCTCTCACAAGTTATCTGATTGAAAATTTCACCTCGGCCACATGTGAGTAGAGTGTTTCCAGTTTGACTCTACCAAACACCGCAGGTTTCCTCCGGATCAACGAGGAATAGTCCTTACTGGACCTCTGAGGATAACAGTTTAGATATAACTGATAGAGTTATCAAGTAAAAATATAGTTAGTTTAGTTTAGCGTAAATATAAAAAATAATAGAATCTAAAAAATAAAATCCAAAATAAAATCCTATAAAAATCTAAATAGTGAAATAAAAGTAGCGTGCTGCGTAGGCAGTGTTGAAACAACAATCGAAATATAGTAACTTAGGTTAGATATACTGCCGAAACAGAGAACGTAGGAATCTAACGTTTCGAGCGAAGGCCCTTCGTCAGAGAGAAAGGGCCTGACGAAGTGCCTTCGCTCGAAACGTTAGATTCCTACGTTCTCTGTTTCGGCAGTATATCTAACCTAAGTTACTATAAAAATCTATATGGCTGCCAACAGAATGAGGTAATAACTGAGAACCAAGGACTCGAAAACGTTGATTTAAAGGCAATAAAGACCAAAGGATGGCTAAACAATTAAAAGGATGTTTCGGTAAACATTTATGTAAAATCACCCCTGCTTCAATATTTTTGCAATACTTCAGAAACTAAGATTCGTTGACACTGCATTTTCCACGAATTCTGACGCCAATGACGGAAGAGTTTCAAGTTCGTTTCGTAACTTCGGCCTAACCCTATTCGACTGGGCTTAACCAGGGCTGCAAATTACTGTCGGACATCGGACAATGTCCGACCAAATTTGGCAAATGTCAGAACAAAACCAAATTGTCATCAGACATAGTGTCCGTGCAAATAAAATATATTGTCTGATCAAGAAATTCGGCTTTATGCTGTTGAATGAGAAACTTCTCTTTTTGAGAGAAAAATTCCGATTTCCTTTCGTAATTCTATCGACTAGATTGAGCATGTTTGAATTTTAAATCTTCCGTAACTGAATCGGTCTTCTGAGAGAAACTGATAGTATTTAATTACTCTGGTACCAATAGGAGTTAATTAAAACAATGTATAAGTATAACACACGCGCGCGACGCTAAACAGACTGCCTTTATATCATGAACTCAGAACTGTATTCTGAAGAATTATATGTCCGACAAAATGCCTCCATGCCTCCGACAAAAGGCACCCATGCCTCCTTAAAAAAAACATTAATAAAGTAATCTGTTCTCATGTTGTTTTTTTCCCTCTGTCTCTTTACAGTTTTAACTCAGCGATTACATCGAGAACCAACGACTCGAACTAAACGAGCCCAAAAGATGCACTCTGCTTATTGTCGATCAATGGGGTTAGGAAATCATACCCCAGATACAGCAGGATACATCAGAGTGGTTGGACAAAACGGAAAATCACATTGGGCCTCTAGGCAATAGCATTCATGTACTTATATATAACACTTGAGGGATATACTTCGTGCATATATATATAATTGATCTAACATGGAAATTATATTGGGCCTCTAGGCACTATAGCATTCATGTACTTACAAACACTATGAATATTTGATGTACGAAACACTGAAGGGATATACACTTCGTCAATATATAATATGATCTAACATGTAAATACATTGGGCCTCCAGGCAATAGCATTTATGAGCATGTATATATAACATAAGATAGTATTTATTAACGGGTAAGACCGATATAAATTAAAGATTTAATTAAAACCATTATGTTGTTTTAATTTTTGACAGGCCAAGGGTAGAAGGGATCGCTTAGGGCCTGTTCACATGAGGCGAGTTATCTCGGGGGGTAGGGTTATCCCCCTTAGTTTATTTCCATGTTAAAAAAGTAAACCGTTCACATGAGACCGAGATAACTCGGGGGATAGGGATAACTCGGTCGGAGCCCCCGAGTTATCCCTACACCCCCCCCCCCCCCGAGATAACCCGGTCTCGTGTGAACCGAGCCCTTAAAGTGCCTGTGAAGCGAAAATTAAGTTTGTCTTATTTGAAAGAACATTTAAAATTATAGAATAACATCTTTGGCAGTTTTTCGTTTCCTTGCTTCGTTCTTGAGATATTATAGTTTGTTTGATATGCAAATTAAACAAGATGACGTCAACGTGCATAACGAGTTATCGAAAAAAGTTATATTAAGGACTTATTAACCGAGTGCGAGGGCTGTACGGGAAAGTAGGCTATTTGCCTGAGGTTTTCGTACAGACCGAGCGACGAAGGAGCGAGGTTTGTGCGATAAAACCGAGGGCAAATACTTTCCCGTACAGACCGAGCAAACGAGGTTAATAAGGAATTTATTATATGGCTATTGGTTTACTTTATTTTTAAGCTTCGAGCGTTGTTTTCGTCTTGGGAGTATGCTGTTTACCTTACCTGTTAACTTTTTCATGTCGCTCTTGGCCTTCTTGTTTACACCAGTTCGGCTTTTATTTGTCATGTTTTTAGATAAACAGCTTTAAAGAAAACCAGCAGTAATGTTCCAACACATTTTATTGTTCAGAATATTTTAATAAAGATAACCAGTTCTCATTTATTTGTATTCAAATCAACTGAGAAATGTTCTCGCCAAAACTTGCAGGGCCGAGAAAAAAGCGTATTGACCCAGACACAGACCGGATGTCAATATCGTAAAATCCCAACCTCTCGGGAACCAATCAGCGTGCGTCGTTTTGCGTACGGACCGGAAATCAAACCAAATCTATCATCTGCCAGCATTTCTTCTCCATTTCTTTCTCATCAAACTGGATGGCTTGTTCAAGAAGTAACCACGTTTTCTGGTTTCATATTGCTTTGAATAGCTGCGACACATTTCTCTGTCAGCGAGGGAAGTATGTATTTCTTGGCGAGATACATGACCTTGAGAGAGTTGTCTGGTGTCAATGTACACTGGTCTGTGTACAAAAACCGTAGAAACTCTTCAAAGCTTTCTTCATCTGTGTCAGGAAGATGAATAACTGAGTTTTTCTCAGCTAAATCTCCATAAAACATGACGAAGAACACAGCACTACTTGTGGCTAGCACATACTTATGTGCGTAGAATTTCTTCACGGATTCTCCACAAGTAAACACGACGTCGCTCATGAAGGGATTATTAAATATATAACAACTTCTTTCTAATACTGTCTTCTTAGTTGACTGCCAATCTTGATCGCTTTGTGAAGCCATGAAGAAAAAGGACAGGAGAATGGTTGACGAAATAAGATTGAGAACTTGAAAAACACTGAACTGCTGAACCAAGGCGGAAGTGATAACGGAAGTGAAACCGTGGTAGTTTAATATTTTTATCTCAAATTTGTGATTAATTTCGAATGACAATACCACAAAAATACAATTTAACCCCATTTTTACTAAAATGAAATATACAAAAGTGGCCTCCTCTTCCCCTACAGCCAACCGAGTTTTACTTTCTCTTGGCAGTATCAAGTCAAAACATAATGATTCCACGAAACAGTTTTCAAAAAAAAACTAGGATTTTAAGTGAAAAAGTAGGAAAACCGAGCAATTTTGCATAAAAAGTAGGAAAAGTAGGAGAGTGCAGAAAAAGTAAAAGTAGGATCGCCAGAAAGCCTGCGAATATATAGGATCTCAAAAACGCCAGTTCAGTCAATCCACACAGGTTTACATGAAGAATCCGTTCTGTTTGGAACACAATTTTTAGTTTTGGAACTTTTCTGTGGTTTCTGTCTGCCACGATGCAAGACACGCAGCAATTTCACTCATGCGTATGTCAAGTCATTTTTAAGTGAAACCATGTTTACATGAATCAGGTTAGAAATATATATTCAAGCAAATTCTTATCTGAATCTCAAATCAATCCACTCAACTTCGTGGATTCAACCATTCGTTTCAATCAGATCGAAAACTTTCAATCTTCTTCATGTAAACACAACAAGGAGAAACAACATGCAAGATTTGACTTGAACACTCAATCCACTTCATGTAAACAGGGTCTCGGAGAAAATCATGAAATCTTCTGACTAAATATGACAACCACTAAATGGTTCACTGCTTTTATCATGACCTAAACATCGTAATCTCTTGTGCTTAGTTTATAACAATGTGTACACAAGCGTAAGATATGAATTAATAATATTGCCAAGAAAAATGAACAGTCAACACAAAATTGGAAAGTCATGAAATTTGAACATGATTTAATACAACAAGCGATTAACATTTTGTCGAGATATGAAATATCATCAGAATGATAATAACAAGAATTAATATTTTACAGTAAAGACAGAGATAAAAACATTCATTATAAGTAGAATTATTGTGATTATTATAAACAATTTTTATACTTTAAAAACTTCTTTAGTAAGAAATTTATTTACATCTAGTTTTACCAACTGCTATCAACCAATGACCTGTTCCTAAAAAATTAACAACTACAAGATAATTAAGTAAAAATTAAAGAAAATTCTTATAAATACAGAAAAGAAAAAATCTGAAAAATTTGTTCTGAACATTAATATTGTTTTCATTATTTATTTTATTTATGACTTCGTTTGGTTTGAAAAGCGTGTTCTTTGCTCAATTCATGGTGCTGAAATGTTACATAATTACTGTTTTTCTTCCGATGTTATGTTTTGTCTTACTCTAATTCCGTCTACCAAACCTAGAGT
Organism: Paragorgia papillata; assembly: GCA_035771165.1. NCBI lineage: Eukaryota > Metazoa > Cnidaria > Anthozoa > Scleralcyonacea > Coralliidae > Paragorgia > Paragorgia papillata. Next base: position 1,509,648 of record JAWNZC010000149.1, read on the forward strand.
CCTAGACTGAGAGGATTATTTGACGAAATTGACCCTCTGTTGCAGTTGTTTCATTTGATATTCCTAACCCAGTCACAGTTGTGAATGTCACTATGACTCCATCCACCTCAACTGATGAGTTTCCTTCGATACCAAAGCGTGAACCTGGTCCTTTAATAGTTGCAGCCATTGTTATAATCTTGTTCGCATCAACTAAAATGGGTTTTGATAACATGACATCAAACCCACTCAAACCTTCGTTGTTCAGTTCTGAGGTGTAAGTCCCACTCACTTTTGCACCATTGACTTCCAGTGTGACTTTATATTCACTGCCATAGTCATCACCAAACAAACGAACACCATGAAATGTAACAGGTTTGTTGACACTGAACAAAAGACAGTGGGTATCAGCATCGTAAGTTACATATCCATATCCAAATGCAGAGATAAACCTGTTACATCGAATCAATCTCGGCGGCTGTCTGTGAGAAAGTTTCCACTTTGAGCCAGGCGCATTAAATCCATTATATTCGTGGAAAATTTGAACAATTTCGTGATCGGTAAGCATGCCAGATAAAGAAACATATTGCACAAATTATTTTTGTGACATTGATAGAAAACGTATTTGATATACAGCATCACCAAGAACTGCTCTTTTATTTTCACCAGTTGCCTCTAAACCATTCTTCTTACAGCGCCCATCGCTCCATTTTAACGCAGCTTGGAACAATTCAATTTCTTTAATATTCAATCTCTCTCGCTTTAATAAGTTAATTAAAGTTTCTTGACTGATCTGGTTGAATGCGTCTGATGTTACTGCTTTACTTGTTTCCAAATCTATCATCTGCCAGCATTTCTTCTCCATTTCTTTCTCATCAAACTGGATGGCTTGTTCAAGAACTGTAACCACGTTTTCTGGTTTCATATTGCTTTGAATAGCTGCGACACATTTCTCTGTCAACGAGGGGAGTATGTATTTCTTGGCGAGATACATGACCTTGAGAGAGTTGTCTGGTGTCAATGTACACTGGTCTGTGTACAGGAATCCTAGAAACACCACAAAGCTTTCTTTATCTGTGTCAGGAAGATGAATAACTGGGTTCTTCTCAGCTAAACGTCCATAAAACATGGCGTAAAACACAGCACTACTTGTGGCTAGCACATACTTATGTGCGTAGAATTTCTTCTTTGATTTTCCACAAGTAAACGCGACGTCGCTCATGAAGGGATTATTAAACATGTAAGAATTTCCCACATGCAGACCCGCCCGCGCAAACAAAACGCCAGCCACGCAGGCTATTGTTGTTGTCAGTCTGGTAAACTTTGTCTCGTACCTGGTCTGTAGTGCTTGCATGTGTCTTTTGCCAATTATTCATCCGATCAAAATTTTACCTTGGCCGCATGTCTGAAGAAAATACTACACGTATATAAAATATGAAAGCCTGTTCAGGAACGTGCTATGTTTGACATAGTTTTGATAAGTAGAAATAAGTTATTAAACACTATGTATAGCAATCACTTATTCATGTTTTAGTTTTGTAGAGTTCGTACTTTCACGTTTGTTTCTTGTCTTATAATAATAACAAGTCGCCTGGGTCAGGCGTTGACTCGGGTTACTGGCATTGCGCAAAGTAGAGAGGCTCTATACCGCGCAAGCAAAGGTGGGAGGGGGCCGAGGAAGATCAGATCGACGACGGGTGAATGTGGTGCATACTTTACAGAGGTGAACATATTTACGACCAGGGCAGTTGTCAGCCACATCACTGTTATTAAATAAACTACAAAGTCAGCCAGTCACTTTCAAAATATACCAACAACGTGCAAGAACACCTTCATCATCAAAAGGCAAAGCTGTTCAACTTTTTGTCCAACTCCAAAAGCGAAAGGGGCAAAGGACTTACAACATGCCTCACGGCCTCACTCCGTCACACGACAAACCATTCGCCGGAAGTATGAATATTAGCGGAAGCCAAAAGTGAAAAAATGCAGGACCGTGGCATCCAAAAAGGAAGGGAAAAAACCCGGGGGGAAACCTAGACTCGGCCTACCACAGGTAGCCCGAGTAATAATATTGCGAGAATTGCACTTCTGCGAAAGATGAAATCGTTCCTATTTACCAGAAGCTGATGGGTCTTGAAAGTAAAAACCTCAGTTGGAGTATAGACGAAACTCGGTCAGATTATACGAGGTTTCCAAGATTTTCCCAAGCTGATATCAACGCGCCTGACTTAGGTTGGTTAGCTTACTTATTTCCTACGCTTTTCTCAAAAAATTCTGATGACAGTCCTTGGTATCATTGGAGAAAGCCTGCTTTTCTTTGTTTTAGTGTCAATAAGGCGGCTATGTTGTACGGAATACGCTTATTCGGTGATGGAAAGGGCAGAAAATATGACGTTAACGTGGAGGTTAAAGGAGTAGAGATCAGTGGAACGTATACTTCTGAGTTCATGCTTCCTGTAGGTCAATCGCCGCCGTTGGACGGCGTGGAATTTATTTAATTTCAAAGTTGTGTTTCCAACATCTATTTTGATCAAGCCTTACGAAGATATTGATATAAGTGTTGACGCCAGATGACCACGTTCATTTTTTGGAACCAACGAGAAAACATCTGTAACAAACCGGGGCCTGACGATCTATTTTGGAGATACTAAGGCTAAATCGTATTTTTACGTTAAACATAGGCAAATCTATGAAATTATTTTGATTCCTGTTAAGAAATGAATCAAATGATATGTGTAAAAATTAAGAGCACACGCAAAAATGGTAACACTGAAATAATCAGTATGCATGTTAAAATATAGTAAGGTTTGAGTACTGCCCGAATTATTGAACGTGGAAGGGCGAAGGGCCTTCGCTCCAAACGTTAGACTACAACGTTCTCTGTTTCGGCAGTATATCAAACCTTACTATATTTCGATCTGTATTTCAACACTGCCTACGCAGCACACTATATACTTTAATCTCACAGTATGCAAGTTATCTCTGTATACTGAAACGACGGGGGGGGGGGGGGTCAATAAATAATATATGTGGGCTGTTTACATAGCGCAGCGAATCTAATATTGAGGGGGTTAAGCCTGACTTCCGATGCGAATACCACAATATTCTACACGTTTCGCTTTAGATTCGTTGTCATATTCGAAATCCAATAAGCTTGCTAATTCGAATGCGAATACTGAAACTGTGAAACATGGCGGGTAATATAAACCTCGAAGACGTCTTACTTCCGGAAGCATATGATGATGACATTATAGACGAGGAAGAGCTTCTTCTTCTCCTTAGAGCTAAGAAAATTAGAGCGACCAGATCCCATATTCGGTCTGCATCATCCCATCAAACTGACTACCGAAATCCCATACGCTGTCGTTGAATGATCTACCGCGCATAATTCCGTCTACCACACCTCGAGTCCTAGACTGAGGATTATTTCATGAAATTGACCCTGTGTTGCATCTGTGGAACCTGATATTCCTAACCCAGACATAGTTATGAATGTCACTGTAACTCCGTTCACCTCAAGTGATGACTTTCCGTCGACACGACAGGATGAATCTGGTCCTTTAATAGTTGCAGCCATTGTTATAATCTTGTTTGCATCAACCGAAATGGGTTTTGATAACATGACATCAAATCCACTCAATCCACTCGTCCCTTCATTGTTTTCTGAAGTATAAGTACCACTAATTTTTGCACCATTGACTTCCAGTGTGACTTCATATTTACCATTGGCACCACCAAACAAACGAACACCATGGAATATAGCAGGCTGATTGACAATGAACGAAAGACAGTGGCGAGAACCTTTGGGTTTGTAATGTAACGGCCGTACAAATGCCAATCCAGGAAGAAATCTGTAACATCGAATTTTCTTTAATGTTTTCGGCCGTCTGTAGGAAAGTTTCCAGTTTGAGCTTGCGACATCAGATGTTAATCCACTAAATTCGTTGTAAATTGGAACAATTTCGTCATTGGTAAGCACGCCAGACAAAGAAACATATTGCGCAAATGCTTTCTGTGACATTGAGAGGAATCGTATTTCATTTATAGCATCGCCAAGAACTGATCTTTTATTTTCACCAGTTGCCTCTAAACCATTCTTCTTACAGCGCCAGTCGCTCCATTTTAACACAGCTTGGAACAATTCAATTTCTTTAATAATCAGTGTCTCTCGCTTTAATAAGTTAATTAAAGTTTCTCGACTGATCTGGTTGAATGCGTCTGATGCTACTGCTTCACTTGTTTCCAAATCTATCATCTGCCAGCATTTCTTTTCCATTTTTTTCTCATCAAACTGCATGGCTTGTTCAAGAACTGTAACCACGTTTTCTGGTTTCATATTGCTTTGAATAACTGCGACACATTTCTCTGTCAGCGAGGGAAGTATGTATTTCTTGGCGAGATACATCACCGTGAGAGAGTTGTCTGGTGTCAATGTACACTGGTCTGTGTACAAGAACCGTAGAAACTCTTCAAAGCTTTCTTCCTCTGTGTCAGGAAGATGAATAACTGAGTTTTTCTCAGCTAAATGTCCATAAAACATGGCGTAAAACACAGCACTACTTGTGGCTAGCACATACTTATGTGCGTAGAATTTCTTCACTGATTCTCCACAAGTAAACGCGACGTCGCTCATGAAGGAATTATTAAACATGTAACAATTTCTTTCTAATACTGTCTTCTTAGTTGACTGCCAATCTTGATCGCTTTGTGAAGCCATGAAGAAAAAGGACAGGAGAATGGTTGTCGAAATAAGATTGAGAACTTGAATAACACTGAACTTGCTGAACCAAGGCGGAAGTGATAACGGAAGTGATAACGGAAGTGAAACCGTGGCAGTTTAATATTTTTATCTCAGATTTCCTGGAAACTAGTCAACAGGGTCTTTTCTCCGTTTCTATTCAAACACTGTACATTGTCACGGATAAGCGTTTATAAGTTATCGAGAGAACATCTCAGGCAATTAAATTGGATAAAAATCGCTTTGAACCGCAAGCCCAAAGGTGTGAGTTGATATCCTGGTCGAGTCGACTGATTTTTTCGTCGACTTCCGCAGTGTAAGTTCTTGCCTTTACACGAAGTCGATTCACAGTCGAATAGGATCTCAAAAACGCCAGTTCAGTCAATCCGACACATACATGTTTTCATGGAGAATCCGATCTGTTTGGAACACTATTTTTGGTTTTGGAACCTTTCTGTGCTTTCCTCAATGTCCGCCATGTTGCAAGACACGCAGCAATTTCACTCATGCGTATCAAGTCATTTTCAAGTGAAACTGTGTTTACATCAATCAGGTTGGAAACATTCAAGTCGATCGTTGCTTGAATCTCAAGTCAATCCACTCAACTTCGTTGATTTGATTTCATCCATCCGTTTCGATCAGGTCGAAAACTCTCAATCTTCCTCATGTAAACACAACACTGTAAAACAACGTGCGAGATTTGACTTGAACACTCAATCCACTTCATGTAAACAGGGCCTCGGAGAGAAAATTATAAAATCTTCTGATTAAATATGTCAATCACTAAATGGTTCACTGCTTGCTTTTATCATGACCTAAACATCGTAATCTCTTGTGCTTATAGTTTATAACAATGCATACACAGCTGTAAGATATGAATAGTATTGCCAAGAAAAATGAATAGTCAACACAAAATTGGAAAGGCATGAAATCTTAAAGTGTTTATGAAACGAAAATTAAGTTTGTCTTATTTGAAAGAACTTTTGAAATGACAAAGTAAGATCTTTTGCTGTTTTTTGTTTCCTTGCTTCGTTTATGAGATATTTCAGTTTGTTTTATATGTGAAACTAACCAGTGACATCACAACGTGCATAATGACTTACTGGGAAAGGTTATATATCTTTGCTATTACTAAACGGAATCAGTTGAAAATGTATATTTCTGTTGTTGTAAGGGAAAAACGCACACATAATTGCTTTGAAGTGATTCCGTTTGATAACAGAAAAGATATATAACCTTTCCCAGTAAGTCATTATGCACCTTGTGATGTCACTGGTTAGTTTCACATATAAAACAAACTGAAATATCTCATAAACGAAGCAAGGAAACAAAAAACAGCAAAAGATCTTACTTTGTCATTTCAAAAGTTCTTTCAAATAAGACAAACTTAATTTTCGTTTCATAAACACTTTAACATGAGAGCGTCTGATGCGATATTTTGCAGAAACGCCAGGCCTAAGTTACTAATTAAAAGGGATTAGCCAATGGGATTTTTGCGTACATTCTGTACACATAAATCCAAAAAGTTACTGCTTCAGTAGCAACCTCGTACCCAGGTCCTTATCTCCGCTGCTCCGCCCACCGCTGCGAAAAGACCCTGGTTGTGGCTGGTCACGTGCCCCCTAAAAATTGGGGGGTTTTTAATTAACGGTTTGAAAAATACTCAGGGAGGAGTGACAAAGGCACAATAACAAGTTTTCGCCTTTGTTTATACAAATAATATATTACGTCTGGCATCGTCAGACTGGCGCCAGGCTGTCTGATCGCAAAATATCTGTTAGAATGAAACCAACAAAAAATAAACGTATACTCAGTGTTTATAACAAAACATATCTCGTGCTTTCTTCTGTGGTGTACGTTGTCAAAGATCATATCGAATCCAAAAGTTAAAGAAACCCCGACGGCCCGAATCCAAAAGTTAAAGAAACCCCGATGGCCCGAATCCAAAAGTTAAAGAAACCCCGATGGCCCGAATCCAAAAGTTAAAGAAACCCCGATGGCCCGAAGAAGATTTAGCAATCGTCTATAAATGCACCGTCGAATACTCGTGTCTAGACTTTGTCGCATGCAGTGTTGGTGATGGGAAGTATCTTAAAAATCTGTACAACAAGGCAAATTTTGAACTGCTTTATTAATATTCGGCCGAAATGTTTTACCGCCAAAGATTTCGCGACGATGCTCTTCCTCGTTTAATCTGCAGGCCATGTGAAAGAAGATTACAAATTTCACAAAGTTCAAGACGAAATTAGTTTGCGAGAGCCAAACCGCTTTCTCTCGCACTAAAATGCATTGACATTTCAGTCTTTGCCCGTATAACCGGCGCGACCAAAAGTGCTGAAAGAAGCGATTCGGCAAGATTGCAACTATATACAACATCAAGTCGATTGTCCTTTCACTTGCATTTGTCATCCGCAGAAACTCAGGTAAATACAGTTCTTGAATCGCGCTTTTCATTCTTTTTATTAAACTTTATTTAAATCTAATATGAGATTTTAGAATACGAGCATAAACTGGACTTGTGTTGTAGCATTGATTGTGCAGCTTACTAAAGCTTACCACCCCTCCCTTGATATAAAATTCGTTTAGGCGGCACGTGACCAGCCGCAACCAGGGTCTTTTCGCAGCGCGGGGGCGGGGGAGCGGAGATAAGACCCTGGGTACGAGGTTGCTTCAGTAGCAGGCTCTCTTTTAGCCTGGTACCCTGGCCCAATTTCAAAAGAAATATGGGCCAGGTAACCACTAATCTCATTCTCGCGTCATCAGGGCTAAATCCACTTATGACGATTGCAGTTTTACTCATAGCCACTAAAAACGCGCGAAATTTCAACCAGTAGGAAAGCAGAAGTCTTTAGTGGTTACCTGGCCCATACTCTTTGATTGGGCCAGGCAGGGTACTAGGCTAGCTCTCTTTCAACTCCGCCCACTCCGCGCCCGCGCCTCCCAGAGAGCCTGCTTCGCAGGCTAGCCTCAGCCCCTGCTGAATAGAATCGTATGGTGTTAGTCAGAATAAAATAATAAAGGAGGTCCCAGGCAGGAATGGGTTAAACTTAAATTCAACTTCTACTGTAGGTTGGTAAAGTGGACATCCAAAAAAGTGCAGCCTCCTTCCTTCTAAAAGTTAAAGAAAGAAATAAAATTCCACAGGTATACTGTAGTACAGCATCTACAAATCAATTCATGCAGTGTTAAAATAATTTAGATGGCTGCTGTAGGAATCTATTTATTACAAGACATTACTTGGAGAAACAATTAACAAATTATAGTTAACATAGAACCAAATTTTAACATCTTCTAGGTTGCAATGGGATCCATTTTAGACAGCACTCGTACTTTGGTAAGGCAAGTGGTGGATAGTTTAAAAAGTGATGTTCTAGCAGCCTTTCAATCAGACAACCAGAAAGAGGAAGTGGAAAATTTGTTTCAGTGTGCTCAAGATCCATTTACTGGCATTGGCACAGAGGCTCTGCAATCAACGTACATTAAAAAGCACTTCCATTATGTTGGACATAAGGAAATCACCCTTGGGAAAATACTTTCCAGAAAGAAGAAAGGATCAAAAAGAATTATATATGAGAAAGAAGAAAAGTTCATTTATATTCCCCTTGTGGATAGTGTGCATGCAGCAGATGCTTTCTAATGAACGAATAGCAGGTATGATTCTTAAAAACCCACATAATTGTTATGACGGTGTATTTTATGATATGTATGATGGTAGTGTCTATATAAACGACAAATATTTCCAAGAACATGAAAACTCCCTTCCACTAGTGATTTATCATGATGAACTAGAAGTTTGCAAGGCACTCACAAAGTGGATATGTTTTACTACACGATTGCCAACATCTCTCCAAAGTTCAGATCTAAACGATGTGCTGTTCGTTTATTAGCAATTGCTAATGCAGCAATTGTTAAAAAGTATGGCATTAATGCTGTTATGAAGCACATTGTAGATGACTTGCAGCTGCTTTATAGGGGTGTTGGCATGAATGTAAATGGCACCGAAAGAGTTATCCATGGCAAGGTGTTGATGTGCACCGGTGACACTCTTGGTCAACATTACTGGGGTGGCTTCAAAGAAGGTGTCGGTGCATCATTTCAGAAATGTAGGCATTGCCAATGTGAATTTCAGCAAATGCAAACCGATTTCACAGAGGAAGCATTCACCCTTCGCACAAAAGAAAGCTACACCACCCAATGCAACGAGATTGAGCAGGCTCCAACAGAGAATATAAAGAAAGATCTGCAAACAAAATATGGCATCAATTTGAGAAGTCAATTATGTCATCTTCCCACATTTGATGTTACAAAGCAACTTCCCCAGGACATTATGCATACCTTGTTGGAAGGAACTGTGCAATATGAAGTTCGGCTAGTTCTCCTCCATTTTATTCAACTGGGCATGACAACTTTGCCAGTAATAAATGCGGCAATTGTTAGTCATGAATATGGCTATACTGAAGTTAGTGACAAACCAGGGCCTCTTAAAGAATCAGTATTCTACGGTGATGAAAGATACAAATTAAACTATAAAGCATCACAGGCGCGACTATTCCTTCACTTATTGCCATTTCTGATTGGACGTTTGGTTGATATGCAAGATCCATTCTACATGTTTTTGGTGGAACTTATTATAGTCAAGTTAATCTTTTCACCTGTTATCAAGATGGCAAGCATCAACTACTTGAAACAACTTATTACAGAACACCTCTTGAATTTTAAACAACTTTTCCCCAATGCCAACATCCTAACTAAGCAGCACTATCTCCTACATATTCCATCAACAATTCAGATGTTAGGACCAATGGTGCACTCTTCATGCTTTGCTTTTGAATCTGCACACGGTTATTTTAAAGATCTTGCCAGAAAGCAAAATTTTAAGAACTTGCCTTTGTCACTAGCAAAACGACACCAATTCAGTGAATGCAGCAACTTTGGAGATGCAGATGAAAGTCCAAGCTCGCATCCTTTGTTTTCTAGTGAAATATGTTACGGGGTGGTAAAGAAGCTAGAAGCAGAGAAGTGTCAAATTCTTAGAGAAAAGTTTGACATGTGTGGTCTTTTACCTGGTGTGAGACTTGTAAATGTTCACAAAGTAAGCTGGATCACGGTGTTTGGTACCAAGTACAGCAAATCGGGTGTTATCGTTGTTAACGCTGTTGGAGATCCAATTTTGCCAGTCTTTGGAATCATATCAGCCGTAAGCGATTTTGTTTATTTTGGTGTAAACATTCTACAGACGGTGCATTTTGATTACCACCATCAAGCTTATCTTGTGACAGAGATAAACAATGATGAGAAAAGCATGGTGTATGCTTACGAACGTTTGGTTGACTTCAATGTTCTTCATGTCAAAAAAGACAAATATGGCAATAGATACATTCCAGTTAAATATGATTTGGATGACATAATTGAGGAACATGTTAAGGGACAAAGTCCGCTGAGTGAGTGAGTGAGTGAGTGAGTGAGTGAGTGAGTGAGTGAGTGAGTGAGTGAGTGAGTGAGTGAGTGAGTGAGTGAGTGAGTGAGTGAGTGAGTGAGTGAGTGAGTGAGTGAGTGAGTGAGTGAGTGAGTGAGTGAGAATTGCTGCTGTTACACACGCGTATGTATATTTTGTTTGTATTCTTGGTATTTTATGGGTTCTCGATTACTAATAGTAACCAAATATTTTATGCCTTGTTTATACTATACAGCGTTATATTGCAGTACCAAACTAATTATCTTGAAATTGTTTCGGTCATAGCATGCAGTAAGTACCAAACTACATGTAATTATCTTGAAATTGTTTCGGTTATAGCTTGTTGCTTGTTTTGAAATGAAAATTATTTACTTGTTTTTAGCAAACTATATAATTATCACATGTTTACACTAAGAAAGTATTGGTTTAAGCCTGTAGTATGCAGTATATAAATTTCCTAATGATTTTCTTATATTCTTGTCAAGATACGGTTCATTCTTGCTAAGAATATTTTTTTTTTGTTTCAAGTAATGTTAATTCTCTCTTCATTCTTGCCAAGAATATTTTTTCTTGTTTCAAGTAATGTTAATTCTCTCTTCATTCTTACCAAGAATATTTTTTCTTGTTTCAAGTAAAATGAATCCTCTGTATATTCTTGCCAAGAATATATTTTCTTGTTTCAAGTAAATTCTGTTCTTGGTAAGAACAGTTTTACTTAAAATGTCTTATTTCAAGTAATAACGTAGTCACCTCGCTTTCTTTTGTTTTAACGGGGACGTTTACTGTCATATTTCCCTCATCAATACTGGATGAGGGACATTTAGAGTAAACATCCCTCATTACTATTTATTAATAATACGCTTCAAAGAACAAATTCATTTACACACAAATTTTCAAGTGTTTATTGTTTCACTTATTATAAGTAAACACATGGTTTTGAGGGATATTAGTGATTAAATGTCCCCGAAAGCCGAGGGAGGGTTTTGTGGCTAAAGGCAGTCGATCTTCTCTTACTTTCGAAACTTCCTTGTCGCTCACAAAGGAAAAGCGAAGAGCCATCATTCATTCCGAATAAAAAAATACTGTATTTGCAAACCAAATTTATACCCAGATTCACTGAACCAATTCGATAAAGAGATTTTACAAAACAAAAGCATCCATTGTCTTGTTTATTTCCTCGGTGACAATGTGATTACAAAGTAAACACATGGTTTTGAGGGCCATTAGTGATTAAATGACCCCTCAAGCCTCGGGAGGGTTTTGTGGAAGTCCCTCGGGCCTACGGCCCACAAAACCCTCCCTCGGCTTTCGGGGACATTTAATCACTAATATCCCTCAAAACCATGTGTTTACTTATAATAAATTAATGCTTGAAATAAGAATTTAACAAGAATTTTATTCTATGTAAGAATGTAAAATTTTGCTGTGTGTATGTAAGTGTGTTTCGCCCAGAACACTAAACCTGTAGATTTTAAAGTGATTATATTTGTAATCACTTTAAAATCTACATGTTTAGTGTTCTGGGCGAAACACACTTACATACATGCTTCCTTCAAATTAATTTGATTTGATAATAGCAAAGATATATAACCTTTTTCGATAACTCATTATGCACATGTGACGTCAAAATGTTTCATTTAATATGTTCAAACAAATTGAAATATCTCAAGAACGAAGCAAGGAAACGAAAAACTGCAAAAGATGTTACTCTATGATCATTTTAAGTGTTCTTTCAAATAAGACAAACTTAATTTTCGCTTAGGGGACCCGTTTTAATAGTCCTTTTGCGCCTTTCCCAAAATATATGTCGTCATATAACAATAGAGTTGAAGTTCGCGGGCTTAAATTTCTCTCTATTACGTTTTTGGCCCGTCTCAGGCTCATTTTAGCCCGAGCTGCAAGCGAGAGTTAAACTTAGCTGAGAAGGGTAAAAAAACATGTTTATAGCCAAGAACATCAACTGTATTACTATTATAACAATTTTAGTGGGCATTTAGAAGAAAATCAAAGACAGTATACGGAAACAGTATCTTGAACAGAGCCACCTTCGCATCGGCGTGTATTTCATTGCCACAAATATTTACATAACTAATAATAATAATAACATTTATTTATACCGCGCAAATTCAACTTTAAGGTTTTCAAATGCGCCTTACAATAATTTTTGACATGGCCGAGTCGAAGGCATATTAAAGGCGCTCAGGCAGCCGCCATACGACACATATCGGCCCACGAATTACAGCTAAGACCTAGGTGTTGGTTTTGCGGAGGGAGGAAAACCGGAGAACCCGGTGAAAAACCCTCGAAGCACAGGAGAGACCAACTAAACTCTACTCACACGAGTCTCAAGCTCGAGAACGGGGTTATTCCCAGACGGTAACCCATCCAAGTACTAACCCCGTCCAATCGGGCTTAACTATTGGTGAGAGGCATCGCCCTAACAGCACACGCCAACCGTGCTCCCAACAATGCTCCCAATAACTCATAACTTACATGTAAAACTTGGCAGAAAAACACAACATTTGTCATCAAAACAATCTTTGCTCCAAAGTATTGACAAAGAAAGTATAAAATTCCGTAAACAACAAACCAATAGTGATTTAAAACTGATAGGCTCAGATCAGCGGGTTAAAATATATTTTAGCCCGCTGAATTCTCCATTTTAGCACGCAAATACACCACCAATTGCCCGATAAAATTACTAAAATACAGTGAAACCTGAGTTTTGCGACCCCCATGTTTTACGACCACCTGTCATATACGACCACTTTTTCTGGCACGGACGATTTGTAGTTGAAATATACCTGCAATGAGCGACCACCTGCCTTACGCGACCAGCGACCGGTTTTTTGTGTCCCAAACAAGATATTTACCTGTTATGAGCGACCAACTCAACGTAAAACTGCCGAAATACGTTAAAGAAATACCCGTTTTTTCATAGTAAACAAACGCGAATGCGACCACATGTGAAAACAAGAAACCGGAAGTGTTGCTCAATTGCCGTGTTACCGCATTTTAGTCTTGTTTTGCTTCTCTTTTGAGCATTATTTGATGAAAATCTGTGTGAATTTCTCCTGCCAAAGCCAAATACTTCTTAGTTGACGTTTGAGAGTTAATACAATAACTGAACAATCCAAAACCATGAGTAATATTTGTTAACTTTAGACAAGTTGACCTTGACCTTGACGATTGTTTACCGCGACAAGTTCGTATATTTTACAACGGCTTTTTAACTTGGAAAGGAAAGTGACAAAACTGAGTGTTCACATCTAAAAAATACTACTGGAAGATCGTAAATAAAGCCAAGAGCTTTTAACAAGACCAAACCAGCGCAAAAATTGAATCTGAAACGTAACAAAAACACAGCGCAAAAACTGAAGTGAACGACAGTACGAGTCACGGCGCTGCCAAAATGGCTACTATGACGTCACATCACTACCTGTCTGAACGACCACTTGTCCTTAACGACCACTTTTACGTGGCACCTGGGGTGGTCGCAAAACTCAGGTTTCACTGTATATGTTATCCCAAAAACTTAGGGGGTAGACCAGATTTCTGATTAGGATTAGGGTTTTTGTTGTGGTTAGGTTGTCAAAAAGATTGCTAAAATCTTGAGACTCACTGAAGCTTGACGACACAAAACTAGAAAAACAAATTTGACGACATATTTTGGAAAAGCCGCGAAAAGACTGGACGGATCCTTTTGAGTGATGCCTTTTAGTGGCGAGCCGAACCCATATTTCTAGTCCAACACTTACTTGCAGTGGTGCTATAAATAGCTCGTTAACGAGTGGTCGATGGTCGTCGTGATAACCATCTAGAGCAGTGACAACTTCTGGCAGTCTCTTCACAGCCTGGTAGATTCTGACGCAGTCCTGTAAATACAATACAAACGTTGAGGTTAGTCACTTCGCCTTCCTTCCATTCTCCTTCTCTTTCTCGCCAACCCCCTTCCTTTCCTTTCTCTCACCTTCCTCGCTTCCTTCCCTTTTCTTCATTTCCTCGCCTCCCTTCCCTTCCTTCTCTTCCTTTCCCTTCTTTTTCTCGCCTCCCTTCCCTTCATATCCCTGATCTTCGCTTCCTTTCTCTTCCCTTCCCAACCTCGCCTCCTTTCTCTTTTCCTTCCTTTCTCGCCTCCTTCCCTAATTCCTTTCCCTTCCCTTCCTTTCTTTTCCTCACCTCCCTTCCCTTCATATCTCTTATCTTCGCTTCCTTTCTTTCTTTTCCCTTCACCACCTCGCCTCCTTTCTCTTTTAATTCATTTCTCGCCTCCCTTCCCTAGTTCATTTCCTTTCCTTTCCTTTCCCTTCCCTTCCTTTCCTCGCCTCCCCTCCCTTCCCTTCCATTCACTTCCTTTCCTCGCCTCCCCTCCCTTCCCTCGCCTCCCTTCCCTTCCCTCGCCTCCCCTCCCTTCCCTTCCCTTCCTTTCCTCGCCTCCCCTCCCTTCCCTTCCTTTCCTACCCTCCCTTCACTTCCTTTCCTCGCCTCGCCTCCCTTCCCTTCCTTTCCTCGCCTCGCCTCCCTTCACTTCCTTTCCTCGCCTCGCCTCCCTTCCCTTCCTTTCCTCGCCTCCCCTCCCTTCCCTTCCTTTCCTCCCCTCCCTTCCCTTCCATTCACTTCCTTTCCTCGCCTCCCTTCCCTTCCTTTCCTCGCCTCCCCTCCCTTCCCTTCCTTCCCTACCCTACCCTCCCTTCCCTTCCATTCACTTCCTTTCCTCGCCTCCCCTCCCTTCCCTTCCTTTCCTCGCCTCCCTTCCATTCACTTCCTTTCCTCGCCTCCCTTCCCTTCCTTTCCTTTCCTCGCCTCCCCTCCCTTCCATTCACTTCCTTTCCTCGCCTCCCCTCCCCCCTTCCATTCCCTTCCTTTCCTCGCCTACCCTCCCTTCCCTTCCATTCCATTCCTCGCCTCCCCTCCCTTCCATTCCCTTCTTTTCCATTCCTCGCCTCCCCTCCCTTCCATTCCCTTCCTTCCCTCGCCTGCCCTCCCTTCCTTTCCTTGCCTCCCCTCCCTTCCCTTCCCTTCCCTTCCCCTCCCTTCCATTCCTGGAAAGCCCATCCCTACTTCTTTGTTGTCTGAAAGTTTCAGAGCTAAGTAGTTATCTACTCGCTTCCTGTAGTCATTTAAAGAGGCAACATCAAAATTTGAACTTGTCCAAATTATGTATGCTACGTCAAGATTTGGAAATCTTCTCCTAAAGGCTTCCCTTGTCCTTGTTGGGCTTCTTGTTTCATGATAGGAAAGTACCATGAATGCTCTTTCCTCGGGAGTGAATTGTTGTCCAACCATCTTAAGACGGATGGAGTAAAGTGCACTTCTGCCTACATGGTAAACATGTGCATGGAACTCTCATGAGCATTGTTATTACCCCCAAGGAACCCCACATGATTTGATGCCGCATTGCTTCATTTGGAATCAAACTTTATTCCCCTGTGGTCAGTTTTCACGTGCATATGTATTCAAACGTGTATTCCGCACTCAAACAAAGCTGTGGTCAAAAACGGGATGGGCGACATTCGTTTGGGACACCCTGTATTTTTCCAAATCTGTAGGTAGCATAGATAATTTGCATAATTTGGACAAGTTCAAATTTTGATGTTGCCTCTTTAAATGACTCCAGGAAGCGAGTAGATAACTATTTAGCTCTGAAAATTTCAGACAACGAAGAAGGAGTGATGGGCTTTCGGCGTGATATAAAAATTTACTTCTTGTACCCAAATTAAAGAAGATGCAGTACAAAAACGGATGGGGGGGCATTTTTTTTGGGACACCCTGTATATAAGGTGAAAAACTATTATTCACCTGAAGGTTGGAACGCTGTTTCTGAAACTTCTTGGCCACTCTAGAAAAATCTGGAAACTTCCTCAGTTCTTCCTAATGAAAGATTGAAGAAATCAAAATAAT
This sequence comes from Paragorgia papillata, assembly GCA_035771165.1. NCBI lineage: Eukaryota > Metazoa > Cnidaria > Anthozoa > Scleralcyonacea > Coralliidae > Paragorgia > Paragorgia papillata. The sequence continues at coordinate 1,525,721 of JAWNZC010000149.1, forward strand.
AAAACAAGATGTAAACAACTACAGAACTAACAACACGGTTCTTGTTTCAAGACAAAGATGATTTGGATCTTTCTTTTATACTGTGAGGTAAGTTAAGGGCATTGGCAATACAAATTTAGTTATTCTAATTTTAAAGAACTTGTGAAATTGTAAGGTAAGGCCTATTAGAACTTTACTGTATTTTTCTCATTTTTTGGGGGGATTTCAGTTTGTTTCACATGTAAAGGAGATGGTCTCTGACGTCATAACCAGAGTAGAATCACACTTTTGTCTTCAATTTTACACAGTTCGATTTGCAAATCGCAACAAATAGCAACAAATCGTAACAAATCGCAACAAATCGGATCTGTTGCGATTTCTTTGGATTTGTTGCGATTTGCAAATCAAATCGCAACAAATCAGATTTGTTGCGATTTGTTGTGATTTGTTTTCTATTTTATTATTTTCTATTTATTTAATAACTTTATTGTTGCGATTTGTTGCGATATGTTGTGATTTGTTGCGATCTGTTGTGATTTGTTGCGATTTGTTGTGATTTGTTGCGATTTGTTGCGATTTGTTGTGATTTGTTGCGATTTGTGGTGATTTGTTGCGATCTGATCTGTTGTAATTTGTTGCGATCTGATCTGTTGTGATTTGTTGCGATTTGTTGCGATGCGATTTGTTGCGATTTGTTGCGATGCGATTTCTTGCGATTTGTTGCGATGTGTTGCGACTTGTTGCGATTTGTTGCCATGTGATTTGTTGCGATTTGCAAATCGCAACAAATCAGATTTGTTACGACTTGTTACGATTTGTTGTGATTTGTTGCGATTTGTTGCGATTTGTTGTGATTTGTTGCGATGTGTTGCGATTTGTTGTGATTTGTTGCGATTTGTTGCGATTTGTTGCGATTTGTTGCGATGTGATTTCTTGCGATTTGCAAATCGCAACAAATCAGATTTGTTGCGATTTGTTGTGACTTGTTCCGATTTGTTGTGACTTGTTGCGATTTGTTGCCATGTGATTTGTTGCGATTTGCAAATCGCAACAAATCAGATTTGTTGCGATTTGTTACGATTTGTTGCGATTTGTTGCGATTTGTTGTGATTTGTTGCGATTTGTTGCGATTTGTTGTGATTTGTTGCGCTTTGTTGCGATGTGTTGCTATTTGTTGTGATTTGTTGCGATGTGTTGCTATGTGTTGCGATGTGTTGCGATTTGTTGCGATTTGTTGTGATTTGTTGCCATGTGATTTGTTGCGATTTGCAAATCGCAACGAATCAGATTTGTTGCGATTTGTTGCGATTTGTTGTGATTTGTTGCGATTTGTCGTGATTTGTTGCGATATGTCGTGATTTGTTGCGATTTGTTGTGATTTGTTGCGATATGTTGCGATGTGTTGCGATTTGTTGCGATGTGTTGCGATGTGTTGCGATGTGTTGTGATTTGTTGCGACGTGTTGCGATTTGTTGTGATTTGTTGCCATGTGATTTGTTGCGATTTGCAAATCGCAAAAAATCAGATTTGTTGCGATTTGTTGCGATTTGTTGTGATTTGTTGTGATTTGTTGCGATCTGTTGCGATTTGTTGTGATTTGTTGTGATTTGTTGCGATTTGTTGCGATTTGTTGTGATTTGTTGCGATTTGTTGCCATGTGATTTGTTGCAATTTGCAAATCGCAACGAATCAGATTTGTTACGATTTGTTGTCATTTGTTGCGATTTGTTGCTATTTGTTGCTATTTGTTGTGATTTGTTGCGATTTGTTGCGATTTGTTGTGATTTGTTGCGCTTTGTTGCGATGTGTTGCTATTTGTTGTGATTTGTTGCGATGTGTTGCGATGTGTTGCGATTTGTTGCTATGTGTTGCGATGTGTTGCGATTTCTTGCGATTTGTTGTGATTTGTTGCCATGTGATTTGTTGCGATTTGCAAATCGCAACGAATCAGATTTGTTGCGATTTGTTGTGATTTGTTGCGATTTGTTGCGATATGTTGCGATGTGTTGTGATTTGTTGCGATGTGTTGCGATTTGTTGCAATGTGTTGCGATTTGTTGCGATTTGTTGCGATTTGTTGTGATTTGTTGCGATTTGTTGCGATGTGTTGCTATTTGTTGCGATGTGTTGCTATGTGTTGCGATGTGTTGCTATGTGTTGCGATGTGTTGCTATTTGTTGTGATTTGTTGCGATGTGTTGCTATGTGTTGCGATGTGTTGCGATGTGTTGCGATGTGTTGCGATTTGTTGTGATTTGTTGCCATGTCATTTGTTGCGATTTGCAAATCGCAACGAATCAGATTTGTTGCGATTTGTTGCGATTTGTTGTGATTTGTTGCGATTTGTTGCGATATGTTGCGATGTGTTGTGATTTGTTGCGATTTGTTGCGATGTGTTGCGATGTGTTGTGATTTGTTGCGACGTGTTGCGATTTGTTGTGATTTGTTGCCATGTGATTTGTTTCGATTTGCAAATCGCAACAAATCAGATTTGTTGCGATTTGTTACGATTTGTTGCGATTTGTTGCGATTTGTTGTGATTTGTTGCGATTTGTTGTGATTTGTTGCGCTTTGTTGCGATGTGTTGCTATTTGTTGTGATTTGTTGCGATGTGTTGCTATGTGTTGCGATGTGTTGCGATTTGTTGCGATTTGTTGTGATTTGTTGCCATGTGATTTGTTGCGATTTGCAAATCGCAACGAATCAGATTTGTTGCGATTTGTTGTGATTGTTGCCATGTGATTTGTTGCGATTTGCAAATCGCAACGAATCAGATTTGTTGCGATTTGTTGCGATTTGTTGTGATTTGTTGCGATTTGTTGCGATTTGTTGTGATTTGTTGCGATATGTTGCGATGTGTTGTGATTTGTTGCGATTTGTTGCGATGTGTTGCGATGTGTTGTGATTTGTTGCGACGTGTTGCGATTTGTTGTGATTTGTTGCGATTTGTTGTGATTTGTTGCGATTTGTTGCGATCTGTTGTGATTTGTTGTGATTTGTTGCGATTTGTTGCGATTTGTTGTGATTTGTTGCGATTTGTTGTGATTTGTTGCGATTTGTTGCCATGTGATTTGTTGCAATTTGCAAATCGCAACGAATCAGATTTGTTGCGATTTGTTGTGATTTGTTGCGATTTGTTGTGATTTGTTGCGATGTGTTGCGATTTGTTGCGATTTGTTGTGATTTGTTGCGCTTTGTTGCGATGTGTTGCTATTTGTTGTGATTTGTTGCGATGTGTTGCTATGTGTTGCGATGTGTTGCGATTTGTTGCGATTTGTTGTGATTTGTTGCCATGTGATTTGTTGCGATTTCCAAATCGCAACGAATCAGATTTGTTGCGATTTGTTGTGATTTGTTGTGATTTGTTGCGATTTGTTGCGATGTGTTGCTATTTGTTGCGATGTGTTGCTATGTGTTGCGATGTGTTGCTATGTGTTGCTATTTGTTGTGATTTGTTGCGATGTGTTGCTATGTGTTGCGATGTGTTGCGATGTGTTGCGATTTGTTGCGATTTGTTGTGATTTGTTGCCATGTCATTTGTTGCGATTTGCAAATCGCAACGAATCAGATTTGTTGCGATTTGTTGCGATTTGTTGCGATTTGTTGTGATTTGTTGCGATATGTTGCGATGTGTTGTGATTTGTTGCGATTTGTTGCGATGTGTTGCGATGTGTTGCTATTTGTTGCGATGTGTTGCTATGTGTTGCGATGTGTTGCTATGTGTTGCGATGTGTTGCTATTTGTTGTGATTTGTTGCGATGTGTTGCTATGTGTTGCGATGTGTTGCGATGTGTTGCGATGTGTTGCGATTTGTTGTGATTTGTTGCCATGTCATTTGTTGCGATTTGCAAATCGCAACGAATCAGATTTGTTGCGATTTGTTGCGATTTGTTGTGATTTGTTGCGATTTGTTGCGATATGTTGCGATGTGTTGTGATTTGTTGCGATTTGTTGCGATGTGTTGCGATGTGTTGTGATTTGTTGCGACGTGTTGCGATTTGTTGTGATTTGTTGCCATGTGATTTGTTTCGATTTGCAAATCGCAACAAATCAGATTTGTTGCGATTTGTTACGATTTGTTGCGATTTGTTGCGATTTGTTGTGATTTGTTGCGATTTGTTGTGATTTGTTGCGCTTTGTTGCGATGTGTTGCTATTTGTTGTGATTTGTTGCGATGTGTTGCTATGTGTTGCGATGTGTTGCGATTTGTTGCGATTTGTTGTGATTTGTTGCCATGTGATTTGTTGCGATTTGCAAATCGCAACGAATCAGATTTGTTGCGATTTCTTGTGATTGTTGCCATGTGATTTGTTGCGATTTGCAAATCGCAACGAATCAGATTTGTTGCGATTTGTTGCGATTTGTTGTTGTGATTTGTTGCGATTTGTTGCGATTTGTTGTGATTTGTTGCGATATGTTGCGATGTGTTGTGATTTGTTGCGATTTGTTGCGATGTGTTGCGATGTGTTGTGATTTGTTGCGACGTGTTGCGATTTGTTGTGATTTGTTGCGATTTGTTGTGATTTGTTGCGATTTGTTGCGATCTGTTGTGATTTGTTGTGATTTGTTGCGATTTGTTGCGATTTGTTGTGATTTGTTGCGATTTGTTGTGATTTGTTGCGATTTGTTGCCATGTGATTTGTTGCAATTTGCAAATCGCAACGAATCAGATTTGTTGCGATTTGTTGTGATTTGTTGCGATTTGTTGCGATTTGTTGTGATTTGTTGCGATGTGTTGCGATTTGTTGCGATTTGTTGCGATTTGTTGTGATTTGTTGCGCTTTGTTGCGATGTGTTGCTATTTGTTGTGATTTGTTGCGATGTGTTGCTATGTGTTGCGATGTGTTGCGATTTGTTGCGATTTGTTGTGATTTGTTGCCATGTGATTTGTTTGCGATTTCCAAATCGCAACGAATCAGATTTGTTTGCGATGTTGTGATTTTGTTGTGATTTGTTGTGATTTGTTGTGATTTTGTTGCGATTTGTTGCGATGTGTTGCTATTTGTTGCGATGTGTTGCTATGTGTTGCGATGTGTTGCTATGTGTTGCTATTTGTTGTGATTTGTTGCGATGTGTTGCTATGTGTTGCGATGTGTTGCGATGTGTTGCGATTTGTTGCGATTTGTTGTGATTTGTTGCCATGTCATTTGTTGCGATTTGCAAATCGCAACGAATCAGATTTGTTGCGATTTGTTGCGATTTGTTGCGATTTGTTGTGATTTGTTGCGATATGTTGCGATGTGTTGTGATTTGTTGCGATTTGTTGCGATGTGTTGCGATGTGTTGCGACGTGTTGCGATTTGTTGTGATTTGTTGCCATGTGATTTGTTTCGATTTGCAAATCGCAACAAATCAGATTTGTTGCGATTTGTTACGATTTGTTGCGATTTGTTGCGATTTGTTGTGATTTGTTGCGATTTGTTGTGATTTGTTGCGCTTTGTTGCGATGTGTTGCTATTTGTTGTGATTTGTTGCGATGTGTTGCTATGTGTTGCGATGTGTTGCGATTTGTTGCGATTTGTTGTGATTTGTTGCCATGTGATTTGTTGCGATTTGCAAATCGCAACGAATCAGATTTGTTGCGATTTGTTGTGATTTGTTGCCATGTGATTTGTTGCGATTTGCAAATCGCAACGAATCAGATTTGTTGCGATTTGTTGCGATTTGTTGTGATTTGTTGCGATTTGTTGCGATTTGTTGTGATTTGTTGCGATATGTTGCGATGTGTTGTGATTTGTTGCGATTTGTTGCGATGTGTTGCGATGTGTTGCGATGTGTTGTGATTTGTTGCGACGTGTTGCGATTTGTTGTGATTTGTTGCCATGTGATTTGTTGCGATTTGCAAATCGCAACAAATCAGATTTGTTGCGATTTGTTGTGATTTGTTGTGATTTGTTGCGATTTGTTGTGATTTGTTGCGCTTTGTTGCGATGTGTTGCTATTTGTTGTGATTTGTTGCGATGTGTTGCGATGTGTTGCGATTTGTTGCTATGTGTTGCGATGTGTTGCGATGTGTTGCGATTTGTTGCGATTTGTTGTGATTTGTTGTGATTTGTTGCGATTTGTTGCGATGTGTTGCTATTTGTTGCGATGTGTTGCTATGTGTTGCGATGTGTTGCTATGTGTTGCGATGTGTTGTTATTTGTTGTGATTTGTTGCGATGTGTTGCTATGTGTTGCGATGTGTTGCGATGTGTTGCGATTTGTTCCGATTTGTTGTGATTTGTTGCCATGTAATTTGTTGCGATTTGCAAATCGCAACGAATCAGATTTGTTGTGATTTGTTGTGATTTGTTGTGATTTGTTGCGATTTGTTGTGATTTGTTGCGATATGTTGCGATGTGTTGCGATTTGTTGCGATGTGTTGCGATGTGTTGCGATGTGTTGTGATTTGTTGCGACGTGTTGCGATTTGTTGTGATTTGTTGCCATGTGATTTGTTGCGATTTGCAAATCGCAAAAAATCAGATTTGTTGCGATTTGTTGCGATTTGTTGTGATTTGTTGTGATTTGTTGCGATCTGTTGCGATTTGTTGTGATTTGTTGTGATTTGTTGCGATTTGTTGCGATTTGTTGTGATTTGTTGCGATTTGTTGCCATGTGATTTGTTGCAATTTGCAAATCGCAACGAATCAGATTTGTTACGATTTGTTGTCATTTGTTGCGATTTGTTGCTATTTGTTGCTATTTGTTGTGATTTGTTGCGATTTGTTGCGATTTGTTGTGATTTGTTGCGCTTTGTTGCGATGTGTTGCTATTTGTTGTGATTTGTTGCGATGTGTTGCGATGTGTTGCGATTTGTTGCTATGTGTTGCGATGTGTTGCGATGTGTTGCGATTTGTTGCGATTTGTTGTGATTTGTTGTGATTTGTTGCGATGTGTTGCTATTTGTTGCGATGTGTTGCTATGTGTTGCGATGTGTTGCTATGTGTTGCGATGTGTTGTTATTTGTTGTGATTTGTTGCGATGTGTTGCTATGTGTTGCGATGTGTTGCGATGTGTTGCGATTTGTTCCGATTTGTTGTGATTTGTTGCCATGTGATTTGTTGCGATTTGCAAATCGCAACGAATCAGATTTGTTGGGATTTGTTGGGATTTGTTGGGATTTGTTGTGATTTGTTGTGATTTGTTGCGATATGTTGCGATGTGTTGTGATTTGTTGCGATTTGTTGCGATGTGTCGCGATGTGTTGTGATTTGTTGCGACGTGTTGCGATTTGTTGTGATTTGTTGCCATGTGATTTGTTTCGATTTGCAAATCGCAACAAATCAGATTTGTTGCGATTTGTTACGATTTGTTGCGATTTGTTGTGATTTGTTGCGATTTGTTGCGATTTGTTGTGATTTGTTGCGATGTGTTGCTATTTGTTGTGATTTGTTGCGATGTGTTGCGATGTGTTGCGATGTGTTGCGATTTGTTGTGATTTGTTGCCATGTGATTTGTTGCGATTTGCAAATCGCAACGAATCAGATTTGTTGCGATTTGTTGCGATTTGTTGTGATTTGTTGCGATTTGTTGCGATTTGTTGCGATATGTTGCGATGTGTTGTGATTTGTTGCGATTTGTTGCGATGTGTTGCGATGTGTTGCGATGTGTTGTGATTTGTTGCGACGTGTTGCGATTTGTTGTGATTTGTTGCCATGTGATTTGTTGCGATTTGCAAATCGCAACAAATCAGATTTGTTGCGATTTGTTGTGATTTGTTGTGATTTGTTGCGATTTGTTGCGATTTGTTGCGATCTGTTGTGATTTGTTGCGATTTGTTGTGATTTGTTGCGATTTGTTGCGATTTGTTGTGATTTGTTGCGATTTGTTGCCATGTGATTTGTTGCAATTTGCAAATCGCAACGAATCAGATTTGTTGCGATTTGTTGTGATTTGTTGCGATTTGTTGTGATTTGTTGCGATGTGTTGCTATGTGTTGCGATGTGTTGCGATTTGTTGCGATTTGTTGTGATTTGTTGCCATGTGATTTGTTGCGATTTGCAAATCGCAACGAATCAGATTTGTTGCGATTTGTTGCGATTTGTTGTGATTTGTTGCGATTTGTTGCGATTTGTTGCGATATGTTGCGATGTGTTGTGATTTGTTGCGATTTGTTGCGATGTGTTGCGATGTGTTGCGATGTGTTGTGATTTGTTGCGACGTGTTGCGATTTGTTGCCATGTGATTTGTTGCGATTTGCAAATCGCAACAAATCAGATTTGTTGCGATTTGTTGTGATTTGTTGTGATTTGTTGCGATTTGTTGCGATTTGTTGCGATCTGTTGCGATTTGTTGTGATTTGTTGCGATTTGTTGCGATTTGTTGTGATTTGTTGCGATTTGTTGCCATGTGATTTGTTGCAATTTGCAAATCGCAACGAATCAGATTTGTTGCGATTTGTTGTGATTTGTTGCGATTTGTTGTGATTTGTTGCGATGTGTTGCGATTTGTTGCGATTTGTTGTGATTTGTTGCGATTTGTTGCGATTTGTTGTGATTTGTTGCGCTTTGTTGCGATGTGTTGCTATTTGTTGTGATTTGTTGCGATGTGTTGCTATGTGTTGCGATGTGTTGCGATTTGTTGCGATTTGTTGTGATTTGTTGCCATGTGATTTGTTGCGATTTGCAAATCGCAACGAATCAGATTTGTTGCGATTTGTTGCGATTTGTTGTGATTTGTTGTGATTTGTTGCGATATGTTGCGATGTGTTGTGATTTGTTGCGATTTGTTGCGATGTGTTGCGATGTGTTGCGATGTGTTGTGATTTGTTGCGACGTGTTGCGATTTGTTGTGATTTGTTGCCATGTGATTTGTTGCGATTTGCAAATCGCAAAAAATCAGATTTGTTGCGATTTGTTGCGATTTGTTGCGATTTGTTGCGATTTGTTGTGATTTGTTGCGATCTGTTGTGATTTGTTGCGATTTGTTGTGATCTGTTGTGATTTGTTGCGATTTGTTGCGATTTGTTGTGATTTGTTGCGATTTGTTGCCATGTGATTTGTTGCAATTTGCAAATCGCAACGAATCAGATTTGTTGCGATTTGTTGTCATTTGTTGCGATTTGTTGCTATTTGTTGTGATTTGTTGCGATTTGTTGCGATTTGTTGTGATTTGTTGCGCTTTGTTGCGATGTGTTGCTATTTGTTGTGATTTGTTGCGATGTGTTGCGATGTGTTGCGATTTGTTGCTATGTGTTGCGATGTGTTGCGATGTGTTGCGATTTCTTGCGATTTGTTGTGATTTGCTGCCATGTGATTTGTTGCGATTTGCAAATCGCAACGAATCAGATTTGTTGCGATGTGTTATGATTTGTTGCGATTTGTTGCGATATGTTGCGATGTGTTGTGATTTGTTGCGATGTGTTGCGATTTGTTGCGATGTGTTGCGATTTGTTGCGATTTGTTGTGATTTGTTGTGATTTGTTGCGATTTGTTGCGATGTGTTGCTATTTGTTGCGATGTGTTGCTATGTGTTGCGATGTGTTGCTATGTGTTGCTATTTGTTGTGATTTGTTGCGATGTGTTGCTATGTGTTGCGATGTGTTGCGATGTGTTGCGATTTGTTGCGATTTGTTGTGATTTGTTGCCATGTCATTTGTTGCGATTTGCAAATCGCAACGAATCAGATTTGTTGCGATTTGTTGCGATTTGTTGTGATTTGTTGCGATTTGTTGTGATTTTTTGCGATATGTTGCGATGTGTTGTGATTTGTTGCGATTTGTTGCGATGTGTTGCGATGTGTTGTGATTTGTTGCGACGTGTTGCGATTTGTTGTGATTTGTTGCCATGTGATTTGTTTCGATTTGCAAATCGCAACAAATCAGATTTGTTGCGATTTGTTACGATTTGTTGCGATTTGTTGCGATTTGTTGTGATTTGTTGCGATTTGTTGCGATTTGTTGTGATTTGTTGCGCTTTGTTGCGATGTGTTGCTATTTGTTGTGATTTGTTGCGATGTGTTGCTATGTGTTGCGATGTGTTGCGATTTGTTGCGATTTGTTGTGATTTGTTGCCATGTGATTTGTTGCGATTTGCAAATCGCAACGAATCAGATTTGTTGCGATTTGTTGTGATTTGTTGCCATGTGATTTGTTGCGATTTGCAAATCGCAACGAATCAGATTTGTTGCGATTTGTTGTGATTTGTTGTGATTTGTTGCGATTTGTTGCGATTTGTTGTGATTTGTTGCGATATGTTGCGATGTGTTGTGATTTGTTGCGATTTGTTGCGATGTGTTGCGATGTGTTGCGATGTGTTGTGATTTGTTGCGACGTGTTGCGATTTGTTGTGATTTGTTGCCATGTGATTTGTTGCGATTTGCAAATCGCAACAAATCAGATTTGTTGCGATTTGTTGTGATTTGTTGCGATTTGTTGTGATTTGTTGCGATTTGTTGCGATCTGTTGTGATTTGTTGTGATTTGTTGCGATTTGTTGCGATTTGTTGTGATTTGTTGCGATTTGTTGCCATGTGATTTGTTGCAATTTGCAAATCGCAACGAATCAGATTTGTTGCGATTTGTTGTGATTTGTTGTGATTTGTTGCGATATGTTGCGATGTGTTGTGATTTGTTGCGATTTGTTGCGATGTGTTGCGATGTGTTGCGATGTGTTGTGATTTGTTGCGACGTGTTGCGATTTGTTGTGATTTGTTGCCATGTGATTTGTTGCGATTTGCAAATCGCAACAAATCAGATTTGTTGCGATTTGTTGTGATTTGTTGCGATTTGTTGTGATTTGTTGCGATTTGTTACGATCTGTTGTGATTTGTTGTGATTTGTTGCGATTTGTTCCGATTTGTTGTGATTTGTTGCGATTTGTTGCCATGTGATTTGTTGCGATTTGCAAATCCCAACGAATCAGATTTGTTGCGATTTGTTGCGATTTGTTGCGATTTGTTGCGATTTGTTGCTATTTGTTGTGATTTGTTGCGATTTGTTGCGATTTGTTGTGATTTGTTGCGCTTTGTTGCGATGTGTTGCTATTTGTTGTGACTTGTTGCGATGTGTTGCGATGTGTTGCGATTTGTTGCTATGTGTTGCGATGTGTTGCGATTTGTTGCGATTTGTTGCCATGTGATTTGTTGCGATTTGCAAATCGGAACAAATCAGATTTGTTGCGATTTGTTACGATTTGTTGTTATTTGTTGCGATTTGTTGCGATTTGTTGCGATTTGTTGCAATTTGTTGCGATTTGTAGTGATTTGTTGCGCTTTGTTGCGATGTGTTGCGATTTGTTGCGATGTGTTGCTATGTGTTGCGATGTGTTGCGATTTGTTGCGATTTGTTGTGATTTGTTGCCATGTGATTTGTTGCGATTTGCAAATCCCAACGAATCAGATTTGTTGCGATTTGTTGCGATTTGTTGTGATTTGTTGCGATTTGTTGCGATTTGTTGTGATTTGTTGCGATATGTTGCGATGTGTTGTGATTTGTTGCGATTTGTTGCGATGTGTTGCGATGTGTTGTGATTTGTTGCGACGTGTTGCGATTTGTTGTGATTTGTTGCCATGTGATTTGTTGCGATTTGCAAATCGCAACAAATCAGATTTGTTGCGATTTGTTGCGATTTGTTGTGATTTGTTGCGATCTGTTGTGATTTGTTGCGATTTGTTGTGATTTGTTGCGATTTGCAAATCGCAACGAATCAGATTTGTTGCGATTTGTTGCGATTTGTTGTGATTTGTTGCGATTTGTTGCGATTTGTTGTGATTTGTTGCGATATGTTGCGATGTGTTGTGATTTGTTGCGATTTGTTGCGATGTGTTGCGATGTGTTGCGATGTGTTGTGATTTGTTGCGACGTGTTGCGATTTGTTGTGATTTGTTGCCATGTGATTTGTTGCGATTTGCAAATCGCAACAAATCAGATTTGTTGCGATTTGTTGCGATTTGTTGCTATGTGTTGCGATGTGTTGCGATTTGTTGCCATGTGATTTGTTGCGATTTGCAAATCGGAACAAATCAGATTTGTTGCGATTTGTTACGATTTGTTGTTATTTGTTGCGATTTGTTGCGATTTGTTGCGATTTGTTGTGATTTGTTGCGCTTTGTTGCGATGTGTTGCTATTTGTTGCGATTTGTTGCGATGTGTTGCTATGTGTTGCGATGTGTTGCGATGTGTTGCGATTTGTTGTGATTTGTTGCCATGTGATTTGTTGCGATTTGCAAATCGCAACGAATCAGATTTGTTGCGATTTGTTGTCATTTGTTGCGATTTGTTGCGATATGTTGCGATGTGTTGTGATTTGTTGCGATGTGTTGCGATTTGTTGCGATGTGTTGCGATTTGTTGTGATTTGTTGTGATTTGTTGCGATTTGTTGCGATGTGTTGCTATTTGTTGCGATGTGTTGCTATATGTTGCGATGTGTTGCTATGTGTTGCGATGTGTTGCTATTTGTTGTGATTTGTTGCGATGTGTTGCGATGTGTTGCGATTTGTTGCTATGTGTTGCGATGTGTTGCGATGTGTTGCGATTTCTTGCGATTTGTTGTGATTTGTTGCCATGTGATTTGTTGCGATTTGCAAATCGCAACGAATCAGATTTGTTGCGATTTGTTGCGATTTGTTGCGATATGTTGCGATGTGTTGTGATTTGTTGCGATGTGTTGCGATTTGTTGCGATGTGTTGCGATATGTTGCGATTTGTTGTGATTTGTTGCGATGTGTTGTGATTTGTTGCGATGTGTTGCGATTTGTTGCGATGTGTTGCGATTTGTTGTGATTTGTTGCGATTTGTTGCGATTTGTTGCGATGTGTTGCTATTTGTTGCGATGTGTTGCGATGTGTTGCGATGTGTTGCTATTTGTGGTGATTTGTTGCGATGTGTTGCTATGTGTTGCGATGTGTTGCGATGTGTTGCGATTTGTTGCGATTTGTTGTGATTTGTTGCCATGTGATTTGTTGCGATTTGCAAATCGCAACGAATCAGATTTGTTGCGATTTGTTGTGATTTGTTGCGATTTGTTGTGATTTGTTGCGATATGTTGCGATGTGTTGTGATTTGTTGCGATTTGTTGCGATGTGTTGCGATTTGTTGCGACGTGTTGCGATTTGTTGTGATTTGTTGCAATGTGATTTGTTGCGATTTGCAAATCGCAACAAATCAGATTTGTTGCGATTTGTTGCGATTTGTTGCGATTTGTTGTGATTTGTTGTGATTTGTTGCGATTTGTTGATTTGTTGCGATTTGTTGCGATTTGTTGCGATCTGTTGTGATTTGTTGTGATTTGTTGCGATTTGTTGTGATTTGTTGCCATGTGATTTGTTGCAATTTGCAAATCGCAACGAATCAGATTTGTTGTGATTTGTTGCGATTTGTTGCGATTTGTTGCGCTTTGTTGCGATGTGTTGCTATTTGTTGTGATTTGTTGCGATGTGTTGCGATGTGTTGCGATTTGTTGCGATGTGTTGCGATGTGTTGCGATGTGTTGTGATTTGTTGCGACGTGTTGCGATTTGTTGTGATTTGTTGCCATGTGATTTGTTTCGATTTGGAAATCGCAACAAATCAGATTTGTTGCGATTTGTTACGATTTGTTGCGATTTGTTGCGATTTGTTGTGATTTGTTGCGATTTGTTGCGATTTGTTGTGATTTGTTGCGCTTTGTTGCGATGTGTTGCTATTTGTTGTGATTTGTTGCGATGTGTTGCTATGTGTTGCGATGTGTTGCGATTTGTTGCGATTTGTTGTGATTTGTTGCCATGTGATTTGTTGCGATTTGCAAATCGCAACGAATCAGATTTGTTGCGATTTGTTGTGATTTGTTGCCATGTGATTTGTTGCGATTTGCAAATCGCAACAAATCAGATTTGTTGCGATTTGTTGTGATTTGTTGTGATTTGTTGCGATTTGTTGTGATTTGTTGCGATTTGTTGCGATCTGTTGTGATTTGTTGTGATTTGTTGCGATTTGTTGCGATTTGTTGTGATTTGTTGCGATTTGTTGCCATGTGATTTGTTGCAATTTGCAAATCGCAACGAATCAGATTTGTTGCGATTTGTTGTGATTTGTTGTGATTTGTTGCGATATGTTGCGATGTGTTGTGATTTGTTGCGATTTGTTGCGATGTGTTGCGATGTGTTGCGATGTGTTGTGATTTGTTGCGACGTGTTGCGATTTGTTGTGATTTGTTGCCATGTGATTTGTTGCGATTTGCAAATCGCAACAAATCAGATTTGTTGCGATTTGTTGTGATTTGTTGCGATTTGTTGTGATTTGTTGCGATTTGTTGCGATCTGTTGCGATCTGTTGCGATCTGTTGTGATTTGTTGCGATTTGTTGCGATCTGTTGTGATTTGTTGTGATTTGTTGCGATTTGTTGTGATTTGTTGCCATGTGATTTGTTGCAATTTGCAAATCGCAACGAATCAGATTTGTTGTGATTTGTTGCGATTTGTTGCGATTTGTTGCGCTTTGTTGCGATGTGTTGCTATTTGTTGTGATTTGTTGCGATGTGTTGCGATGTGTTGCGATTTGTTGCGATGTGTTGCGATGTGTTGCGATGTGTTGTGATTTGTTGCGACGTGTTGCGATTTGTTGTGATTTGTTGCCATGTGATTTGTTTCGATTTGGAAATCGCAACAAATCAGATTTGTTGCGATTTGTTACGATTTGTTGCGATTTGTTGCGATTTGTTGTGATTTGTTGCGATTTGTTGCGATTTGTTGTGATTTGTTGCGCTTTGTTGCGATCTGTTGCTATTTGTTGTGATTTGTTGCGATGTGTTGCGATGTGTTGCGATTTGTTGCGATTTGTTATGATTTGTTGCCATGTGATTTGTTGCGATTTGCAAATCGCAACGAATCAGATTTGTTGCGATTTGTTGTGATTTGTTGCCATGTGATTTGTTGCGATTTGCAAATCGCAACGAATCAGATTTGTTGCGATTTGTTGTGATTTGTTGTGATTTGTTGCGATTTGTTGTGATTTGTTGCGATATGTTGCGATGTGTTGTGATTTGTTGCGATTTGTTGCGATGTGTTGCGATGTGTTGCGATGTGTTGTGATTTGTTGCGATGTGCTGTGATTTGTTGCGATGTGTTGCGATTTGTTGGGATTTGTTGCGATTTGTTGGGATTTGTTGCGATTTGTTGCGATTTGTTGTGATTTGTTGCGATTTGTTGTGATTTGTTGCGCTTTGTTGCGATGTGTTGCGATTTGTTGCGATGTGTTGCGATTTGTTGCGATTTGTTGTGATTTGTTGCGATTTGTTGCGATGTGTTGCTATTTGTTGCGATATGTTGCGATGTGTTGTGATTTGTTGCGATGTGTTGCGATTTGTTGCGATGTGTTGCGATTTGTTGTGATTTGTTGTGATTTGTTGCGATTTGTTGCGATTTGTTGCGATGTGTTGCTATTTGTTGCGATGTGTTGCTATGTGTTGCGATGTGTTGCTATGTGTTGCGATGTGTTGCTATTTGTTGTGATTTGTTGCGATGTGTTGCTATGTGTTGCGATGTGTTGCGATGTGTTGCGATTTGTTGCGATTTGTTGTGATTTGTTGCCATGTGATTTGTTGCGATTTGCAAATCGCAACGAATCAGATTTGTTGCGATTTGTTGCGATTTGTTGTGATTTGTTGTGATTTGTTGCGATATGTTGCGATGTGTTGTGATTTGTTGCGATTTGTTGCGATGTGTTGCGATGTGTTGTGATTTGTTGCGACGTGTTGCGATTTGTTGCGATTTGTTGCTATTTGTTGCGATTTGTTGCGATGTGTTGCGATCTGTTGTGATTTGTTGCGATTTGTTGTGATTTGTTGCGATTTGTTGAGATTTGTTGTGATTTGTTGTGATTAGTTGCGATTTGTTGCGATGTGTTGCGATTTGTTGCGATTTGTTGTGATTTGTTGCGATTTGTTGCGATGTGTTGCGATTTGTTGCGATGTGTTGCGATTTGTTGAGATTTGGTGTGATTTGTTGCGATTTGCAAATCGCAACGAATCAGATTTGTTGCGATTTGTTGTGATTTGTTGTGATTTGTTGCGATTTGTTGCGATGTGTTGCGATGTGTTGCAATTTGTTGCGATTTGTTGCGATGTGTTGCGATTTGTTGTGATTTGTTGCGATTTGTTGTGATTTGTTGCGATTTGTTGCCATGTGATTTGTTGCGATTTGTTACCATTTGTTGTGATCTGTTGCGATGTGATTTGTTGCGATTTGCAAATCGCAACAAATCAGATTTGTTGCGATTTGTTGTTATTTGTTGGGATGTGTTGCGATGTGTTGCGATGTGTTGCGATTTGTTACGATTTGTTCCGATGTGTTGCGATTTGTTGCGATGTGTTGTGATTTGTTGTGATTTGTTGTGATTTGTTGCGATCTGTTGTGATTTGTTGCGATTTGTTGTGATTTGTTGCGATTTGCAAATCGCAACGAATCAGATTTGTTGCGATTTGTTGCGATTTGTTGTGATTTGTTGCGATTTGTTGCGATTTGTTGTGATTTGTTGCGATATGTTGCGATGTGTTGTGATTTGTTGCGATTTGTTGCGATGTGTTGCGATGTGTTGCGATGTGTTGCGATGTGTTGCGATGTGTTGTGATTTGTTGCGACGTGTTGCGATTTGTTGTGATTTGTTGCCATGTGATTTGTTGCGATTTGGAAATCGCAACAAATCAGATTTGTTGCGATTTGTTGCGATTTGTTGCTATGTGTTGCGATGTGTTGCGATTTGTTGCCATGTGATTTGTTGCGATTTGCAAATCGGAACAAATCAGATTTGTTGCGATTTGTTACGATTTGTTGTTATTTGTTGCGATTTGTTGCGATTTGTTGCGATTTGTTGCGATTTGTTGTGATTTGTTGCGCTTTGTTGCGATGTGTTGCTATTTGTTGCGATTTGTTGCGATGTGTTGCTATGTGTTGCGATGTGTTGCGATTTGTTGCGATTTGTTGTGATTTGTTGCCATGTGATTTGTTGCGATTTGCAAATCGCAACGAATCAGATTTGTTGCGATTTGTTGTCATTTGTTGCGATTTGTTGCGATATGTTGCGATGTGTTGTGATTTGTTGCGATGTGTTGGGATTTGTTGCGATGTGTTGCGATTTGTTGTGATTTGTTGTGATTTGTTGCGATTTGTTGCGATGTGTTGCTATTTGTTGCGATGTGTTGCTATATGTTGCGATGTGTTGCTATGTGTTGCGATGTGTTGCTATTTGTTGTGATTTGTTGCGATGTGTTGCGATGTGTTGCGATTTGTTGCTATGTGTTGCGATGTGTTGCGATTTGTTGTGATTTGTTGCGATTTGCAAATCGCAACGAATCAGATTTGTTGCGATTTGTTGTGATTTGTTGGGATTTGTTGTGATTTGTTGCGATATGTTGCGATGTGCTGTGATTTGTTGCGATGTGTTGCGATTTGTTGGGATTTGTTGGGATTTGTTGCGATTTGTTGCGATTTGTTGCGATTTGTTGCGATTTGTTGCGATTTGTTGTGATTTGTTGCGCTTTGTTGCGATGTGTTGCGATTTGTTGCGATGTGTTGCGATTTGTTGCGATGTGTTGCGATTTGTTGCGATTTGTTGTGATTTGTTGCGATGTGTTGCTATTTGTTGCGATATGTTGCGATGTGTTGCGATTTGTTGCGATGTGTTGCGATTTGTTGCGATGTGTTGCGATTTGTTGCGATTTGTTGTGATTTGTTGTGATTTGTTGCGATTTGTTGCGATTTGTTGCGATGTGTTGCTATTTGTTGCGATGTGTTGCTATGTGTTGCGATGTGTTGCTATGTGTTGCGATGTGTTGCTATTTGTTGTGATTTGTTGCGATGTGTTGCTATGTATTGCGATGTGTTGCGATGTGTTGCGATGTGTTGCCATGTGATTTGTTGCGATTTGCAAATCGCAACGAATCAGATTTGTTGCGATTTGTTGCGATTTGTTGTGATTTGTTGTGATTTGTTGCGATATGTTGCGATGTGTTGTGATTTGTTGCGATTTGTTGCGATGTGTTGCGATGTGTTGTGATTTGTTGCGACGTGTTGCGATTTGTTGCGATTTGTTGCGATTTGTTGCTATTTGTTGCGATTTGTTGCGATGTGTTGCGATCTGTTGTGATTTGTTGCGATTTGTTGTGATTTGTTGTGATTTGTTGCGATTTGTTGTGATTTGTTGCGATTTGTTGCCATGTGATTTGTTGCAATTTGCAAATCGCAACGAATCAGATTTGTTGTGACTTGTTGCGATTTGTTGCGATTTGTTGCGCTTTGTTGCGATGTGTTGCTATTTGTTGTGATTTGTTGCGATGTGTTGCGATGTGTTGCGATGTGTTGCGATTTGTTGCGATGTGTTGCGATGTGTTGCGATTTGTTGCGATTTGTTGTGATTTGTTGCCATGTGATTTGTTGCGATTTGCAAATCGCAACGAATCAGATTTGTTGCGATTTGTTGTGATTTGTTGCGATTTGTTGTGATTTGTTGCGATATGTTGCGATGTGCTGTGATTTGTTGCGATGTGTTGCGATTTGTTGGGATTTGTTGCGATTTGTTGGATTTGTTGCGATTTGTTGCGATTTGTTGCGATTTGTTGTGATTTGTTGCGATTTGTTGTGATTTGTTGCGCTTTGTTGCGATGTGTTGTGATTTGTTGCGCTTTGTTGCGATGTGTTGCGATTTGTTGCGATGTGTTGCGATTTGTTGCGATTTGTTGTGATTTGTTGCGATTTGTTGCGATGTGTTGCTATTTGTTGCGATATGTTGCGATGTGTTGCGATTTGTTGTGATTTGTTGTGATTTGTTGCGATTTGTTGCGATTTGTTGCGATGTGTTGCGATGTGTTGCTATGTGTTGCGATGTGTTGCTATTTGTTGTGATTTGTTGCGATGTGTTGCTATGTGTTGCGATGTGTTGCGATGTGTTGCGATTTGTTGCGATTTGTTGTGATTTGTTGCCATGTGATTTGTTGCGATTTGCAAATCGCAACGAATCAGATTTGTTGCGATTTGTTGCGATTTGTTGTGATTTGTTGTGATTTGTTGCGATATGTTGCGATGTGTTGTGATTTGTTGCGATTTGTTGCGATGTGTTGTGATTTGTTGCGACGTGTTGCAATTTGTTGCGATTTGTTGCTATTTGTTGCGATTTGTTGCGATGTGTTGCGATGTGTTGCGATCTGTTGTGATTTGTTGCGATTTGTTGTGATTTGTTGCGATTTGTTGAGATTTGTTGTGATTTGTTGTGATTTGTTGCGATTTGTTGCGATGTGTTGCGATTTGTTGCGATTTGTTGCGATGTGTTGCGATTTGTTGCGATGTGTTGCGATTTGTTGAGATTTGGTGTGATTTGTTGCGATTTGCAAATCGCAACGAATCAGATTTGTTGCGATTTGTTGTGATTTGTTGTGATTTGTTGCGATGTGTTGCGATGTGTTGCAATTTGTTGCGATTTGTTGCGATGTGTTGCGATTTGTTGTGATTTGTTGCGATTTGTTGTGATTTGTTGCGATTTGTTGCCATGTGATTTGTTGCGATTTGTTACCATTTGTTGTGATCTGTTGCGATGTGATTTGTTGCGATTTGTTGTTATTTGTTGGGATGTGTTGCGATGTGTTGCGATGTGTTGCGATGTGTTGCGATTTGTTACGATTTGTTGCGATGTGTTGCGATTTGTTGCGATGTGTTGTGATTTGTTGTGATTTGTTGCGATGTGTTGCGATGTGTTGCGATGTGTTGCGATGTGTTGCGATTTGTTGCGATTTGTTGTGATTTGTTGTGATTTGTTGCGATTTGTTGTGATTTGTTGGGATTTGTTACTATTTGTTGCGATTTGTTGCGATCTGTTGTGATTTGTTGCGATTTGTTGTGATTTGTTGCGATTTGTTGCTATTTGTTGCGATGTGTTGCGATATGTTGCGATGTGTTGCGATTTGTTGCAATGTGTTGCGATGTGTTGCGATTTGTTGCGATTTGTTGCGATGTGTTGTGATTTGTTGCGATGTGTTGCGATTTGTTGCGATGTGTTGCGATTTGTTGCGATTTGTTGAGATTTGGTGTGATTTGTTGCGATTTACAAATCGCAACGAATCAGATTTGTTGCGATTTGTTGTGATTTGTTGTGATTTGTTGCGATTTGTTGCGATTTGTTGCGATTTGTTGTGATTTGTTGCGATTTGTTGCGATTTGTTGCCATGTGATTTTTTGCGATTTGCAAATCGCAACGAATCAGATTTGTTGCGATTTGTTGTGATTTGTTGTGATTTGTTGCGATTTGTTGTGATTTGTTGCGATTTGTTGTGATTTGTTGCGATTTGTTGCGATTTGTTGCGATTTGTTGAATTTGTTGCGATTTGTGAAATAAATAAATAAATAAATAAATAAACAAATAACACACAAGAAAATTTCTCATCGCGTCATATACATGTAGAAACTAACCTGAACAGTCTGCCTCAGTACAACGTTATTGAAAAAAGCGTCAACGATGTTCAACCTCTCCCCTAAAAATCATTAAAATAAATATAGGTTTATACTAATTTTAACAACTTGTTACAACCTGTGACAGACTTGTTGATCACAACAACTTGTTACAAACAATGCCACAGCAAGTTGTTGGAACAACCTGTGACAGACTTGTTGATCACAACAACTTTTTACAAACAATGCCACAGCAAGTTGTTGGAACAACCTGTGACAGACTTGTTGATCACAACAACTTGTTACAAACAATGCCACAGCAAGTTGTTGGAACAACCTGTGACAGGTTTGGACCACCCTAAACATTCTGTCTAAGTAAGGAAGTTACCAATTCTGTTTGGGTCCACCAAAGGTTGTTTAATCCATTGGCTAAGAAGCCTCTTTCCTTGTGGCGTTTTGCATTTATTTAGCAAACCGAGGAGACACACTGATTTATTTGCGCCTAAATGATAGAAAAAAGTACAACTCACGAACGTTGTCTGTAAACAAAGTACCACACTCACATGGGAGGGAAGGATAAAGGTAGTTGGATAGGTTAAGCTATGATGATGAAGTGGTTTTGATATAGGTGAACGACTTTAGATGGGTGGGTACTTAGGTATAAGTGGTACGTAGGCAGGTATAGGTAGGTGGGTAGATGGATATGTAGGTAGGTAGGTGGGTAGATGGATATGTAGGTAGGTGGATAGGTAGGTAGTTAGGTAAGTGGGTGGGTAAGAAAATATTGGTAGGTAGGTGGGTAGGTAGGTGGGTAGATGGTAGGTAGGTAGATGGTAAGTAAGTAGATGGATGGGCAAGTGGGTAGGTGGAAAGATAGATAGATAGGTAAGTGGGTGCGTATGTAGGTGGCTAAGTAGGTGGGTAGATAGATATGTAATTAGATTGGTGGTCAGATAGGTAAGTAAGTAAGTAAGTAGGTAGGTAGGTAGGTAGGTAGGTAGGTAGGTAGGTAGGTAGGTAGGTAGGTAGGTAGGTAGGTAGGCAGGTAGGTAGGTAGGTAGGTAGGTAGATAGGTAGGTGGGCAGGTAGGTAGGTAGGCAGGTAGGCAGGTAGGTAGGTAGGTAAGTAAGTAGGTAGGTAGGTAGGTAGGCAGGTAGGTAGGTAGGTAGGTAGGTAGGTAGGTAGGTAGGTAGGTAGGTAGGTAGGTAGGTAGGTAGGTAGGTAGGTAGGTAGGTAGGTAGGTAGGTAGGTAGGTAGGTAGGTAGGCAGGCAGGAAGTCAGGCACATAGGTAGGTAGGCAGGCAGGCAGGTAGGTAGGCAGGCAGGCAGGCAGGCAGGCAGGTAGGAAGGCAGGCAGGCAGGCAGGCAGGCAGGCAGGAAGGCAGGCAGGCAAGCAGGTAGACAGGTAGGTAGGCAACCTCGTAGCCAGGCTTTTCGCTCCCGCCCTCGCGAACTCGTCGAGCGAAAACCCTGGCATGGGCTGGTCACGTGCCTCCCAGAATCTGGAAGGTTTTAAAATACCGTTATTAGGGAGGGGATGATAAGTACGTATTGTCTTGTGGTGTTATCATTAAACGTATAGTTTCGGTTTCCTGAGCTGATCATCAATGAGCGAGTTCAGCGGCGAAACGACGAGCACAACAGCAGAAGGAATGATTGACGAGCTTCGACATGATTGCCTCTGCAGGTATAAATTTCTCTCAGTGAGCAGGGAAGGAAGCAGTTGGTAAATCAGCGATATCCTGTAGGCAATACAGCGACTGTATCTCTTCGATTAAAAAGAGAATCTAAGCAGGTGACTTCCTTTGGCTTTAAATTAACATTTGTACAAAAACTCTTGTTGATAGTGGAATGCAGACACGATAAAAACATGGCGTCAGATAGAAAACACGGACGTGTAAACGACCCCCCCCCCCCCCTAGTATACCCAGATTCTGGGAGGCACGTGACCAGCCCATGCCAGGGTTTATGCTCGACTAGAGCGAAAAGCCTGGGTACGAAATTGGGTAGGTAGGTAGGTAGGTAGGTGGGTAGGTAGGTGGGTAAGTAGGTAGGTAGGTGGGTAGGTGGGCAGGTAGGTAGGTAGGTAGGTAGGTAGATAGGTAAGTAGGTAGATAGGTAAGTAGGTAGGTAGGTGGGTAGGTAGGTAGGTAGGTAGGTAGGTAGGTAGGTAAGTAGGTAGGTGGGTAAATAGGTAGGTGGATAGGTAGGTATGTAGGTAGGTAGGTAGGTAGGTAGGTAGGTAGGTAGGTAGGTAGGTAGGTAGGTAGGTAGGTAGGTATGTAGGTAGGTAGGTAGGTACTAGGTAGGTAGGTAGGTAGGTAGGTAGGTAGGTAGGTAGGTAGGTGGGTAGTTATAGATCGACAGACACTCACCGTCCGTAGAAGTTGGGAGAAGGTTCAGAGCACGAACTGCTGCGGCATCCAATTTCATAAATTGATTTAAATCAATAGTGGCCAAGTGGAAATGGCCAAAATTCGTGTCGTCTGAAAGCAACTAAAACCACAACAACAATAATAATAAATATTAAATAAGACTGAACAATCTGTGAGAAAACCAACTAACATAATAAATAATACTGAATACAATTTTGTAGAAAATTATCCTTTAGTACCTTTTGGGACCTTTTCGTACCTTGCTCGATGCGTTTTATGTAATATTTAAAAAATGAACAGTAAGCGTTTTATCAGATTTAAAACACGAGGCGATGACCGCACTGCGAATGTTTTGAATAGCTTCAAAAACGACCCATTTGGTGAGTTCATTGGCGTAGTAATTTTGGACAACAAAAGTTTATGTAAATCAAGAAGACTCCTTATCAGGTATAAAACTACGGACATGGTACTGATTTCCTTTGTGTTTTCCTCATGAATTATTAATGAGTTTTTGAAGTAATATTTAGAACAAGAAAAGCAGTGTTCATTGCTATTGGACGCAATAGACGGCACGACAACAACTGTTGGAGAAACCTTGCTGTGGTCCAGTGTAGTAGACGACAGCTCTTATTGTAACTATCGATAATTCCGAATCGTATTTACAATCATTAGTTATAAATTGAGTAGCAAGAAATGTCCTTATCAGGATTGCTGAAAGTTCACAATTAGTGTCAATTCACTTCAGTCCTAGTCAATGCGCCACTCCGATCTGCGCCATAGCTGGTATCAGGGAGGCCAGAAAAAACCTTCCACCGAGGTGGCCAGGAAATCTGGGCGGGACCAAGATAACCAGCTCACTGCCCGCTCAGCAAATAGTAAATCAAAACGTTGTGATTCCTAGTTTCAATGTTCAAATTTGAGCTGCCTACTGACTGACCGAGATGCTTCATCTGGAAATACGACTTATTTTATACACTTGTTTCTGACACGCCCTCGACGTAATGAATATACTTTCCTACTATACAGTGTGTATCAAAAAAATTCGAACCCTTAGAAAATGAATTAGCATTCTTTTCAAACAACCTATTGTAGTAGTTTGAAAGCCCTAAGCACTTCGCTGAACCCACAGATGCGTAAAACACACGGTCTTATACACCTGGGAAATTAAGATAACTTGAAGTGTATGCATGGTGAAAGTATTTAAAAGCTTTTTCCCTTCGTTTAACTTATGTGCTGATTAATTTATAACGCAGCGCTTTTAGGGCTTTCAAACTACTACAATAGGTTGTTTGAAAAGAATGCTAATTCATTTTCTAAGGGTTCGAATTTTTTTGATACACACTGTAGATCGTTTTCACTCACGTGATCGGTGGCCCCATTGGGGTGGTGAAACAATACGAAATATTTGAATAAGAAAGAGCTAATTCCCATACCGTACACCAATATGGCCGCCATTTCATTGTTTTGGTAGACCAATATGGCCGCCGTGACGTCAGATGAAAACGCTCTATACTTCGTGCCGTAGGAAACTACGTATTTCAGGGGCGGATCCAGGATTTTTTTAAAGAGGGGGTTGACACCTCTAGGGGGGTCCGGGGGTTGATTTCTGATGCCCTGAAATGCCATTTCCTGCATTTTGGGGACAATATTAAGATCAGAAATAGTGATTTTTATACGCTATATTATACACTAAACACAATTTATATATTATATATAATATACCATTTTCTTTTTAGTTTCTTTTTAGCTGTTTTTAAGACGCGAGTCAACACAGTGTTGGCATTTGCTCTGATGAAGACCTGAGTCAACAAGTCGAAAGCTCAGTAATAAACAATAAACCTGGTATTACCGCAAATTCTCGCTACGATTATTCGTTAGTTTTTGCTGTACAAGTTGTCGTAAGTTATTAAACTCAAATAACTCTGAGCTCCAGACTGGACTCGAACCCACAACTTTCCGAATACTATGAGACGCTCTCAAGTCTCACCACTGACTCACTAGAACTTTTTTTTTTTAAACTTTATTTTAAGAGGGTATTTTCTACATTATTACAGTTTTTCAACGGTATTCTACCTAATGGCCCTCTATAGACATGTAGCTATTTGTCGCCGCATCACCAACCAAAATTAGGATTGGTAGGTGATACAGCGACAAACAACAACATGTTTACAAACATTGCAGCTAAATTCACTAACATGACCAACTTTGTGATTTAAGGCAATAAAGAATTTTTTAATTTTTTTCTTATATGAAATAACAGTGTGATTAGCAATATCCTTCAGATCATCAGGCAATGAGTTGAAAAGACTTGCACCACTGTATGAAAATTTAGACTTAGCCAATTCAGTTCGTTTTGATAGCAGGAATTTTCAGATTTGTTAGAGATAATCGTGTGTTGACACTGGATGTCTTGCAGCAGAAGGTATATTTCTTATATCACTAGGTAGTGATGTTTTCAAGGTGTTAAACGTTAGCAGAATTTTCCTCATTTTAAGGTGGCTCCATACAGTTTCTTGAAAAATAGAAAATACAAGTTTGAGAGTCCAAAACACGTGATTAAACAATTCGGGAAAAGAATAAAACTAAATGTTATGCATAGTTAAACAGTGTCTGACAATCAAAAACTGTTACCAAATAAATAGCAACAGTTGTTGCTATGGCAACAATGACGTTTCAAAATGACTGCCAATTACCCTTCAAACTAATTTAATTCGAAAAAAACTTTGGTGATCCCCAACTTTTTTTCATTAAAACTTTTCTTGAAGTATGAGTAATCAATTGGCCGATTTAAAAAAAATTCTGTAGAACAAATAATTTTCCCCCCGGGAAAATCATGTTTGTCTAAAAAAATTCGTTCTACAGAATTTTTTAAAAATTGGCCTATTGATTACTCATACTTCAAGAAAAGTTTTAATGAAAAAAAATAAATTGGGAGTCACCAAAGTTTTTTTCGAATTCAATTAGTTTGAAGGGTAATTGGCAGCCATTTTGAAAAGTCATTGTTGCCATAGCAACAACTGTTGCTATTTATTTGGTAACAGTTTTTGATTGTCAGACTGTTTAACTATGCATAACATTTAGTTTTATTCTTTTTCCGAATTATTTAATCACGTATTTTGGACTCGCAAACTTGTACTTTCCATTTTTCAAGAAACTGTATGGAGCCACCTTAAATTGCAGTCAAATGTAAACCAAGAAGTTTTGCCGTCTTTACCTCGTCAATAACCATGTTATTAAGTTGCACCATACGGGAAGAAGCAGCTTGAAATTTACGCTTTGAATATATTTTAATCAGATGGCGGACCGAAGTTATTTACGATATTTATACCCGAGAACGAGTCAGCATGAAGCGCGAAGTGACAATTTCGTTCGTCCCACCATCTCTGCACTGGAACTAATTAAAAATGTATTCTAAAGGTGAGGTAATACGGGCAACATTTTTCTTCAACTTGCAACGCAACTTTGTTGCATCACAAGTTGAAAAGCGCTGTTGCACGTATTACCATCCACCTTAAACATTGTCACGCAACAATGATTTTGTTGCAAGTTGAAAAAATTTGTTGAAAAAAGTAGACTCCGGTTCTACTTGCTGCAACATGCTGATTCAACTTGGAAAATACTTTATATTCAATGTAAAATTGACAAAATTACACAAATTTTGTCCACCTCACCACGCGGTCAAATTGCCTCTGTGACGTCACACGTTAGAGCCGCTATAGAATTTTGGTCTTCAGATATGGAAGAACCAAAGAAGCGTGACGAAAGTGCCAGTGGAAAAAATAAATTTCCACAACCACCAGTCAAGTGCAACCACATAAACAATGAGAAATGTTAGATCGACCAAGCATGACTCTAACGTGTGACGTCACTAGACCCCTGCTTCGGTCCCAGACTCCGGACGTTTTTGTTATCAAAATATTGATGTTTGAACGTGGATTACAGTATTTTCCCACCTAGTGGAAAACAGGACTTCACACACCCAAACTCTGATCGCATCATATTTAATAGAACATATACATGGTTTGGAAGCTCTATTGTCTTTCAACATGAAGCATGGTCATGTTGAACTGACAATGGAGTTCCTTATATGGAAGTAAATTATATGGACACGTGACGACGAAGCACCACAACACGTGACGATGAAGCAACTCACTAATTAAACCCGAGCGTTGCTATTGGATGACTGCTTCATTATACAGAAAATACAATACCGTGAAATTGCACAAATTTCCATAAACTTGAACAAAAACATAGAACAATCACTTTGGACGAGTTTCCAAACCATGTATATGTTCTATTATAATATGGCCACTCTTAGCCTGCGAGCAGGCTCTCTCAATGCGGCGCCCGCAGGTTAATTACGTCAACTCTTACCTCTAAGTACTTGATGATAGCAGCAACACAAGCCATTGCCTGGTTCAAGTCAACTTCAGCTATATAACAGACAATAAATAATAATAAAAATAAAAATAATAATAATAATCATAATCATTATAATGTAAACTTTATTTATTGATCATTAAACGTAGAAATTACAATGATAAACCTCGCTTTTACAGGTAGTTTACCACTGACTATTTGAACTGATGCTACATGAGAATAAAAATCTTAGAATGTCATTAGTTTCGGGTTATTCCATTCTTTGTTACGTCGACAAAATACATAATACGAGGTTCTTATTGA
Source organism: Paragorgia papillata (assembly GCA_035771165.1). NCBI lineage: Eukaryota > Metazoa > Cnidaria > Anthozoa > Scleralcyonacea > Coralliidae > Paragorgia > Paragorgia papillata. The sequence goes on from JAWNZC010000149.1 coordinate 1,553,087, forward strand.
TATGTTGATGATTTTCTTTACGATATACTTTCTACAGGGAGTGTCGAATTTAAAGTCTTTTATAGCATTTCAATGAAATCCATTGATGACTGTCCGAAAATTCCAAGTGCACTTTCTTAGTTTCTTAGTTTCTTTGTTTTTCGTTAACTAAATCAAGATATTTGTGTTTCTTACGGGTGGCGTTGCGGTGAAGATTGGACTCAAATCCGACGGTGAGCTCAAGGATGTAAAGATATTTCTTTTGCATGGTTAAAAGAAGGTCAGGGCGCAACTCATCTCCCGTGAGAACTGAGGGGCTGTTGAAGCCAGGGAGGTCAACATAAGGAGTGGAATGTTGTACGGATTGAAGTGTGTATGCAATGAAATTAAGAACAGAGTCATGACGCCATGTGAATCGACCTTCTTCCAGGTACGTTTTGCATCCAGCGACAACGTGGGGTAAAATTTCACATATAGCAATTATAGCAAAACCAGTTATATCTCTAAGTTTGTTCAACGAAATAATTTGAAACTGTGCACATAAAAACTCCTTGTGATGTAGTGTTTTATCAGATTTACTGCCGTGGCAATAGAAGCGTTCCGTAAAATATTGTTGCAATATATTCGTCAAGTTGAACAATTCATTAGATAAGATTTGTTGACAACTCCCTGTTTTGAATTTCATTGGTGTTTGGCAAATAATCCTGTTTCTATAGGTTGTTTAAAAAACCAGAAACCAATCAAATTCAAAACAGGAAGTTAGCAATAATTTTCATCAAATAAATTGGTCAACTTTAGGAATATAGGTGGTGTGCAACCAATCCCGTAGCGTATCACCACCAATACACGATTGAGAATCGCATAGAAAATTGGCCACTTTCACGGGGCACAGCACTAAACACAGCACACACGCAAAACAAGAACAAGTGAACTGTCCATATATAGCCAAAAACAAAATCAAGACAAAGAAAAAATCAATAGTCGAGATATTTATTCATCCTCCATAGTTGATTGGGTTTGTTTTATGTCAACTCTTCACTTCCTCGGTCGTCAAGTACACTTTCCACGACTGACTCGAACTTTAAAATCCATTTTAAAGGTCAATTGGGTACACACATCTGCCAAAAAAAGCAGCCCAACTTCTTTAGGGGGGAAGTAAACGGTCAACAAAAAACAGATTTTAGTCATTTAAGATAGAAGTTTACGATACTAGATCGCACCTTGTTCTTCGTCTAATTTTTTCCGCCATATTTGATTTCAAGTCAACAAATATGCTTGATATCCTACAATATCCCTAGTATCCTCTTCAATGGATCCATTATTTTCCTTTATCTTCCTAATTTTATCGTATGAACCCACATGTACCACAATGCTCCTTCGCTCCTCATTCATCTCGCGCCAGCCTCGCGTATATTGATGACGTTTACACGCAAGATATTCGTTCTACGCATGCGTAGCTAATCCACTGGATTAGATCCCAGTCGACAGTTGCAATTTCCGATCGTGTTGCAACGCTTCTATTGCCACGACAGGAAAACCCAAAGATAGCCGAGTGTTTTAGATCTGATAAAACACGTACTGCGAATGTTTTAAATAGCTTCAGAACCGACCATTTGCTAAGTTTGTTTAAGCCGAGAAAATCAAAGCTAAAGTTTATGTCAATCAGGAGGTTTCTTTAACCACGGACATGCATGGTACTGGTTTCCTTTGTGTTTTCCTCATGAATTATTAATGAGTTGTTAAAGATTTTTTAAAGTTAGCCGCCCTTGAATCTGAAAACCTAAAAATCTAAAGAGTCTGCGTCACTTTTTAATAAGTGTTGTTTATTTTCAAAGATCGTGATACAATTAGGTTATAGTATATATGTACGTAAGTTGAACTAATGAACTGAATTCGTTGACAAAACCAACAAAGATTGTAAACGTATTAAACATGACGGAATACACTTACAAAATATTATACAACTTAACATCTATATAATTTGCTAAAAGTGAACTAAAAGTGTTCTTTACTGTATCTTAAGGATTGTGATACAATAATTATGAATAACGGATTTAGATTTTTAAGGTTTAAGGTTTTACTTAATAGGTTTAACTACAGCAGTTGCATATCCCCTAGCTTCCATCATTTCTGGAAGTTCTTTCCAAGAATTACTACTAAAGCTAAAACATTCTACTGCATTAAGACATTCCTGATCTTCATTCCCCCCTCCCATCACTACCATGACATCTCCAGTGATGACCGCTGAACAACCTTTCCTCTTGTACTTCATGGAAGGTAAGCTCTCACTCTCTCCTGATTCGATGTCGTAGTGTCGTACATTATTACATCATTTAAAACCTGACCATTCTCATTACGCCCCCCTATTAAGATAACTTTGTTTCTCCAACTAACTGTCGCCATTCCCCACACAGCATACGGCAATGACCGTATTTCCTTACACTCATTCTTAACAACATCATAAACAATAACATTATCAATAGCATATTTACGGTGGAAGCTTGCCTTTCCTCCCAAAATAAAAAACTTATTGTTTACAAGTTCTGTCCCATGGTATCGTCTTGGCTGCGCTATTCTACGTAACAACTTCGCAGAATAAGGAGGAATAAGATGAACTTCGTAAATGGCGTTAGAATGACTACGTTCAGTCGCATTATATTCACCAATAACAATCAAACGGTTTTCATAAACCACGGTTGTGTGACCGCTCAACTTGGCAGGAAGTTTGGCAGGAAACGTTATCCATTGCAAAGGTTCTTGATCAGTCTTCATCAACTCCATACTATCAGTAGCTCCACGACCAGTATTTCCCCCGGCCACAATAACGTGGTTTTCGTAAACAAACGATGAAGCTGATGTACGAGGTTCTTTCATTGCTGGTAGTTGAACCCACCCTGCTTTCTCCCAGCTGAATAACTAACAACAAAGTCTCCAGTTCTGTAGAGTTCTACAGAACTGGAGACTTTGTTGTTAGTTGGGCGGCCTCCTATCATCACAATATCTTGTTTTGAGGCTGCTTTAACATGAAGTGGTGGTTGAACGGCTTGAACTGCATTCGCGTGTTTCAAAACTTCCCCTATCATGGCTCTGACCTCTTTGACAATATCTTCTTTAACTAGGGAAAGTAGCTGGGCTAGTTGCTCTTTCAGTTCGGCTTGATTTGCTTTGAGTTCAGCAAGGTTCTCCTTCATTTCCGCTTGATTTTTCTTCAGTTCGGCTTGGACCGCTTGGTTTGCTTTCAGCTCGGCCAAGTTTGCTTTCAGCTCGGCCAAGTTTGCCTTTATTTCCGTTTGATTTTGCTTCAGTTCATCAACATCTTTCCTTATCTCGCCACAATCATGACATTTGACTTTCCGAAACTCACAAACCTCCGTCTCATGATGTTAATTTAAAATAACCTCCGTTAATTTTATGGAAAGTCTCCGTAAAATAAATAACTCATTTTCTAAATTTAGCTATCAAGACCTTTTCATGTATGTCATTGCTATGCAAGACAAAACAATTATGACTTTGGTAGCTAAATACTGTTTTAATGTTTTAACAAGTTTTGAAAGTTTATAGTTGAGCACGTACTCTAGTTTATATGTTATATGTATGTATCTTATATACCAAATCTGGTATTTATGTTGTTTGAATAAAGTATGATGAATTTTATCTCTTTTATTGATCTCCACGACGCAGCCATGGTTTGCGCATCTCACGGGACCAAAGCCGCAATTCAAAACGTGCGTGTTAAGATTTCCAATCTGAGTGTATTCACGGCAGCCTCGACTGTAATAATCACAGTTAATGTTAAGTTCAGACAAACAGTTCATGAGAACTCTTGGAGCTTGATTTAGGGTTTGTATGGTGAGTGCTTCCATACACTCTGGCAGGTGGGTGAATTAGCAAGATGTCTCGTAATACAAGCCGAACAAAAGACGTGTTGATTATAGCGGCACATCTTGGGTTCTTTAAGAACGTTGAGACAAATTGAACAATGGAAATTTGGATTGACGCCATTCTGAAAACGCTCATCTTGGGTAGCCGTATTCTTGTGAATTTGACGCCATTCTCAAGACAGTTCTTCCTGTAAAGAATTTATACAAATTCAATTAACGTGTTGAATGAAGGAAGTTAACGATTCTTTTTTGTGTCGATAGCAAAATCTCGATAAACTTACCAGTATGGAGCGACAGATGGCCGAAATGTTTCGTTTACATCTTTGCTTCCTTGTGAGGTTGATGCTATTCTCGAGACATTTTAATAGCTGTAAATAATTTAAATCAAGTTCAAGTAACGTTGACTGAAGAAAAGCTAATGTTTCCTTCTGGTATCCATAGGAAAATCTCGATAAACTTACCAGTATAGAGCGACAGATGACCAAAATGTTGCCTTCACAGCTTTGCCTCGTATCGTATTCTTGTGAGGTTGATGCTATTCTTGAGACAATTCTTTAACAGTTTTTAGCTGTAAATAAATTTAAATCAAGTTCAAGTAACGTTGACTGAAGAAAAGCTAATGTTCCCTTCTGGTATCCATAGGAAAATCTCGATAAACTTACCAGTATAGATCGACAGAAGCCAGAGATGTTTTCTTCACAGCTTTGCTTTCGTTTTGTAACACAACGCCTTTCTTATAATTATATGACTTACGAAATAGAATATCTCGTGATTGCAGGTCATGACCTGAATGTCCTTATTTGGAACTAAATACATACTATAAGTTGTCCTCAGCAGGGTATGATGATGATGTGAATGAAAAAGAATAAATTCAAATGCGATTGAATGAGTGCTGTTGAGAAAAGCTATAACCGAGAATTGAACCCAAGGCTTCTGGCTAAAATACCGGCGCTCTATTACCCACAGAACTATTGTGTTAAGAACTGAAACTTCTGGTCATATCCATTTATCCCATATTGCATACATTATACGGCAGCTGATTAGGAATATTTAATTTCTTTATCAACAAAGAGCTAATATAGGCTATGTGCACACGGTGTCGTTTCGAAGCGTTTTCATTTGAAACGCTTGTTGTTAAGAAATGCTATCTGACTGCCTCAACCGGGGATCGAAACCAAGCTGCCCGACTGTAGTACCGTCTCTTTATTAACCACAGAAGTATTGTATTGAGAATTAAGACTCTGGTCATATCCGTTTATCCCATATTGCAATACATTATACGGCAGCTGATCAGGAGTATTTAATTTATTTATCAACAAAGAGCTAACATAGGCTATGTACACACGGTGTCGTTTCTGACCGTTTTCATTTAAAACGCGTTCCAAAAAGCATCGTTTTTACGGCATGTTCACACGAAAACGGATGAAAACGTTTAACGAAATTAACGAGAACGTTTTTATTACTGGAAACGATATTTGGTAATGGCTCTCACTATTGATAATGCTTTCAACTATGTCGTTTTGTTTTTCTATTCTCGTGTGAGCAGGTATGAAAACTACGTCAAAACCTTGAAACGCTAAAAATTCTAGATGGCGACAACAAAATGAAACGACAATCTTCTTGTCTTCTGAAAGCTTGGTTGTTAGTAATACAACATCATTAATAACAAATAAAATAAAATACATATGTCAAGTCAAGTGTCTAATGGTTCAAGAACGATTTAAAATGTGTTTCGCTTCACACGGGGCGACGAAGGGTATCGACTATACGCCGAACAATAATGTATAAATCACAAATGAGAACCTCTTTATTGTAATAGAATGTCCAGGAAACATTTTATGAAGTTGTGTGACAAGCTAAGAGCCTGTTCACATGAGACCGAGTTATCACGGGAGGGGGGTAGGGGGGTAGGGATAACTCGGGGGTAGGTGCAAGGTTGACCCTGTTTCACACGATAAAACGCAACTACCGAGTTACCCCTGGCCTCCGAGATAACTTGATGTGAACGCTTCACCCCATCTTATCTCGGGCAACAGCATAATAGCGCTCCGTCGTGATGACGTCACTATTTAGGTTTGTCCCCTTTTACCCATAATTCTTGCAGTCCGAACAATAGATAATTGCTCATTTGCAATCTTTTGAAAGTCAATAGATCGTTTTCACTCACGTGATCGGTGGCCCCATTGGGGTGGTGAAACAATACGAATATTTGAGTTAAATTCCCATAGGATAAAGATTGTACACCAATATGGCCGCCATTTCATTGTTTTGGTACACCAATATGGCCGCCGTGACGTCAGATGAAAGCGATCTATTTCGGTTTGTTTGTCCGCATTTTGGGCTATAAATAGCAGCTCGACGGTACGCTATTACGCATATACGTAATTATACAAAAGTTGACTCTACCTCCCGATATAACTATCTCGCTCTCATGTGAAGAGTTTACTTTTTTAACATAGAAATGAACTATATCGAATCGAGATATCTCGGGGGATAGGGATAACCCTACCCCCCGGAGATAACTCGTCTCATATGAATTAACATATTACAGAAAAATAGGCACACAATATGTGCATGTGTCCACTGACGTATTTGAGAAACTCAGGACTAGATAAAGCTTCGTAATAAGTACTTAGCACTACATACATCAGTAGCAGTTACTAGAATTGAAGTGTCTAGAAACGCAACCAAACTTTTTGTTCTATGTTTTTGTTAACGTTTATGCAAATGCATCTGTCAATGCCTAAACAGAGATATAGTCTGCTCTTCAGGCTCTAAACAGAGATATAGTCTGCTCTTCAGACTCTAAACAAAGATATACCCTGCTCTTCAGACTCTAAACAGAGATATAGTCTGCTCTTCAGGCTCTAAACAGAGCTATAGTCTGCTCTTCAGACTCTAAACAGAGATATAGTCTGCTCTTCAGACTCTAAACAAAGATATAGCCTGCTCTTCAGACTCTAAACAGAGATATAGTCTGCTCTTCAGACTCTAAACAGAGATATAGTCTGCTCTTCAGACTCTAAACAAAGATATAGCCTGCTCTTCAGACTCTAAACAGAGATATAGTCTGCTCTTCAGACTCTAAACAGAGATATAGTCTGCTCTTCAGACTCTAAACAGAGATATAGTCTGCTCTTCAGACTCTAAACAGAGATAAAGTCTGCTCTTCAGGCTCTAAACAGAGATATAGTCTGCTCTTCAGGCTCTAAACAGAGATATAGTCTGCTCTTCAAGCTCTAAACAGAGATATAGTCTGCTCTTCAGACTCTAAACAGAGATATAGTCTGCTCTTCAGGCTCTAAACAGAGATATAGTCTGCTCTTCAAGCTCTAAACAGAGATATAGTCTGCTCTTCAGACTCTAAACAGAGATATAGTCTGCTCTTCAGGCTCTAAACAGAGATATAGTCTGCTCTTCAGACTCTAAACAGAGATATAGTCTGCTCTTCAGGCTCTAAACAGAGATATAGTCTGCTCTTCAGACTCTAAACAGAGATATAGTCTGCTCTTCAGGCTCTAAACAGAGATATAGTCTGCTCTTCAGACTCTAAACAGAGATATAGTCTGCTCTTCAGACTCTAAACAAAGATATAGCCTGCTCTTCAGACTCTAAACAGAGATATAGTCTGCTCTTCAGACTCTAAACAGAGATATAGTCTGCTCTTCAGACTCTAAACAAAGATATAGCCTGCTCTTCAGACTCTAAACAGAGATATAGTCTGCTCTTCAGACTCTAAACAGAGATATAGTCTGCTCTTCAGACTCTAAACAGAGATATAGTCTGCTCTTCAGACTCTAAACAGAGATAAAGTCTGCTCTTCAGGCTCTAAACAGAGATATAGTCTGCTCTTCAGGCTCTAAACAGAGATATAGTCTGCTCTTCAAGCTCTAAACAGAGATATAGTCTGCTCTTCAGACTCTAAACAGAGATATAGTCTGCTCTTCAGGCTCTAAACAGAGATATAGTCTGCTCTTCAAGCTCTAAACAGAGATATAGTCTGCTCTTCAGACTCTAAACAGAGATATAGTCTGCTCTTCAGGCTCTAAACAGAGATATAGTCTGCTCTTCAGACTCTAAACAGAGATATAGTCTGCTCTTCAGGCTCTAAACAGAGATATAGTCTGCTCTTCAGACTCTAAACAGAGATATAGTCTGCTCTTCAGGCTCTAAACAGAGATATAGTCTGCTCTTCAGACTCTAAACAGAGATATAGTCTGCTCTTCAGACTCTAAACAGAGATATAGTCTGCTCTTCAGGCTCTAAACAGAGATACAGTCTGCTCTTCAGGCTCTAAACAGAGATACAAATCATGAAATGACGACCTTAAATCAAATACTAATTAAGCACAATTACTGTATAAAGACAAATTATTCAATTATCGTCAACCAGAAGTAATAAAAGTCGGATAAGTGTTTGAATATGTTATCAATACAAATCAATAATGAACTAGTACTTGAAACAAAGACCTTTCGTTTTAATTTCGAAATCTTGATAATAGAGGATTGTTCTGCCTTGAATCATGAAGGGCACGATACGAAGTTTGGCACCACATGTACCCGATTCGTAAATGGTCGCCAAAACATCGGTTCGATTTCGTAACTATGACGTCATCGGTAACAAACTGAGATCCAAAGGTCGGCGTTAGATTAGTGTGCCACGTGACCTTATAAGGTCACGAGTGGACACAAAAATAACGGTGGAATAAGCCATGAGATCCAATTTCTGTTCAGAAAAATGTGGCAGCAAATTTTTGCGTAGAATACAAACGTTTTCCTATTTAAAGTGCCTCTATGGCCTGTGGGATCTTTACATATTTAAATAACTTAGGTTAAAAGAAAATGTTTCCCGAAATTTTTTCCCCAAAATATTAAATCCCCGCCCATTAACAGCGCTTCAAAGTTGGTACCTCTATAACTGTGACCGTGCATTAGGGACATGGTGCGAGTTTACTCTGTGACGTCACGGTCGGAACCGAACTTCTGACTATTTAGTGTGTTTTTGGTATTGCGACTCTTAAACCTTTATTTAAGCAATGAAAACTTTAGATATATTCATCAATATGTTCCAAGATGGTTCGTCTGACTCAGACTCGGTGGAAGAAATTTTGGTGTTCCGACTATGACGCAAATGTGACGTAAATCTATCAATTAGAGCCCAGGCCCAAGAAAACGGTCTAACTTTCAAAATGGCGCGATTTCGGCTGATTTGGCCAACTTCGGAGCACTGTTAATGGGCGAGCATTTAATATTTTTGAGAAAAAATTTCGGGAAACATTTTCTTTTAACCTAAGTTATTTAAATATGTAAAGATCCCACAGACCATAGAGCACTTTAAGTACCGTCTGAACAAAACGCAAAAACGACGAAGTTGAAAACGACAAATCTAAAAACACTCGTTACCTTTGCACAGTCTTAGAGTAAGTCTGGCCACCACTGTGGTCTGGGACGAGAAACTTTCACAAAAAGTTACATCACTTGTGCAATCAAAAAATAACTGATGAAAACAATAGTTTGTTATTTATCTCATGATGAAAGAACAACAACAACTTAAAAAACAAAGTCTTGTCACTTTTTAATAAGTGTTGTTTATTTTCAAAGATCGTGATCCAATTAGATTATAGTATATACAAGTTGAACTAATGAACTGAATTCGTTGACAAAACCAACAAAGATTGTAATTGTCTTAAACATGACGGAATACACTTGAGAAATATTATACAACTTAATGTTTATAAATTTTGATAAAATTGTTCTTTACTGTATGTTAAGGATTGTGATACAATAATTACGAATAAAGGATTTAGAATTTTTAAGGTTTTACTTAATAGGTTTAACTACAGCAGTTGCCAATTGCCTAGCTTCCATCATTGCTGGAAGTTCTTTCCAAGAATTACTACTAAAACTAAAACATTCTACCGAATTAAGATATTCCTGATCTTCAATCCACCCTCCCATCACTACCATGACATCTCCAGTGACGACCGCTGAACAACCACGCCTCTTGTACTTCATCTTTGGTAATCTCTCACTCTCTCCTGATTCGATGTCGTACATTATTACATCATTTAAAACCTGACCATTCTTATTCTTACCACCTACCAAAATAACTTTGTTTCTCCAACTAACTGTCGCCATTTCACACATAGCATACGGCAATGGCCGCATTTCCTTACACTCATTCTTACTAACAACATCATAAACAATAACACTATCAGTAGCATATTCACTTATAAAGATTCTCTTTCCTCCCAAAATAAAAATCTTATTGTTTACTAGTTCTGTCCCATGGTAAACTCTTGGCTCCGGCATTCTACGTAACAACTTCGTAGAATAAGGAGGAATAAGACGAACTTCGTAAATGGCGTTAGAATGGCTATTTTCAGTCGCATTATATCCACCAAAAACAATCAAACGGTTTTCATAAACCACGGTTGTGTGACCGTAGAACTTGGCAGGAAGTTTAGCAGGAAACGTTATCCATTGCAAAGGTTCTGGGTCAGTCCTCACCATCTCCATACTATCAGTAGAAGCACGACCAGTAAATCCTCCGGCCACAATAACGTGGTTTTCGTAAACAAACGATGAAGCTGATGAACGAGGGTTTTTCATTGGTGGTAGTTGAGCCCACGCTCCTTTCTCCCAGCTGAATATCTCTACAGAACTGGAGACTCCGTTGTTAGTTGTGGTGCCTCCTATCATAACAATATCTTGTTTTGAGGCTGATTTAACAAGAAGTGGTGGTTGAACGGCTTGGACTGCATTCACGTGTTTCAAAACTTCACCCATCATGGCCCTGACCTCTTTGATAATATCTTCCTTCAGGGAAGGTAGCTGGGCAAGCTGCTCTTTCAGTTCGGTTTGGTTTGCTTTGAGTTCGACTATATTTACCTTGAGTTCAGCAAGGTTCTCCTTCACTTCCGCTTGATTTTTCTTCAGTTCGGCTTGGATCACTTGGTTTGCTTTCAGCTCGGCCAAGTTTGCCTTCATTTCCGTTTGATTTTGCTTCAGTTTATCGACATCTCTCCTTATCTCGCCACAATCATGACATTTGACTTTCCGAAACTCACAAACCTCCGTCTCATGATGAATTTTATCTCTTTTATTGATCTCCACGACGCACCCATGGTTGGAGCACCTGGCGGGACCAAAGCCACAATTTAAAACGTGCGTGTTAAGATTTCCAAGCTGAATGAATTCTCGACAGCCTCGAATGTAATAATCACAGTTAATGTTTAGTTCAGACAAACAGTTCATGAGAACTCTCGGAGCTTGATTTAGGGTTTGTATGGTGAGTTGTTCCATACATTCTGGGCAGGTGGGCGAATTAGCGAGATGTCTCGTAATACAAGACGAACAAAAGACGTGTTGGTTATTCCTGCACATCTTGGGTGCTTTAAGAACGTTGAGACAAATTGAACAATGGAAATTTGGATTGACGACATTCTGAAAGCGCTCATCTTCATAGCCGTATTCTTGTGAATTTGACGCCATTCTCAAGGCAGTTCTTCCTGTAAAGAATTTAAAACAAATTCAATGAACGTGTTGAATGAAGGAAAGTTAACGATTCCTTTTTGTGTCGATAGCAAAATCTCGATAAACTTACCAGTATAGAGCGACAGACGACCGAAATGTTTTCTTTACATCTTTGCTTTCCTTCGTATTCTTGTGAGGTTGACGCTATTCTCGAGACAGTTTAATAGCTGTAAATAAATTTAAATCAAGTTCAAGTAACGTTGACTGAAGAGAAGCTAATGTTTCTTTCTGGTATTCATAGGAAAATCTTGATAAACTAACCAGTATAGAGCGACAGATGACCGAAATGTTGCCTTCACAGCTTTGCTTTCCTTCGTATTCTTGTGAGATTGACGCTCAGTATTCTTGAGACAATTCTTTAACAGTTTTTAGCTGTAAATAATTTAAATCAAGTTCAAGTAACGTTGACCGAAGAAAAGCTAATGTTTCCTTCTGGTATCCATAGGAAAATCTCGATAAACTTACCAGTATAGATCGACATAAGCCAGGTTTTCTTCACAGCTTTGCTTTCGTTTTGAAACACAACGCCTTTCTTATAATTATATTCCTTGCGAAATAAAACATCTCGTGATTGAAGGTCATGACCTGAATGTCCTTATTTGGAACTAAATACATACTATAAGTTGTCTTCAGCGGGGTATAATGATGTGAATGAAAAAGAATAAATTCAAATGCGATCGAATAAGTGCTGTTGAGAAAAGCTATAACCGAGAATTGAACCCAAGCTCTCTGGTTAAAATACCAGCGCTCGATTACCCACAGAACTAGTGTATTAAGAGCTGAAACTTCTGGTCATATCCGTTTATCCCATATTGTATACATTATACGGCAGCTGATTAGGAATATTTAATTTCTCTATCAAGCTATAGACAGACCACTTTCATAATAGTGACTAATTACTCGAGCGAGTCTAGGTTTTATTTTGTCTATGTCGAAGAATGGCAATTATTGCATCATCCCATCAGGCTTTGCGAAACTGATGCGTGCATGCCAAATGCTTTCTTTCTTTTTCCTCAAGTCTTCCTCGTCTCCGATCTGTTCAGTGCATGTGTTCACAGACATAGTTATTGGTCAGTAATGTCGCTGGCAAGTATCTTGATATTATATACGCTTACAATCGCACACGCCGTTAATAGTTGTGTTGATATTTAATACCCAAAGAGACTCGACATATAAACGCTGTGTACATGTGTGGAAATACGTTAAATCATAGTTAATAGAACATATACATGGTTTGGAAGCTCTATTGTCTTTCAACATGAAGCATGGTCATGTTGAACCGTGGTTGAACTGACAATGGAGTTACTTATATGGAAGTAAATTCTATGGACACGTGATGATGAAGCACCACAACACGTGATAAAGCAACTCACTAATTAAACCCGATCGTTGCTATTGGATGACTGCTTCATTATACAGAAAATACAATACCGTAAAATTGCACAAATTTCCATACACTTGAACAAAAACATAGAACAATCACTTTGGACGAGTTTCCAAACCATGTATATGTTCTATTAACTATGGTTAAATACAGGCAATCGTGTTTTGTTATTGCAAATTGTGTTTTGTTTTGACTTTTGTCTGTGACCAATGTGTTTAATAGACTTTAGATCTTAGCACTGCATGTGACAACCTGCGCATGTATATGATTGTAAAACACCTTCACGTACTATATATATCACTGTGATTTTGCAGTAGCCCCAGTGAACGCCTCACCAGGCGTCTTGTTTGAATATTCTTTTATGTGCATCTTAATAAGCCTTTTTCGCCTCGTTTGCGTGTCTGCAATTCAAAAGGATCTTTGGTTCATAACGAGGCCAGAAAGATTAATTTAGATGCAGCGGAGTTCAGCGGAGGTATTATGAAAACGGTTATCATGTGAAACAGGGGTCAACTTTGACCTTCGACTTATCCCTTCCCCCCCGAGATAACTCGGTCTCATGTGAACAGGTCTTATTGTTCGGCGTAGTCGACACCCTTCGTCGCTATCGTGGGAAGCTAAAGACATTTTAAATCGTTCTTGAACCATCAGACACTAATATACTACAGTCAAACCTGTATTAAGCGGACAGTTCCCAAAGTCCCGAATTGAATCCCATGTTAACCATACAAAGGTCACCTCTATTAAGCGGACACCTCTTAAAGGGCATATGACTCGAAAATTAAGTTTGTCTTATTGAAAAGAACATTTAAAATGATAAAATAACATCTTTTGCAGTTTTTGGTTTCCTTGCTTCGTTTTTGAGATATTCCAGTTTGTTTGATATGCAAATGACACAACTTTTTACGTCACACGTGCATAATGAGTATTATGAGTTACCGAGAGAAGCTTACATATCTTTGTTATTGTGAAACGAAATCACTTGGAATTCTACATGTTTGGTGTTGTGGGTAGAAACACGCACATGCTTCCTTTGACTTAAGCCCATGTTTTCATAATAGCAGAGATATGTAACCTTTTCTGATAACTCATTATGCACATGTGACGTAAAAAGTTGTGTCATTTGCATATCAAACAAGCTGGAATATCTCAAAAACGAAGCAAGGAAACCAAAAACTGCAAAAGATGTTATTTTATCATTTTAAATGTTCTTTTCAATAAGACAAACTTAATTTTCGAGTCATATGCCCTTTAAGCGGACGCGGACACCTAAATCAGTGTAAAACGATACCAAATCCCTGTATTAAGCGGACAGTGTTTTCTTTTATTCATTTATTTAACATATGTTTCTCCTTAAGATGGTAGATATTAGATTAGCGTCTTTCCCGTTTTCAATGTCTCACGACGGAAATCAATAAATGCATGACAATAATCAGTACATAGTTTCTTGCATATTTTTCTAAACTGCGTTTGGTTCGAGTTAAAGTTGTTGTTTATTGGAGACTTGGACTCCAACGTCAAAGTTCTCAGTATCTAATTTATTCCTCAAGGTGTACGGGAATGGGTGCGAGATTGACGGGGGGCCTGGGTACGAGAACCTCTATTAAGCGGACACTAACCAATTCCCCCGAGGGTGTCCGCTTAATACAGGTTTGACTGTATTACAGAAAGGGGTGTTCTACGTCCGGTGGATCTCCTTATCCACCGGTGACGTCGCTATTTATGGTCTTATATTAATTATTTCATTTCAGCGGTGTTGTTACTCAATCGTGACGTACCCTAGCAACCAAATAGTCAAGATTTTAGTTTGTGAAATCTAAATTACCAGAACAAGTGTGATCCAGAGATTTACTAAACTAGTCAACTCAACGCCGCTGGATCCTTTCTTTTCCTTATTTATCTGTCGTAAATATAATATAAAAGCTAAAGCGATACAAACAGGATGGCGTATATATAACCACACACAAGTTTTTATTAGTTTTAACTGTTCACACGAGAATAGAAAACAAAACGACACAGCTAAAAGCGTTATCGTTTCCAGTAATAAAAACGTTTTCGTTAACTTCCTTAAACGTTTTCATCCGTCTTCGTGTGAACCAGCCGTAAAAACGATGCTTTTTGAAAACGCGTTTTAAATGAAAACGCTCGGAAACGACACAGAGTTATCCCTGGCAACAGCATTACTACGCATGCGTAATTATATTAAAGTTGACCTTACCCCCGAGATAACTCGGGTGAAAGCGTTCACACTACTGATCTCTATACAACTGGATTGCTCATCCTTTACTGTCAGCAGTAAACATTTTGAAGCCACTGGCGGCCATATTGGTACTCCAGGTCCAGTGTACCTTGCGGGCTTAAGAATAGTAAGAGTTTTACCGGGGGAGGGGGTCGGAAAAGCCGTAAAAGACTACTCTCAAATGGCAGTTTACTGTTACTACCGAAAACCAGTCCGAAAGTTGTCAACTACATACTTCAAGGCTTTGTAAAGACTTATGCTTTAATACCCAAAGGTATATAAATAGTTTTATAATAAAGGTATTGACTGATTTCGTTGGTTTTTTTTACGAGTTTTGTGATATAGGCATGCAAGCTATTTATCGGGCTATTAACGGACGGAATAAAAAACTAAAAAATAACACGTTTTACTGCTACATAATACCAACAAATGAAAAAACTACGCTTCTAAACCTTTTACAATGTTCTTTGTTTAATACCAATGGCAGAAATCTTTTTAATGCGGCTTTTTTCGTCTCTTTTCGTGCTACGAAAATCTCTTTTCGTGCTACGAAAACATACAATTTTCCGTGGCGGCCATCTTGGTACTCCAAATTCGTCATCTCCGCTGGCTTCATTTTTGGAGCCGGATGAGCAATCCAGTTATATAGAGATCAGTGGTTCACAAATCGGTCAGACCGAGTTATCTCAGTCTCATGCGAACATCGAGATATCTCGGGGGATAGGGATAACCCTACCCCCGGAAATAACTCGCCTCGTATGAACAGGCCTTAAGACATGATATTACTGAAAAATAACGGTAAAATAAGGCATGAGATCCAATTTCTGTTGAGGCAAAAGTGGCAGCAAATTTCCATAGAATACAAACGTATCAAGTTGAAAACGACAAATTTAGGGGGCGATTACATGGACCGGGCAGCCCGGTTATAACCGGGATGAAAATGTCCATGTAATCGTTTTCATCCCGGCAAAGCGGGCTGAAAAACTGTTGAACTCGCTTCGGTACGCGTTCGTTTACTTCGCTGTGTGAATAAATAGTGCTGAAAGGAACTGAAATAGAACATCAAAACGTTGTTCGTGTGTTTCGTGATCATAGCGAAGGCTTAATGAATTAGTCTTCGTGAAGACGTTTTCGTGTGTTAGCTAAGACTATAACAATATTTTTATCAACAATGGGCTTACAAAATAAATAATAGACTAATTATAGTGTAAAACTGAAGTAACACTAACGTAACTTTGCCCTTATTTACTTGATTATTGCGAATTTCGGCCTGAAATCATCCACGTCAATTCAAAACTCATCCCGGCTTACCGGGCTAGCCAGGTTCATATAATCGCCCCCTTAAAAACGCTCGAAAACGAAATACCACTGCAGTCTTCGTTTTTTTTTACACGAGCCTGGGTTGGCTTGACCCGGGCTCGTGTAAAGTGTCGGCAATATAATTTGTGTCTAACTTCGTACCCAGGCGCTTACGAACGTGTCTTTGGCGCTAATTTTTTTAGTTGTCAAATTAGACTCCTGTGTAAACATGGCAAGTCCGAGCGCTCGCAAAGAAAAGAATTCTCAGCTTTCATGAATCTTGGCAGTGGTCTAGTGACAAGATCGAATATTTGACACTCTGTCTCAGAAGGACTACAAAACTGAGATAGACTAAAACGAAAACCGAAACGAAACCGTGATGAAACAGTTAGTGATAGAAAAATCCGACCGGCACGGTGCAGTTATCTGATTAAAAAAAAATTCACCTTGGCCGCATGTGAGAAGAGTGCTTCCAGTTTGACTCTACCAAACACCACAGGTTTCCTCCGGGTACTCCGGTTTCCTCCTGTAGTAACACTGGACCAATGAGGGTGGGCCCTTACTGGATCTCTGAGGATAACAGTTTAGATATAACTGATAGAGTTATCCAGTATAAATAAGGTTAGTTTAGTTTAGTTTAGTTACTAATTAAGCAAAATTACGGTATAAAGACAAAGTATTCAATTGTCGTCAACCAGAAGTAATAAATGTTGTATAAGTTGTTTGAATATGTTATCAATACAAATCAATAATGAACTAGTACTCGAAACAAAGACCTTTCGTTTTAATTTCGAAATCTTGATAATAGAGGATTGTTTTACCTTGAATCATGAAGGAAACGATATATATGAAGAGTCGCACCACATGTACCCGATTCGTAAATGGTCGCCAAAACATCGGTTTGATTTCGTAACTATGACGTCATCGGTAACAAACTCAGATCCAAAGGTCGGCGTTAGCTTAGTGTGCCACGTGACCTTGTAAGGTCATGAGTGGACACAAAAAATAACGGTAGAATAAGCCATGAGATCCAATTTCTGTTGAGACAAAAGTGGCAGCAAATTTTTGCGTAGAATAAAAACGTTTTCCTATTTAGGTACCGTCTGAACAAAACGCAAAAACGAAGAAGTTGAAAACGACAAATCTAAAAACAAAAGGACTACAAAACTGAGATAGACTAAAACGAAAACCGAAACGAAACCGTGATGAAACAGTTAGTGATAGAAAAATCCGACCTGGTGGCATAGCACTACGCACGCTTGCGTAAACACAAGTTGAAAACACAAAAACAAAGTCTTGTCACTTTTTATTAAGTAAGTGTTCTTTAATTTCAAAGATCGTGATACAATTAGATTATAATATATACAAGTTGAACCACAGGAGCCCAACTCTGACGCCTGTGATGGTCCTTCCTCTTTCTTTGTTTTATTATATTGAGCTTCTGACTGAAAACCGAGGCCGCTTAACAGTTGTGTAAGCTGGTTAACAGTTGGTAATATATGCATATATATGCAACTTGCAGAAAGCGGTAATTTGAAACTCGAAACAGCTGTTGGGCTTCTGTGCCACGTGAATGGCGCGTGACGCTCACTGAAAGCTGCGTTCTTCGTCGTAGTAATTACCCTGGGTGCCAGAGGTTTTTCGACGCTCGTGTGGCACCCAGGGTACGTAGTTACCGCGCGCTGCAATTTGCATATATATATGCATATACTACCAACTGTTAACCAGCTTACACAACTGTTATTAAGCGGCCTCGATTTTCAGTCAGAAGCTCAATATAATAAAACAAAGAAAGAGAAAGGACCATCACAGGCGTCAGAGTTGGGCTCCCTCACTCCCTGTGGTTGAACTAATGAACTGAATTCGTTGACAAAACCAACAAAGATTGTAATTGTCTTAAACATGATGGAATATACAATTGAGAAATATTATACAACTTAATGTTTGTAAATTTTGATAAAAGTGTTCTTTACTGTATGTTAAGGATTGTGATACAATAATTACGAATAACTGATTTAGAATTTTTAAGGTTTTACTTAATAGGTTTAACAACAGCAGTTGCATATCGCCTAGCTTTCATCATTGCTGGAAGTTCTTTCCAAGAATTACTACTAAAACTAAAACATTCTACCGAATTAAGATATTTCTCATCTTCATTCAACCCTCCCATCACTACCATGACATCTCCAGTGACGACCGCTGAACAACCCAACCTCTTGTACTTCATCGCTGGCAATCTCTCACTCTCTCCTGATTCGATGTCGTACATTATTACATCATTTAAAATCTGACTATTCTCATTCTCACCACCTACCAAAATAACTTTGTTTCTCCAACTAACTGTCGACATTCCCCACACAGCATACGGCAATGGCCGCATTTCCTTACACTCATTCTTAACAACATCATAAACAATTACACTATCAATAGCATCCTTACTTGCAAAGCTTGACCTTCCTCCCAAAATAAAAATCTTATTGTTTACAAGTTCTGTCCCATGGTATTGTCTTGCCTGCGGCATTCTACGTAACAACTTCGTAGAATAAGGAGGAAGAAAATGAAGTTCGTAAATGGCGTTAGAATGGCTATCTTCAGTCGCATAATATCCACCAATAACAATCAAACGGTTTTCATAAACCACGGTTGTGTGACCGCGCAACTTGGCACGAAGTTTGGCAGGAAACGTTATCCACTGCAAAGGTTCTTCATTAGTCGTCATCATCTCTATGCTATCAGTATTAACATCACGATCAGTAAATCCTCCGCTCACAATAACGTGGTTTTCGTAAACAAACGATGAAGCTACTGAACGAGGTTCTTTCATTGGTGGTAGTTGAACCCACGCTCCTTTCTCCCAGCTGAATGACTCTACAGAACTGGAGACTTTGTCGTTAGTTGTGCGACCTCCTATGATGACAATATCTTGTTTTGAGGCTGGTTTAACATGAAGTGGTGGTTGAACGGCTTGCACTGCATTCACGTGTTTCAAAACTTCACCCATCATGGCTCTGACCTCTTTGACAATATCTTCCTTTAGGGAAGGTAGCAGGGCAAGCTTCTCTTTCAGTTCGGTTTGGTTTGCTTTGAGTTCGGCTTGATTTGCTTTGAGTTCAGCAAGGTTCTCCTCCATTTCCGCTTGATTTTTCTTCAGTTCGGCTTGGACCGCTTGGTTTGCTTTCAGCTCGGCCAAGTTTGCCTTTATTTCCGTTTGATTTTGCCTCAGTTCATCAACATCTTTCCTTATCTCGCCACAATCATGACATTTGACTTTTCGAAACTCACAAACCTCCGTCTCATGATGAATTTTATCTCTTTTATTGATCTCCACGACGCACCCATGGTTTGCGCATCTCACGGGATCAAAGCCGCAATTCAAAACGTGCGTGTTAAGATTTCCAATCTGAGTGTATTCACGGCAGCCTCGACTGTAATAACCACAGTTAATGTTAAGTTCAGACAAACAGTTCATGAGAACCCTCGGAGCTTGATTTAAGGTTCGTATGGTGAGTGCTTCCATACACTCTGGGCAGGTGGGCGAATTAGCGAGATGTCTCGTTATACAAGACGAACAAAAGACGTGTTGGTTATTGCGGCACATCTTGGGTTCTTTAAGAACGTTGAGACAAATTGAACAATGGAAATTTGGATTGACGACATTCTGAAAACGCTCATCTTGGTAGCCGTATTCTTCTGAATTTGACGCCATTCTCAAGGCAGTTCTTCCTGTAAAGAATTTATACAAATTCAATGAACGTGTTGAATGAAGGAAAGTTAACGATCCCTTTTTGTGTCGATAGCAAAATCTCGATAAACTTACCAGTATAGAGCGACAGACGACCGAAATGTTTCCTTTACATCTTTGCTTAAATTCCTTGTGAGGTTGATGCTATTCTCGAGACAGTTCAATAGCTGTAAATAAATTTAAATCAAGTTCAAGTATGTTTCCTTCTGGTATCCATAGGAAAATCTCGATAAACTTACCAGTATAGATCGACAGAAGCCAGAGATGTTTTCTTCACAGCTTTGCTTTCGTTTTGTAAAACAACGCCTTTCTTACAATTATATGACTTACGAAATAGAATATCTCGTGATTGAAGGTCATGACCTGAATATCCTTATTTGGAACCAAATACATACTATAAGTTGTCTTCAGCAGCGTATGATGATGATGTGAATGAAAAAGAATAAATTCAAATGCGATCGAATGAGTGCTGTTCAGAAAAAGCTATAACCGAGAATTGAACCAAGGCTCTCTGGCTAAAATACCGGCGCTCTATTACCCACAGAACTATTGTGTTATCGCAACATTATACGGCAGCTGATTACGAATATTTAATTTCTCTATCAACAAATAGCTGACATAGGCTATGTGCACACGGTGTCGTTTCGAAGCGTTTTCATTTGAAACGCTTGTTGTTAAGAAAAGCTATCTGACTGCCTCAACCGGGGATCGAAACCAAGGTGCCTGACTGTAGTACCGTCTCTTTATTAACCACAGAAGTATTATATTGAGAATTAAGACTCTGGTCATATCCGTTTACCCCATATTTCATACATTATACGGCAGCTGATTACGGGGTTTTTATATGGAGGAGGGCAAGCCTCTTGGTAGGGCTAACCCTAGTAAGAGGGCTGGCTTTCACCTCGCGTTGACTTGTTCTCGCGTTGACTTGTTTACCGCCTTGCGCAGCTTTCCCAGGATTTGCTAGCCCTCCTATTAAGCGGGTCAGCCCTCTGGAGTGCGTTTACATGGGAAATTTCCAGCCCTCCTAGGCGAGATCCCGGGTTGTCAATAGCGACATCTCGCCTAGGAAGGTTGGCCCTCTTGTCCTGTAAACGCAAACAAATTTTTACAAAAAAAACAAAGTCTTGTCACTTTTTAATAAGTGTTGTTTGTGTTCAAAGATCGTCGTTAGCTTAGTGTGCCACGTGACCTTATAAGGTCATGAGTGGACACAAAAATAACGGTAGAATAAGCCATGAGATCCAATTTCTGCTGAGACAAAAGTAGCAGCAAATTTTTGCGTAGAATACAAACGTTTTCCTATTTAGGTACCGTTTGAAGAAAACGCAAAAACGAAGAAGTTGAAAAAGACAAATCTAAAAGCAGTCGTTACCTTTGCACGGAGTAAGTCTAGCCACCACTCATGTGATCTGGGACGAGATAGTTTCACAAAAAGTTACATCACTTGTGCAATCAAAAAATAACTGATGAAAACAATAGTTTGTTATTTATCTCAGGATGAAAGAACAACAACAACTTAAAAAAACAAAGTCTTGTCACTTTTTAATAAGTGTTGTTTATTTTCAAAGATCGTGATACAATTAGATTATATAGTATATACAAGTTGAACTAATGAACTGAATTCGTTGACAAAACCAACAAAGATTGCAATTGTCTTAAACATGACGGAATACACACTTGAGAAATATTATACAACTTAATGTTTATAAATTTTGATAAATGTTTTCTTTACTGTATATTAAGGATTGTGATACAATAATTACAATTAAAATACTCATTAATAATTCATGACGAAAATTCAAATGAAATCAATACCGTAGCAGTGGTTGTAAATCGAATACAGCATCGTCCTGATTTACATGAACTTTAGCTTCGATTTTCTCGGCTAAAACAGACCGTATTCCCAAAATAGTTGGTGAACTTGATTACTTAGATGCATTTGTATTTACAGCTCGCTTGCAGCTCGCCTTGTAAATCAGATACAGCTCGGATGCTCATGCTGTATCTATTACATAACGGATTTATAATTTTTAAGGTTTAAGTACAACAGTTGGAAAATACTTAGCTTCCATCATTGCTGGAAGTTCTTTCCAAGAATTACTACTAAAACTAAAACATTCTACCGAATTAAGATATCGCTGATCTTCATTCCACCCTCCCATCACTACCATGACATCTCCAGGGACGACCGCTGAACCAACCCAACCTCTTGTACCTCATCTTTGGTGAGCTCCCACTCTCTCCTGATTCGATGTCGTACATTATTACATCATTTAAATCCTGATTATTCTTATCACAGCCCCCTATCAAAATAACTTTGTTTCTCCAACTAACTGTCGACATTCCAAACACAGCATACAGCAATGGCCGCATTTCCTTACACTCGTTCTTAACAACATCATAAACAATAACACTATCAATAGCATCCTTACTTGCAAAGCTTGTCTTTCCTCCCAAAATAAAAATCTTATTGTTTACAAGTTCTGTCCCATGGGCTCCTCCTGGCTGCGGCATTCTACATAACAACTTCGTAGAATAAGGATGAATAAGATGAACTTCGTAAATGGCGTTAGAAAGTCTACGTTGAGTCGCATTATATCCACCAATAACAATCAAACGGTTTTCATAAACCACGGTTGTGTGACCGCGCAACTTGGCAGGAAGTTTGGCAGGAAACGTTATCCACTGCAAAGGTTCTTGGCCAGTCTTCATCATCTCCATACTATCAGTATAATCACGACCAGTAGATCCCCCACTCACAATGACTAGGTTTTCGTAAACAAATAATGAAGCGAGGTCTGAACGAGGTTCTTTCATTGGTGGTAACCGAGCCCTGGTAGCCCGAGGGTACCAGGCTAGTTCTGTAGAGTCATTCAGCTGGGAGAAAGGAGCGTTCTCCCAGCTGAATGACTCTACAGAACTAGCCTGGTAACCTGGCCCAATTTCAAAAGAAATATGGGCCAGGTAACCACTAATCTCATTCTCGCGTCATCAGGGCTAAATCCACTTATGACGATTGCAGTTTTACTCATAGCCACTAAAAACGCGCGAAATTTTAACCAATAGGAAAGCAGAAGTCTTTAGTGGTTACCTGGCCCATATTCTTTGATTGGGCCAGGGTACCAGGCTACTACAGAACTAGAGACTTTGTTGTTAGTTGTGCGACCTCCTATGATGACAATATCTTGTTTTGAGGCTGATTTAACATAAAGTGGTGGTTGAACGGCTTGGACTGCAATCACGTGTTTCAAAACTTCACCCATCATGGCCCTGACCTCTTTGACAATATCTTCCTTTAGGGAAGGTAGCTGGGCAAGCTGCTCTTTCAGTTCGGCTTGGTTTGCTTTGAGTTCGGCTTGGTTTGCTTTTAGCTCGCGGCCAAGTTTTCCTCCGCTTGCTTTTGCTTCAATTCATCACAATCATGACATTCAACTTTCCGAAACCCACAGGAGAGATCTGTGAGTTTCGGAAAGTTAAATGTCATTTCCTCGTGTTTCTATCATGTTCCCTCGTGCCTTTATCATGTTTCCTCGTGTTTTTATCATGTTTCCTCGTGTTTCTATCATGTTTCCTCGTGCCTTTATCATGTTTCCTCGTGTTTCTATCATGTTTCCTCGTGCCTCCGCTTGCTTTTGCTTCAATTCATCACAATCATGACATTCAACTTTCCGAAACCCACAGGAGAGATCTGTGAGTTTCGGAAAGTTAAATGTCATTTCCTCGTGTTTCTATCATGTTTCCTCGTGCCTTTATCATGTTTCCTCGTGTTTTTATCATGTTTCCTCGTGTTTCTATCATGTTTCCTCGTGCCTTTATCATGTTTCCTCGTGTTTCTATCATGTTTCTTCGTGCCTCCGCTTGCTTTTGCTTCAATTCATCACAATCATGACATGTAACTTTCCGAAACCCACAGGAGATCTGTGAGTTTCGGAAAGTTAAATGTCATTTCCTCGTGTTTTTATCATGTTTCCTCGTGTTTTCATCATGTTTCCTCGTGTTTTTATCATGTTTCCTCGTGCCTTTATCATGTTTCCTCGTGCCTTTATCATGTTTCCTCGTGTTTCTATCATGTTTCCTCGTGCCTTTATCATGTTTCCTCGTGCCTTTATCATGTTTCCTCGTGCCTTTATCATGTTTCCTCGTGTTTCTATCGTGTTTCTATCGTGTTTCTATCATGTTTCCTCGTGTTTCTATCATGTTTCCTCGTGCTTTTATCATGTTTCCTCGTGTTTCTATCATGTTTCCTCGTGCCTTTATCATGTTTCCTCGTGCCTTTATCATGTTTCCTCGTGCTTTTATCATGTTTCCTCGTGTTTCTATCATGTTTCCTCGTGCCTTTATCATGTTTCCTCGTGTTTCTATCATGTTTCCTCGTGTTTCTATCATGTTTCCTCGTGCTTTTATCATGTTTCCTCGTGTTTCTATCATGTTTCCTCGTGCCTTTATCATGTTTCCTCGTGCCTTTATCATGTTTCCTCGTGTTTTTATCATGTTTCCTCGTGCCTTTATCATGTTTCCTCGTGTCTTTATCATGTTTCCTCGTGTTTCCATCATGTCTCCTCGTGCCTTTATCATGTTTCCTCGTGTTTCTATCATGTTTCCTCGTGCCTTTATCATGTTTCCTCGTGCCTTTATCATGTTTCCTCGTGTTTTTATCATGTTTTCGCGTGTTTGGATCTCCTGATATATAAAACGCTAAAACTCGTTGTTGATAAATTACATCTCAAACTCATTTATAACAATTCGTGAGGAAAACGCAAAGGAAATCAGTAGCGTGTCGGTGGTTTGGATATCATTAAAATACTGATTTGTTTGAGGCGCTATATCAAACACTTGGAAGAGTGTTTCATCAGAATATCTAAACACCTCGAACTTTGTTCAAAAACCCTTGGCTTTGCCTCGGTTTTCAACAAACGTCTCCCCCTCGTGTATGATATATTACATCGTTAGCTATATAACGTTCAGTAAATCGGTAATCTTTTATTTGTATTCAAATCAACCCAGAAATTTTCCCACCAAAACTTACCAGTCCGAGAGGAAAGCGTATTGACCCGAAGATCAATATCGTGGAATCTTCGTCGGAATCCGACCGCTGAACAACCAATAAGCTTGCATTGTTTTGCCTACGGAACTCTACGGAACTAATTTTTTGATATAAAAACGTACTTACGTAATGTCGCACTATTTCCCGAGCTCAGTTTCAAAAGTCTGTTTAAATCTTGCACTATATCATTTGTGGAAAAATCGCCTAAAATAGTCAGAAAAACAAAAATAAGAATTTAAAGTGCCTATGAAACGAAAATTATAAGTCTGTCTTTATTTGAAAGAACACTTAATAAAATAACAAAGTAACATCTTTTGCAGTTTTTCGTTTCCTGGCTTCGTTGTTGAGATATTTCAGTTTGTTTGATATGCAAATTAAACATTTTGACCCCACATGTGCATAATGAGTTATCGGAGAAGGTTGTATATCTTTGCTATTATCAAACCAAAACACCCGTAACAATAAACATGTAGATTTTCAAGTGATTATATTTGATAATAGCAAATATATATATATAACCTCTGGTAACTCATTACGCACATGTGACGTCAAATCGTAAATTTGCATATCAAACAAACTGAAATATCTCAACAACGAAGTAGTGCAAAAGATGTTGCTCTGTCATTTCAAATAAGACAAACTTAATTTTCGTAGATGTGATGTAATTATGTAATGTAATGTAATGTAATCTAATGCAATGTAATCTAATGTAATGTAATATATAATGTAATCTAATCTAATCTAATGTAACGTAGGGTAACGTAATGTATTGTAATGTGTAATGTAATGTAATGCGATGTAATGTAATGTGTAACATAACGCAACGCAAGGTCACGACACATAATGCAATGCAATGTAATGTAATGTACGCAACGCAGTGTAGTGTAGTGTAGTGTAGTGTAGTGTAGTGTAGTGTAGTGTAGTGTAGTGTAAGTGTAAGTGTAAGTGTAGTGTAGTGTAAGTGCAGTGTAAGTGTAGTGTAAGTGTAGTGTAGTGTAGTGTAGTGTAGTGCAGTGCAGTGCAGTGCAGTGCAGTGTAGTGCAGTGCAGTGCAGTGCAGTGCAGTGCAGTGCAGTGCAGTGCAGTGCAGTGCAGTGCAGTGCAGTGCAGTGCAGCGTAGTGCAGTGTAGTGCAGTGTAGTTCAGCGTAGTGCAGTGCGGTGTAGTGCAGTGTAGTGGAGTGCAGTGTAGTGTAGTGCAGTGTAGTGTAGTGCAGTGTAGTGTAGTGCAGTTCTTCCTTTCAGTAATAAGCACACCACTTCTCAGAATAACATCTTTTAGTCTGCTTGCATCAGCACTGTGATCACTGGCTTGTAGAATACATTCCTTTGGTCCAAGTTGCACTAACAACGCCTTGAATTAGACAAATACATAACGCAACGCAAGGTCACAACACATAATGCAATGCAATACAATGTAATGTAATGTACGCAACGCAGTGCAGTGTAGTGCAGTGTAGTGCAGTGTAGTGCAGTGTAGTGCGGTGCAGTGCAGTACAGTGTAGCGCAACGCAACGGTAATGCAATGCAATGCAATGTAATGTAACGTAACGTAATGTAACAGACGTTCAGTCGACGTTCGACAAGCTAAAATACGCAACAGTTAGAAGTTACAGTAGACCAAACTAGCAATAAGTAAATACATACACGAACACACACCCACCTTTCTTCCTTTCAGTAATAAGCACACCACTTCTCTGAATAACGTCTTTTAGTCTGCTTGCATCAGCACTGTGATCACTGGCTTGTAGAATACATTCCTTTGGTCCAAGTTGCACTAACAACGCCTTGAATTAGACAAATAATTTTGTTTTTAAAAACTAATGAAAGATAAATATTTAAAGTGATTATTTGCCTGAGCTGGCCAAAAACTGCCTCTTTATTGTTTTACTCTGTCTAATGCCAGATGATTTTACTCATGAAAGGGAGAACCCTCAATAAGCTCACCTCAACATTCGAGAAATGATCATTATCAGCAATTTCACAAACTCCAATTTTTCTTTCAGAAACATCAATAAATGCAGCACCAACAATCTATAGAGAATAATGTAAATCATACATAGTCATTGTAGCCACTGAGCCTTCCATGTACTGTACTGTACTGTACTGTACTGAAAGCACCAGATTGGAACAGAAAGCACCAGAGTGGAACAGGAAGCACCAGAGTGGAACAGAAAGCACCAGAGTGGAACAGAAAGCACCAGAGTGGAACAGAAAGCACAAGAGTGGAACGGAAAGCACAAGAGTGGAACAGAAAGCACCAGAGTGGAACGGAAAGCACCAGAGTGGAACAGAAAGCACCAGAGTGGAACAGGAAGCACCAGAGTGGAACAGAAAGCACCAGAGTGGAACAGAAAGCACCAGAGTGGAACGGAAAGCACCAGAGTGGAACAGAAAGCACCAGAGTGGAACAGAAAGCACCAGAGTGGAACAGAAAGCACCAGAGTGGAAGAGAAAGCACCAGAGTGGAACGGAAAGCACCAGAGTGGAACGGAAAGCACCAGAGTGGAACAGAAAGCACCAGAGTGGAACAGAAGGCACCACAGTGGAACAGAAGGCACCACAGTGGAACGGAAAGCACCAGAGTGGAACAGGAAGCACCAGAGTGGAACAGAAAGCACCAGAGTGGAACAGAAAGCACCAGAGTGGAACAGAAAGCACCAGAGTGGAACAGAAAGCACCAGAGTGGAACAGAAAGCACCAGAGTGGAAGAGAAAGCACCAGAGTGGAAGAGAAAGCACTAGAATGGAAGAGAAAGCACCAGAATGGAAGAGAAAGCACCAGAATGGAACGGAAAGCACCAGAAGGGAACGGAAAGCACCAGAATGGAACGGAAAGCACCAGAATGGAACGGAAAGCACCAGAATGGAACGGAAAGCACCAGAGTGGAAGAGAAAGCACTAGAATGGAACGGAAAGCACCAGAGTGGAACGGAAAGCACCAGAGTGGAAGAGAAAGCACTAGAATGGAACGGAAAGCACCAGAGTGGAACGGAAAGCACCAGAGTGGAACGGAAAGCACCAGAGTGGAACGGAAAGCACCAGAGTGGAACGGAAAGCACCAGAGTG
Organism: Paragorgia papillata; assembly: GCA_035771165.1. Taxonomy (NCBI): domain Eukaryota; kingdom Metazoa; phylum Cnidaria; class Anthozoa; order Scleralcyonacea; family Coralliidae; genus Paragorgia; species Paragorgia papillata. The sequence goes on from JAWNZC010000149.1 coordinate 1,581,258, forward strand.
GAACGGAAAGCACCAGAGTGGAACGGAAAGCAGTAGAATGGAACGGAAAGCACCAGAGTGGAACGGAAAGCACGAGAGTGGACAGGTGGCAAAATCCATCTGTCTTTATCAGGTTGATTTGGTGTCTGGTTTGAAATTTGAAAAAGCTTGTTATGCTCAGGTGAGTACATGTCATGTATAACTCTGTAATCCACTCTACCTGTGATCAACTCCACTCCACCCCATGTACCATACCTTTTGTCCAGAATCACCAAGAAGCTTCAATGCCATTACTCCAGCTGATGAAGACATTTCATTATTACCAAACAGCACATCTTCAAATTGTTGAAGGTTTCCTGGTGAAGCCTAATAAAAATCATCATTAGTTATATACTATACTGTTCATGCAATACACGTGGTACCCCAACCATACCAAAATCTGAATATTTTGTAGGGTTAGCAGTTGTGCTGAGTGCTACCGTACCAAAATCTGAGAATTTTTGTATGCTCTGTAATGGTGCCAAGTTTGGTATAAAAAGGGGACTTTTTCTCAGCATTAATTTTTGCAGGTGCTAAATTATGTTTGCCAATTTTGCTCTATAGCATAAAATAACCAAAAAGCATAATGGTATAATATAATCAATGATAATGTATTGAGAAAGAAAATTCAACGACTGAGTTGTACATATTGATGCTACATTCCTATTTACATTTAAGAAAACATGGCATCTTTAATGAATCAGAAAACACCCGCCAAGTGAAAAAAGTCTGGCCACAAGACACAGGTTAACCTAGTTCTCAGGGCCTTTTTGAAATTGGTAAGGTGGGAAAAGGTTCTGGCATTGGCTGTTGGATTCAGCATTTTCATGGGTTGATTGCTTTTCTTAAACATTTCATGTGAAACATATTTATGCATAGTTTTGTGCCAGTTATGATCAAATAGCTTCAACAGGACCACCAACGGGACAAATAGGGCTTCCATTACAATGAACTGTTTCCATACTACACTAAATTGCCAATTTATTACACCCAGTATTTTTGGGTGCTGTGACTAGCCGATGCCAGGGCTTTTTCCCACCCACCAAATTTCAAAAACGCCCTGAAAACGAGGTTGGACACAGCTAACCCAAGGCAAAATTAGTTTGCTACCTCTTCGTGGTCTGCAGTAATAAGTTAGCTTGTGAGACATTTGAGGTATTAATACAAAAGTCATTTAATGCAATAATACAAATGGCAATTCCTGTAGAAAACATTTCTCTTACGAGAAAGGGCAATTGGTTGCTCCCGTGCTGCCCCCGCACTATGAGGGCAGGGGGGCAGCTGCCCCTGTGGCTCCGGCACCTCTGAGTTAGTGTACAAAAATCTAAAAAGTTTGTACATTCTTATACGCTTGGCAGTGGTGCAGAGTGTACAAAAATCTGAAAATTTTGTACACTTGACAGTGGTGCTAAGCATACAAAAATTTTTACCCTCAGCAGTGGTAGTGACTGTAAAAAACTCTGAAAATTTTGTATGCTTGGCAATGGTGCCAATTAAGCATACCAAAATCTGAAAATTTTGTACACTCGGCAGTGGTGCCCTGGTGCCAACCGTACAAAAATCTGAAAATTTTGTACTCTTGACAGTGGTGCAAATGAAGCGTACAAAAATTTGAAACTTTTGCATGCTCTGCAGTGGTGCTAAGCATTCAAAAATCTTTACATTTTGTTCGCTCAATAAATAGATTTCGATTATTTTTTTACAACAATGCTAGGCTTCACCAGAATTTACCTTGCCTGCACAAAACCAGCTTTGCTGAGCGCCTTTTCCACCCTTGTTCTTGTACAATTCTACTCTGTACTGTCGAACTAGAAGAAGATCTCTGATAGTTGACTCGAAATTCAGTTTGCTTAAAACCACTGATGGAACTTTTTTGTCACCTATATAGAATGGCAAGATGTACAGTAAATTAACCTACTGTAATGATTCGAATAAGCGCCCTCCTTACAATAAGCACCCCCTCTGAATAAGTGCCCCCTTCAACATGCTATTACCCAATCATGTGAACGGGACCCTTTCGATGGAATCACAAAGGTGGACGTGGAGGATGCTGCGCCCGACAATCTTGTTGTTGACGAAAGTGACTGTGACGATGAACTTGTCATTGATCGAGAACAATTAGCTACATTATAAATATAACTTGTATTCTCCCTACTAGAGCAGAGAACTAGGCTTTCAGGTTTTTTTTAAATCCTTGTTCTTGTTAAGATTGTTATTTAAAGTTCTGCGTTTTTATGGAATCAGATTGCGGTGTTTGCTAAAAACTAAATAAGTGCCCCCTCCCGAATAAGCACCCCCTCCCGAATAAGTGCCCCCTCTTGAATAAGTGCCCCCCAGACGTCGACCTCCTAAAATTAAATAAGTGCCCCGGGCACTTATTCGAATCATTACGGTATTCCTGCCATGAGCTAGCTAAAAATGACCCCTTCATTTTTTTTACTTGGTCTACTGTAATGCAAGACAATTTTTCTCATCAAAGGGAGAACCAGTCAGACATCCCAGGCAGGAAATCATGGGTTACTACAGTGGAGCCTCACTATAGTGCACATCGTTATAACGAGCGACTCGGTATAATGCAGTTGATCCTTGTACCCCAAAATTTTACTTTTCCTCGTAGAAACTAAAGTTTCTATTATGCTCATTGGAGACAATTTGATCTTGTAATGGCCGATGATTGCTGATCATCCTGAATAATCGCGATCATTACGAGATAAAACGACAACACGGCAGTGCGATCATTGCAAGAAATGAAAACCATGCGAGAAATGAAAACCATGCTCAAAAATCTTACTTCAATTCCATTTTGTTGAAGTCTTGAGCTGACTTCAAGCTTCTTCAGTCATAATTAGGATTGTTAGAATCGAACAGACTTCTGGCAGTACTCAATCTCACTCCCAGTACTCATGCAGCCCTCAATATTGTGCCAAAATTGAGTGGGAAGAGTACTGGGAATGAGATATTTGGCTGTACCTCACAATAACATTAATTTATAACATGGTCACCACCAAGGACCCCAACTACCGCATTATAGCGAGGCTCTAAATAACCTCTTCTAGAGCAATTCAGTAATTTTTGTTTTACAAACCTGAGCCAAGATTTTTGACAACATTCATAGTTTTGAAAACTTCTTTGGCAATAAATAAGGCATCTGGACCATGGACTGTGTAATAATCCTATAAAATATTTCAGGACGGTTTGTAGAAGTTCCTCAGTCAAGCCTATATCCCTCATGATTTCCACAAGCCCACCCTCAGCTTTTGGGGACATTTAACAACTAATAGCCCTCAATGCATTTGCTTACTGTACAGTACATGTATAATACAGTTTATTATATGGCACAAGTTACTTCCGTTGAAATCATGTGTTCTCATTCGCTGAGACGCGTCACGTGCTGGTCGATAATTTCCCGTAATCGACTGGTCGATTACAGATTTTGGCAGACATGTTGTTTGCAACTATTAACAATGAAAGAAAACCGCAAAAATTTTGTGAATTCAATAACCTGAGGACTAAATTATGTATGAGTGGGACGATGAGCAATCTGGCACTGAGTTTTAGGATTCCGAAAGCGATGACAAACAAGAGCAACAACATTGAAAACAATGAGTCTATGTCACACGCTCAAGGTCACACTATTGACAAGGTAATGTAAGATGTGTTGTTTCAAAATGCCATATAATAAACCGCTTATTAACCTTGCCCGCTTGGTCATTATGGAAAAATATCAGACCTTGGTCTTTATGTACAGACTGTACTGTCAAGACCTCGGTCTGACATTTTTCCATAATGACCGCACTCTCGGTTAATAAGAAGTTAGTATACAAATTAACTGAACAGCAGTAACTTACTGATCTGTCAAATACACGCAAAGTTGTCTCTGATTTCTAAAATAATAATAAAAAAAGAAATTATTAAACTAAAGGGTATACAGCACCTCTACCAGCAAATGATTAGAGATGTTTAAAAAGAAAACATTACCGTATTTTCTGGGCGATAACCCGTGGGTTTCTCTTGATTTTGCTAGGAAACATAATTAGTGCGGGTAATAGGGTGGTGTGGGTAATCTGTTGAATTCTTAAGACGACACCATCACGAAGACTGAAGACCAAGGATTCTACTTTCATCTTTCAACTACTGGTACTGTACTTTTCTTAAATTTTGTGGTCCCAAACCAAGGGAGCACACCAGACTGACCTGTATTTCTTCTTCTTTGTTCGGCGTTCCTTCATTTATATTCAGTAATTTTGAATAATGCGGTATATTCATTAGCGTATCGCATTTATTTCATTTTTGGAACGCGCTCGGACTTCCTTCGGCCCCGTAGCCCGCGCCTGCGATACGCTAATGCAGGGCTTGAAATTTGGAATTTTCAGCAGTATCCAAGTGGGATACCAGGTTTTTGAAACTGGTATCCCCCTTTGAAATCCACTATCCCACATTTTTTTTACCAAATCGCAACTTGTAGTATCCAAAATTTAACATCTTATTCATGTTATTGTATAATACTGCAATTATTTAATATGACCCACACTCTCTGCAAAATATTAGACTGAACTTCAATTCTTGTGATGATTTGCGCACCCACCCTTCACGAACTTCGACTCCTTCTCGCAATAATTGGTGTTGGCTACACAAGTTTTGCAAAACATTTTATCATCTTTATTAACTGTCACCCACGGGAAGGATTTTTTCCATCTTTCATTAAACTTTTGACAGCGCTTCGCTTGTTCGTAATGTCATTTCACTTCGGCGTTTCTTTTTGCTCACCTTTCTTTTTCTGCCAATCGCTTCTCTTCTCCATCATCTATCACTATTTTCACAATCTCTTGTGGTGTTTCAACCGGAGTTCTTTTCAAATATTTTAGCATTTTATGCGTTAAACTTAAACATGTGTTAAGCTAAAACAGAGGTGAGAGGTCGCAATCGCATATTTCTGTAATTTATATATATTAAAACCCGTAGAGAATTGTGGGGTGATTAACATAGCCATATATGGTGTGCTTGCCTGCGAGCTGGCTGTCACGCGGTAGAGCCTGTTTGCAGGCTAATGGCGGATCGCTGGAGTTTTATAAACAAGATTCGATTCCTTGGTGACTTCGCTAATTTTTTATATAAATGCGCGGAAAAATTCCTTTGGGAATTTGGAATGAACAAATATCTGGCAAAATTCTAGTGTTTGCTGTGCAATTTTCAGGGTATCCCTTCGGGATACTGAACCTATGACACCTAGTATCCAAAAGTAAAATCTAGTATCCCGTGGATATCGGGATACCGCTAATTTCAAGCCCTGGCTAATGATATATACCGCATTATTCAAAATGGCTGAATATAAATGAAGGAACGCGAACAAAGAAGAAATACAAGTCAGTCTGGCGTGCTCCCTTGCCCAAACCTATTATTAGCAGCTGGGGGTTATCCGATGGTGCGGGTAATACAATGATTTATTTTTCCAAAAGTGACATTTTTGTTGCTGTGCGGGTTATACGCCGTGCAGGTTATCACCCAGAAAATACGGTAGTCATCCCACTAACCAGGCTAGCTCACAAAACCTACACATGTATGAATGAATAAAATGCTTGATTGCACTCTTACCAAAATTATGTACTACTTACAAAATGTAATTATGTTACTCGTACAAAAATGTTTGCATAAAATACAGATAATGAGTGCAATCAAGTATTTCTTCTACATGGAAAATCTTGTACATGTAGTCAAATTTTTATTAAATTCTCATCCAATTCTCAACCAAAAATATTTAATGGGTTGTCAGCTGATGCGCTATAACGATATTTTCGATAAATATCAATATTTCAAAAATATCAATATTCAATATTTCGCATATCGTAAATATAGAAAGTTTCAACTTGACAACTGCATCACTCTTTTTCAGCAATTATTATCCGTTGAAGTTGAGAAAACAGGTGCATGATGGCATCTGCGAATTCAGGTGATGAGAGCTTATCACATTTAGAAGCGAGTACAGTGGAGCCTCGATCACTATAATGCGGTAGTTGGGGTCCTTAGTGGTGACCATGTTATATATTTACATGTTAATAACATTACCTCAGGCAAGGAACCAAAGTAACTCAAGAATCCCAATTCTGTTGGAGTATCTGAAAATAAGCATATAAACAATTTTGTACAAATTTGGCACGTGTAGAACTTTACAGTATATCAATGACAGTACTGGTACGAACCATCTAAAGTTGCTGTTGTAAAAGATGTTCCTTCAATTATTTTACTCAGAAAAGCTCTGGGGTCAACTCACAACACTTCTGATGATGAGTGAGATGCTCTAACTATTGAGCTACTGAGACTCAGATGACAGAGTGTAGATTAGTACACGTGTGTACAATTAGTAACCTTCTGATCACTGGTGAGATGCTCTAACCATTGAACTACTGAGACTCAGATAACAGAGTGTAGGTTACATGTGTGTACAACTAGTAACCTTCTTATCACTGGTGAGATGCTCTAACCATTGAGCTACTGAGACTCAGATAACAGAGTGTAGGTTACATGTGTGTACAACTAGTAACCTTCTTATCACTGGTGAGATACTCTAACCATTGAGCTACTGAGACTCAGATAACAGAGTGTAGGTTACATGTGTGTACAACTAGTAACCTTCTGATCACTGGTGAGATGCTCTAACCATTGAGCTACTGAGACTCAGATAACAGAGTGTAGGTTACATGTGTGTACAACTAGTAACCTTCTGATCACTGGTGAGATGCTCTAACCATTGAGCTACTGAGACTCAGATGACAGAGTGTAGGTTACATGTGTGTACACTAGTAACCTTCTGACCACTGGTGAGATGCTCTAACCATTGAGCTACTGAGACTGAGATGACAGAGTGTAGGTTACATGTGTGTACAACTAGTAACCTTCTGATCACTGGTGAGATGCTCTAACCATTGAGCTACTGAGACTCAGATGGCAGAGTGTAGGTTAGTACATGTGTGTACAATTAGTAACCTTCTGATCTCTGGTGAGATGCTCTAACCATTGAGCTACTGAGACTCAGATGACAGAGTGTAGGTTACATGTGTGTACAACTAGTAACCTTCTGATCACTGGTGAGATGCTCTAACCATTGAGCTACTGGGACTCAGATAGCAGGGACTCACACAAGACCTCTTTTTCTTAAACTTAATATTCTCCCAATTTCATCCATCTACAAGTTTCAGATCTCCTGTTTTAAGGTCAAATTTACACAAAACATTTGCAAGATACCAATTTGCAATTCGCTCCCAAGCACCTTCTATTTGGAACAGTATACCACTCTTCGTTCGAAATTCTTTAAACATCTCCAATTTTAGACGGAAAATTAAAATCATATTATCTGGAACAATAGGGCGTTTCAATCGTTATTATTCTATGTTGACTATAACTACTAGTAAATCATTCATTGTTGTAAGTCTAAGTACAGTGAATCAAGATGTAATAGACCTTATTAAAAAATGGCCGCCGAATTAGAGTTCTTTTATGTGCATATAAATTAGCCCTTATGACCTCGTTTTAAAGTAAAAATTCTTTTGAATTTCACACATGAAAACAAGTTCATAAGGGCTAATTTATATGTATATAAAAGAATTTTAATTTGGCGGCCATTTTTTAATAAGGTCTATTGGATAATTGTTTTACTCCAATCTTGATTCATTGTACTTTATACTACTGTATATTATCAAACATATAGTTTATTATTGTAAATTTAAGTACAGTGAATCAAGTCGAAATTAGATTGTTGCCTCATTCCATTCTCGATTCATTGTATTCATGTAATTTTCTTTCTTCCTTTCTAATCTTGTTAACGTTATCTACTGATTATAAAGTTATTTTATTTTTCTGCAGACCACAAGTCATTTAAGCCTCTTGCTTTGGCCTTATTTTCTTGTATGACTGAACCAAATTGAATTAAAATGTTATATACGTGTGTACGATTAGTAACATTCTGATCACCGGTGAGATGCTGTATAAACCATTGAGCTACTGGGACTCAGATAGCAGAGTGTAGGTTACACGTGTGTACGATTAGTAACATTCTGATCACCGGTGAGATGCTCTAACCATTGAGCTTTCTGATCACTGGTGAGATGCTCTAACCATTGCGCTACTGGGACTCAGATAGCAGAGTGTAGTACGATTACTCGATTAGTAACATTCTGATCACCGGTGAGATGCTCTAACCATTGAGCTACTGGAATTTAAATGGCTTCAGGAACGTTGCTTTCATGTAGCCGTGAGTACTACAACTAACACATGGTTAAACTAAACTGTTCAAATCAATCGTTAATATATCTATTAATGTCTTAATGTATGTTGTAATTTGACAATTAATCTTACCTAAAACCAGTTGTTGTGCAGGCTGAGCTGCCATTTCTGCCGATCTCCTTAAAAATAAGATTTAAACACGAGAAGGAAATTTCATGAAGAACCCTTCCTGAAGAACCACGTTGTTTATATTCCATGAAGTGGAGTGATCAGGGTTTTCGCGGGCATCCGGGAACTCGAGACCAAACACACGGAGGGAGGGGAGAGCGGGGGGAAATACTGCTAATTCCTAGAAAATTAGAAATTTTAAGGATCCCCATTGTTTTAAATTGTATTGCTTTGCGTAATATGGTTTTCCAATGCATTGTTTTGTGTATCAAAGACTTATTAACCGAGTGCGAGCGTCTGTACGGGAAAGTATTTGCCTGAGGTTTTCGTACAGACCGAGCGACGAAGGAGCGAGGTTTGTGCGATAAAACAGAGGGCAAATACTTTCCCGTACAGACCGAGCAAACGAGGTTAATAAGGAATTTATATTATATGGCTATTGGTTCATTTTATTTTGTTTCGAGCGTTAATGTTTTCGTCTTCGGAGTACGCTGTTTACCTTACCTGTTAACTTTTTCGTGTCGCTTCTTGGCCTTCTTGTTTACACCAGTTCGGCTTTTATTTTTCGTGTTTCTATAAAGTAAACAGCTTTAAAGAAAACTAACAGTAATGTTCCAGCACATTTTATTGCTCAGAATGTTTGAATAAACATACCTAGTTCTCTTTCATTTGTGTTCAAATCAACTCAGAAATTTTCCCGCCGAAACTTACAGGTCCGAGAAAAAAGGTCGGTCGGTAAATATCGTAGAATCCCGAGCGCTCGAGAGCCAATCAGCATGCGTCGTTTTGCACCAGAAAACAAACCCAGCCATGTTTTGTATTGTATTGTATTGCATTGTATTGTTTGTGTATTGTTAAGTTTTACATTGTATTGTATATATTATATTGTATATTGTTTTGTATTGTAGTTTTTTATTGTTTTGCATTGTGTATTAATTGTATTGTGTATTGAATTGTTTTGTGAATTGCACTGTGCGGTATTGTATTCACTACATGTTGACCTCGCTTGTTCGGTCTGTACTAGTGAAATATCGGATGGATGTTTTTAGTACGGGTGAAGAATTTACGGTCAAGGTTCAGAAAGTTGGGATTGTCGTACAGAAGCGTTTATGGCTTCCTGGGATAAGATGTGCAGAAAACGGAGGTCCAATATTTCACTAGTATACAGACCGAACAAGCGAAGTCAATTTAACAAATAGATTCCATTTTGCCGTTGTCTGTTCAGTTATAGATGCACAGATGACGTCACAACGTGGTAAGAACAAAAAAGTGGCCCACGAGACGCAGTCGAGTGGGTCACTGATGTTCTTACCACGTTGTGACGTCCTCTGTGCATCTATAACTGAACAGACAACAAAAAAATGGAATCTATTTGTTTTATACAATAAAAGTTTAAAAGGTTTTTGTCGAAACTCTTGCCGGATTTTGGGGCATGAAAAAGGAAAAAAGCAAGTCAGCTGACGTGATCTGACGTGACCATGCGTCTGTCCTCTAATAGATCATGGGCAACAACCAATGAAAACACGCATAGCAACCAGGGTATTGTATAAATTAAAGTAGTTTATTATACGCAGTGCCGGATTTAGAAAAGGGCGGACTGGGCGGTCGCCCAGGGCCCCCCACAAAATGTTTAAGGGGGGGGCCTCCACAAAAATGTCTTGAAAGTTGAAAAAATAGGTGTTGAAATGAAAAAAATCTTGAGAGCCTAAAATATGAGTCAAAAACAAGACAAAAGATATATGGATGATATATAGATATATAGATGATATATAGAGGGTTGTGTCCCATGTACTATATATACTGAATATTACTTAGGTATCTTTAATCCTTTCTTATAATTGTTTAACTTACTCCCGTATCAAATTTACACTGCGCCTTCAACCGTCGTTGCCTTCGCAAATTAACAAAAAATACAGCAAGATGCGCTTTTTTTGGCCTAAGGCCATATACCGCATTCTTTGCAAATTTTATTCATCTACATTACTAATAACCCCAGTGTCAGTCCAATTACCTACATCTTATTCAAAAAAATATGACTATGTAACTTAGCATACATTCAGAAATAGAATTGATATATTGTGCTGGTCAGTGACCGCCCAGGGGCCTCCAGTCCTAAATCCGGCACTGATTATATGACTACAAGTGTTGTAAACGTTCTGTGAAAACCTGACGAAGTGTTAGGCTCGCCTTTCTTACGAACTAAACCAAAATGGCATATGTTTTCCCATTTTTAAAGTACTGTCCGTTTAGCTAGAATCCTGAACTTTCTACCCCAAATAGCATTTTTCAATTGCTTTGGTTTGACACATCGCTCAATGTTGTACGTTACGTAGTTGAATAAAAAAACATTTGAAATTCTATAATATTTGTGAGAAAGTAAATGTTATATTATTACGAACATTGCTACGAACATTTTGAACGTTTTAAAAAGTTTCACGTAACATGGAAACCGAAACTATACATCAAATAAAAGCTTAACACAATTTCGAACAACATACCTGCACGATATATTTCAACAATGACTAGTTTTGAATAGTTCTGAAATTATTATCCTTCTTGTTGCGTGACAGGACTTCCATTTCGTTAATAAAATTCTCTGGAACCAATCAAATTGCTGGATTTCACGTTCCGGACCGCCAGGGGCTCTGGACACACGCACTTTCTGGACTGTGTCCAGACACCCGCACTTTCTGGACTGTGGGTGTCCTACACAAGGACACCCACAATATTTTAGCAAATTTTAAACAAATTGATAATTGGTGTTGTTGACGCGAAGTACATCTTTTCGTTTTTTTATACATAAGTATTTCACACAATTATTATAAGGTGACGCATTGACAGCATTCTCGTCCCCAGGTGTTTATCCGGCGCGGTCAAGATGCACGTGACCAAGGCTTGGTCACTAAGCTGCACAGCTTGTAGAACTGTAAATCTTCACAAATTGTTCAGTATATTAATTGTTCAATAATAAAAGTTCTTGAAGTTGTTGCGAACTTGTGATGTTATCTTGTATGTTATGTATATATATATAGTTATTAGGTATCTATTATATTCTCTGAAGGGCGTGGCCCTGTTTATGGCATTCTGCGAGACGCAGAACACCCACAACTTTGAAAAGCTTCCAGAGCCGCTGCGGACCGCTCACAAAAATAGTCATATAATGAATTGTATTGCATTGCATTGTTTCAGTTACATTGTATATTGTCATTCTCCTATCCCATCCCATCCCATCCCATCCCATCCCATCCCATCCCATCCCATCCCAATGACTGGTTATTACCGAACAGTTGGATGCAAAAATAAAAAAAATTCCTCCATCACATCAAATTACAAGGAGCCTTTGCGCTAGCCAAATCATCATGATCAAAATAAGACAAGCAGAAAAACATAGTTAGACAAATTTTATTCACTGCTATATTTCGACACACTTTTCATTGAAAATTGAATAACATTTACTGGCTTACTATTACGCAGCCGAAATAATGATAGAAAATCTCAAATTCACTAAAAAAATATTAATACCCTTCAGATACACAACGTACCTCGAAGAATGTTATATAAGGTGTCACAAAACTATAAAATTATTCTACTCTGTATTCGACATGAACCTTCTATATCAATTATACAAAATTAACGTTAAACTGGAGTAAACTAAGCGGCCATTTATCTACTTTTAAATTATAGTGTATGAATTCTTAAGTATTAAAATTGTTCGAAAATTATTTGAAACGTTTAAGGTCTTCATTAAGCTTTGCGAGGTCATTCACGGGCTCTAGGACAGGCTCGATATGGCTAAAATTTGTGTGTTTGTCGTGCCTTAATGTTCAATGAACTTGCTTATCTATAATACAAAGTGTACGGTACCTTGGATTGCTTGAAATATGCTACAATCCTCCTCGTAAGTCCTCATGAATATTCTTCGATTTGAACGGCTATGTTTATCCGACCCAATCTTTCAAACTGTCACGCGGCTTACGTGTACTAAATAATGATGTCACACGTCCTGCTAGAAAGTCCAAAAAACAAAAGGGTAGGATCTTTGGATTTTTTCACCGTCAAGAGCGAGATGAAAGGACACTACCATATATGGCACAAACGTGTCCCCAACTTCCATATATGGAAACAACCTGTCCCCGTTAATTTTAGAAAAAGCCGTTACTCTGACGTCAGAAGGTTCATCGCGCTCATGACGATTTGAACAGATCACATGGTATACAACCCACTTTTTACAATAAAACGCGTGACAGTTTGAAGGATTGGGTCGGTAAACATGGCCGTTCAAACCGAAGAATATTCATGAGGACTCACGAGGAGGATTGTAGCATATTTCAAGCAATCCAAGGTACCGTACGCTTTGTATTATAGATAAAGCAAGTTCATTGAACATTAAGGCGCGACAAACACACAAATTTTTGTCAACAATTGTATGCTGAGACAACTTTTCACTCGAGCCTGTCCTAGAGCCCGTGGGTCATTTCGGTAAAGCGCTCTCAATTTCTCAGAATTTATGCCACAAGAATAAACTAGCTATCGTTAGAAAGCTATTAATTTGTAGAATACGATGTTGTATTTGATTGCGATAAACACAAACCAATAATAGTTGCAATAATTTTTCAAGTAAAACCAGAGGGCTTCACCCAGGGCGACTGAAGAACAAAGCATTTCATTTTGTTCAAAAATGTTTTTCGCAGTTTGATTGCGAGATAAATGTCCAGTTTCGACTTTACGACTTCTTTTGTCCGAATGTTGGTCGAAAAACAGCATTTTCAACTTTGGTCGTCAATAAAATCAGCAAAACTCGACATATCAGAAAACGCTGACACCGTTTTGCTGGAAACTTATCTCGGAATTACAGCGTTTCAGGTGATTCGCGTCCACCGGATTGACTGCCAACTTGCGATGACTTGCGTTCTCGTTTGATTAGGGCTTTACATCCTGTGGGCGCGAATCACCTGAAACTGCTGTAAACTGCATAAAAAATTTGGAACAAAATAAAACGCTTTTGTAAAAATAAAAAGCCCTGTGGTTTTAATTTAAAAATTCACAACTATTATTGGTTTGGGTTTACCGAAAAATCAAAGACAACATTGTATTCTACAAAATAAAAGCTTTCTAACGATATCTATCTTATTTTTGTGGCATAAATTCGGACGAAAATCTAAACCCAGCCAAATTTGAGAAAATAGATTATATAACTCGGCCACTTGATACTATCAAGTATATATTTGAAATTGTAGATATATTTTGCTTTTCAAGTTCTTGATAAACATTTTAAATGTGAAATGAAATGCATTTTTTTTATTATATTAAATTCCAACGGAAAATTCGTTAAAGTTTTGCGGGAATATTGACGTTTTTGTAACTGGAAATCTTGTCAAATTCAAAATGGTGCATTATCGAAAATGGTTTTAGAAAATGTCCACACTACCAAAATCACTAGAGTGCTCGTCGGAGCCAAAATAGCGAGGTTCAGATCACACTTCGACTACCGCTACCGTAAATTTAATTACACATGTCAAATATTGTTTTTACGTTCAGTAATGGTCGCAGGTCTCAAACCTAGTGCAAAAAGAAAGCGTTTTACGATACTAGGATTAAAACCAACTACGACTACAGAACGAAAAAATGAACATTTACATCAGCTTAGCCACATTTACGGTAGCAGTAGCGGTAGTGGAAGTGTGATCTGAACCTCGCTAATAACGACGCGTCGCCGTCAACAAGCCTAACGCAAAGGAATGTAATCACGTGAGTGAACGAATGCTGTCTTTACGGCAAGTTTATTTCATATCATTCTTTATTACGGCAGCGTTCGACGTTACATCTAAAGGACGCAAACACTACCGTAGGAAGTCCACGACATATTTACATCGTGTACATATAAGGCGTTTGACTTGCGAGATCTTTTCAACGATCGAAACGTCTTTGTTTTATCTCTCTCACGTGATTACATTCCTTTCCGTTAGGCTTGTTGTTGACGCGTCGTTACTAGCATTTTGGGCCCGGCGAGCACACGACTGATTTTGGTACTAGATGGATTAGACTTGAGCTCACGGAAGTTCGACCACTGACTATATATAACTGGACTGTGGGTGTCCTATATCAATGACTGAAAGAGAGTGATATAACTGGACTGTGAGAGCCCTATATCAATGACTGAAGGAGTGATCACTGACCTATATATATATAACCCGACTGTGAGTGCTCTATATCAATGACTGACAATAAGTGACCAATCCAAGATGGCGGTTAATGGGTCATTTCCCCCATAGTGGTAACCGCTGACCTTTGTCTCTTTACTGAATTTATAACTAAATTGATCGGCCTGCGGGCGCGGCTGAGCCCACGGTCAAGTAAACATATTAAGTAGATTATGGTCGGCGGTTGCTACCATGAGAGAAAAAAACCATTTCGGCCATCTTTGTTCAGTCACTTTTTGGACGGAACTCGCAGTCCAGTTATACAAAGCTCACCGGAGTCCAAAGCGGTTACAAATGGCTGTTTTCATTTAAATCACTAGAACTTGTACCCGACTCCACAACAGTCTGAAACTTCGTTCTCCACTCTGTAATAGTTTCTGGAGTGACATCAGAAGACAATAGCTCGTCTATAGCATCCATACTTTGTTCCTTATCCTATACAAAAAAAACGAAATTTAAAATCAGGAAAACGATAGGGACACCTACGAAAATTAAGTTTGTTTTATTTATTTAAAAGAACACTTAAAATGACAAAGTAACATCTTTTGCAGTTTTTCGCTTCCTTGCTCCGTTCTGGAGATATTTCAGTTTATGATAAGTTGTAGGTATTCACGTAGTGCATGTGGTACGTTTGCGAGCTTGGTGTAATGTAACAGACGTTTGGTGGACGTTTGTCAAGCTCAAATACTCAGAAAACGTTTCTGAGACCAAGTGACGGGGTTCAAACCTAAAACCTTCAAGGTTGCAGGTTCGAACCCTGTCTGGGGCTCAGAAATCTTTTCTGAGTAATTGAGCTTGACGAACATCCACCAAATGTAACGGACATTTCAGTTTGTCACATGTTGTGACGTACAAGTGAATAATGAGTTATCAGAGTAGGTTATATATCTTTGCTATTATCAAACCAAACGTAGTTTCCTACGGCACGAATATAGTAGGAAAGTGTATTCATTACGTCAAGTAGCAGTATTCCCAGGAGGAGGGCGTGTCAGAAACAAGTGTATAAAAGAAGTCGTTTTTCCAGATGAAGCATCTCGGTCAGTCAGTAGGCAGCTCAAATTTGAACATTGAAACTAGGAATCACAACGTTTTGATTTACTATTTGCTGAGCGGGCAGTGAGCTGGTTATCTTGGTCCCGCCCAGATTCCCTGGCCACCTTCGGTGGAAGGTTTTTTCTGGCCTCCCTGATACCAGCTATGGCGCAGATCGGAGTGGCGCATTGACTAGGACTGAAGCGAATTAACACTAATTGTGAACTTTCAGCAATCCTGATAGTCGAAAGGACATTTCTTGCTACTCAATTTATAACTAACGATTGTAAATACGATTCGGAATTATCCATAGTTACAATGAAGAGCTGTCGTCTACTACACTGGACCACAGCAAGGTTTCCCCAACAGTTGTTGTCGTGCCGTCTATTGCGTCCAATAGCAATGAAGCATATGGACGTGTTTCTCGCACAACACCAAACATGTAGAATTTCAATATCAGGAGAAATATCAGTCAATTCGCACGCGTTAATGGCATACTTGAATAGCATATTCTATATTTTATCATTCATCTCATTAAAAATTTTCAAGCAGCTTATTATGGAAAAAGGAAGAAAGGAACACAAATGCCTACTTTGACGTCATTCTCATTACCATTTTGGAAATACAAACTTCAATATCAAGAAACTATTTTGACATTCAATTATTTATTATTAAGTAAATACATGACATTTCGGGTTATTAGTGATTTCATGCCCCTCAATCCTCGAAGGGTTTGTAGAAGTTCCTCGGGTCGCTATCCTAGTTACATGGTCACCGAGGAAATAAACAAAAGAATGCACACATGCGCAAAGACAAATTATTATCCCATAACTTTTGGAGACTAAAACAAGATTAAATGTAGAGGATGAATTCGGCTTTGTAACAATCGTGATAAGGTTGCTTTAAAGTGCTTATGAAACGAAAATTAAGTTTGTCTTATTTGAAAGTACTTTTAAAATGACAAAGTAACATCTTTTGCAGTTTTTTGTTTCCTTGCTTCGTTGTTGAGATATTTCAGTTTGTTTGATATGTGAAACTAACCAGTGACATCACAACGTGCATAATGACTGCAAAAGATGTTACTTTGTCATTTTAAAAGTACTTTCAAATAAGACAAACTTAATTTTCGTTTCATAAGCACTTTAACAGTGTTTACATCACCCTTAATTTAGCAGTGTGGCAATCTGCTAGCATCGCCCCGATGATTATTACGAAGGGTCTTCGCTCGAAACGTTAGACTCCTACGTTCTCTGTTTCGGCAGTATATCTAACCTTACTATAGTTCGATTATTATAAGGGACGATTTCCTCATTATAGTCCGTTTCAGCTTGCTTTTGAAATTCGTTTGTCAACATTCGTTGGAAGGTTGGGAACTTGGTACGGAAGTTCGCGAAGTTCGTTGTGAAGTTCGTCGTGAAGTTCGAATTTAAAAAGCTTTTAATTGAATTCCTTTGGTAAAATCACGGAGAAGAAGATTATTTGTTGTATAGAATATAATAATAGATACTTGTTTAAGCAGAAACAAATTGCCGACTTAAATTTGTATCTACCTCGCAACGTAGTTCGGAACATTGCAACGTAAGTTCGGAATGTTCATTTCAATTATACGTATCGGATTTCAAAAGCAAGCTGAAACGGACTATAATAGTAACGAGGGACGTTTATTTTAATTGCCCTTCGTGAACAATGGACGAGGAACGTTTAGAACTAAACGTCCTTCATCCAGTATTGATGAGGGAAATACGACATTAATTGTCCCTCTTGAAACAAAGGATTTCGAGGTGACCATGTAATTACTTTATTTAAAAAAAAAACTGTATAGTATTATATATTTGGGGTTATAGGCACTGTAAACGCCTTACCTTTAAACTCTGCTTTAAAATTCTCAGTTTTACCACCTTGTCCATAATTTCACCTTTCGAATTTGTTGAAAGCCTTCGCATCAGGGCCTGGGCTGACGGCCGTTCACTTCCATCAATATTAACATCGGCCTCCTTTATCGATTCCGCAACTTCTGTGAATTCATCCTTCTCTGCTTCCCCTTCACCAGATTTTTTCGCGTCTGTCTCCCGAGTTTCTTTAGAAACGTCATTGTCCTTCGTTTCGCCATTTTCTTCGACGCCTAAATCGGAATTACTGCCCGCTTCGACCTTTTCCGGGACATTTTCTGCGACAGAAACCGCTTTTTCGTTTTCGCCGCTAACTCCGTCGCATGTCTCTGACTGTCCCTCAGTTTCACTCTTATCCTCCGTAGTATCTTCTGGTCCCTTGGAGTCACCATTATCCTTCGAAGTACATTCAGGCTCTGTGGACTCACTCTTATCCTCAGATGTATCCTCTTGTCCCTTCAAATCCATCGTTTCCTCGGAAGTCCCTTCTGATTCCTTGGATTCGCTTTTATCCTCAGATGTACCTTCTGGTTCCCTAGAATCACCATTTCCCTCAGTTGTCCCTTCGGGTCCCATTGGATCTTTCTTTACCTCAGATGTGCCTTCTGGTTCCACTGGTTCCCTCTCTTCCCCAGATGTACCCTCCGATTCCTTGGCGTCGCTCCTTTCCTCAGATGTCCCTTCGGGTCCCATTGCTTCACTCTTCACCTCAGATGTCCCTTCTGGTTCCACTGGTTCCCCTTTTACCTCAGATGTACTTTTCGGTTCGTCAGAATCCCTCTTTTCATCAGATGCGACTTCAGGTTCCTTAGGTTCATCATTTCCCCCAGATGTCCCTTCTGGTTCCCTTTTTTCCTCAGATGTACCTTTCGGTTCCTCAGAACCCCTCTTTTCCTCAGATGCGACTTCAGATTCCTTGGATTCACCGCTTACCTCTAATGTCCCCTCCAATTCCTTGGCTTCGCTCTTCACCTCAGATGTACCTACTTGTCCCTCCACAGTGCTGCCCTTGTCCACAGGAGCTTCAGAGTTCCCCTCAGTTCCTTCATTGTCCTGGAGTTCCCCTACGGGAATAACTTGGCACGTATCTGCATCTTCTTCAACGGGTACTGCAATCTTAAGAATATCATTACTGGGTAGAGTATCATCAGTTGCACTATTTTTATTCTCTTCGCGTTGCCCACTTTCGACGCTGTCGTTGACGCGTTTTGCAGTCGCTGAGGCCGAAGGAGCTTCGTGGCTTGCTTTGCTTTGTTCGCCTAACTCTTCGTCGTAGTAATTGAATCTTATTCCTTGAAAACAAAATAACTTGCCTTGTACAATAATCTTAATAAAACAAGCTTTCTGATTATATATCTATATCTATATCATACTACAGTGTAGATGCCATGCAGTGCAGTGCAGTGCAGTGCAGTGCAGTGCAGTGCAGTGCAGTGGAGTGTAGTGTAGTGTAGTGTAGTGTAGTGTAGTGTAGTGTAGTGTAGTGTAGTGTAGTGTAGTGTAGTGTAGTGTAGTGTAGTGTAGTGTAGTGTAGTGTAGTGTAGTGTAGTGTAGTGTAGTGTAGTGTAGTGTAGTGTAGTGTAGTGTAGTGGAGTGGAGTGGAGTGGAGTGGAGTGGAGTAAAGTAGTATGGAGTGGAGCAGAGTGAAGTGAAGTGGAGTGAAGTAAGAGTAAGAGTGGAGTAGGAATAGAGTGTAGTAGGAGTGGGCAGGTGAAGTGGAGTCGACTTGAGCGCTAGCAGAGTGGAGTGGAGTGAAGTAGGAGCGGAGTAGAAGTGGAGTGGACCCGGTGTGCAGTAGGAGTGGAGTCGAAGTGGAGTGGGAGTGGAATAGAAGTGGAGTAGAGTAGGAATGGGGTAGAGTGGAGTGGAGTGGAGTGGACAAGAGGAGTAGGGTGGAGTAGGAGTGGAGAGGAAAGGAGAAGTGGAGTCGAGTGCTAGCAGAGTGAAGTAAAAGGGTAGTTTGGTTCAGTCAGTGTCTACGTTTTCATTTACAGGCAGGCATGCAGTCAGTCATGTTCAAAACAAAAATACCATGCAATATTGCTTTTGCGACCCCACTCTAACTCCACACCACTCCACCCTACCCTACTCTACTCCTGCCTCCATAGGTTTTTCGTATTGTTTTTTGGTTTATTTAGCTATAGAAGACTGTCAACTGACCAAGAGTTAATGAGATTTAATTTTGTTAAATTGTAGGCTATAGTGTAGCGTTATTCAAGTTTCAGTTGTTGTGGAAACCGAAAAAGTATAAACCCAAGAGTCTCTGGGTATACTAAAGTGTATTTTCGTTGATTATTCCGGCCGAAAGTTGACAAAGTTCAACAGTAATTGCTTTCTTCAACAATTCCTGCATTTTAAAGCTAGGATTCGTATGTCATAAGTCTTCAATGGCCTTCAAAATCTTCGGATATAGCCATGGCTATTAACAATGGTAGTTAATTATGCAAATTTATTCCGTATTTATTTTGCCAAATTTTTTACAGGATCTTGCAGGCCCTAAATTCGGCGTGTGTGACCTGTCCATGATGCAATAGGGCCTGTGGAGGAGGCAGACTCTACTCCACCCCACCCTACTCCACCCTACTCTACTCTACTCTACTCTACTCTACTCTACTCTACTCTACTCTACTCTACTCTACTCTACTCTACTGCCATACGATTTTGCGATTTTCTTCCATACCTGCCAACACGGATGACGTTCGAGGTCTAGTTGAAGCTGGAGCTTTTAACGACACACCAGGTTTACGGTCATCACCATTACTCTGTTCCATACTGCCAAGATCTTTTTGCTTCTTCTCACCACGGGAAGTTGAATTGAGACTCTTGATCCATTTTTCTCTATCAACCTCGTTATCGGCATGGAAGAAGTATTTTTTGGCGCCTTCTTTCTCGCATTTAAATGCACTGCACATAAAAACGAAATAAAATACAAGTAAAAAAGAAGAAATGAAAATAAAGTTTGCTTCCTTTTCAAAATCTTCTGAAAATAATAAAGAATCCCTTTTACAGTGTTACTAGCTTCGTTCTCAAGTTATGTAGATTTGAATATAGATTATTTTTGTGGAAACACCACGTAAAATATTTCTTTGCTAAGCTTTCGGCCTGTTGACTCAGGCCTTCATCAGAGCAATGACAACAAGCTGTTGGCTCACGTCATTTAAAAACTAAGCAACTGACAATTAAATCACGTAAGAATACAATGGCGTATCACGTTAATTTTCAAAGAATTAATTATTTAGATTTGTTTGATATGTAAATGAGATAAAATATGACGTAATGCTATGTACATATAATAGCGCTCCGTCGTGATGACGTCAGGATTGATGCTTGTCCGCTTTTACCTACAATTCTTGCAGTCCGAACAATAGATAATGGCTCATTTGCAATCATTTGAAAGTCAATTTTGGCTTGTTTGTCCGCTTTTTGGGCTATTAATAGCAGCTCGACGGTACGCTATTGTTATGATGATAAATTGTACGTATACAACTTGTAGTTCCTTTGTACGTTTGCGAGCTTGATGTAATACAACAGTACCCTGCGAGCAGAGCCCTCTTTTCCTTATTTCTTCGCTGAGAGAGAGGAAGAAAAGTAGGCTCTGCTGTATTCGCGACTGGTTTCCATTGCGCATGCATGTCAGTTGCTTGGTTACAATCTCGAACCCAGTCCCAATCAGAGCAGAAACAAAACGAGAACCGGTTAAACGGGTCTTAAACGGGTTACTTCGTCCTAAATCTTGGACGAAGCCAAACAAGAATACAGCAGAGCTTACTTTTCTTCCTCTCTCTCAGCGAAGAAATAAGGAAAAGAAGGCTCTGCTCGCAGGGTAATGCAACAGACGTTTGGTGGACGTTCGCCAAACTCAATTATCTGAGCCTCAGTGGTTCAATGGTTAGAGCGTCTAACCGGTCATTAGAAGGTTGCAGGTTCGAACCCTGTCTGGGGTTCTCAGTAATCTTTTCCGAGTAATTGAGCTTGACGAACGTCCACCAAACGTCTGTTAGTTAATATCTCCGACATTACTGAACGAAAGTTGGTCTTGTGATGTTTAGTGTGTTGGGATAATTTTTGATTTGATTTAATAACTTTATTGCCTATAGCCATAATGGTGGTCAAACAGGGCGAAATGACCCAATTGAACACAACTACCATGATGTAAGTGTTGATTTTACGGAGGGAGGAAACCTGGACAACCGTAGAACGAATAATGGATCCGTTGAAGAGGATACTAGGGATATTGTAGGATATCAAGCATTTGTTGACTTGAAATCAAATATGGCGAAAAATTAGACGAAGAACAAGGTGCGATCTAGTATCGTAAACTACTAAACTTCTATGTTAAATGACTAAAAGCTGTTGTTTGTTGGCCGTTTACTACCCCCAAAAGTTTTTTTGGCAGATGTGTGTAACAAATTGGCCTTTAAATGGATTTTAAAGTTCGAATCAGTCGTGGAAAGTATACTTGACGACTGACGAAGTGACGAGTCGACATAAAACAAACCCAAATTATCCACTATGGAGCGTGAATAAAGATCTCAACTGTCAGATAACTTTTATTGATTTTGTCTTGATTTTGTTTTTGGCTATATATGGACAGTTCACTTGTTGTTTTGCGTATGTGTGTGTGTTTTTTTAGTATTAAAATTTTCAGACGAGTTCGGCCGGCAACTTGAGCCAGCACGCACGTGGCCTGCGAACTGGCCCATGAAAGTGGCCGATTGTCTATGCGATTTCCGATCGTGCATAACCCCGTCTAACCGGGCTTAACTTTTGGTGAGAGGCAGCGCGCTAACAGCACACGCCACCCGTGCTCCCTGTATGCATGTATTCGCAACGTTTTAAGTAAATGTTACTGGTATTGATGAGAGTGTACTGTACTCACCACAGAAACTATATAAATCTATGATCACTATAGAGGCAATTATTTGTGTACAGTAGAAGAAATTTTAATATTGAAATTGCAAGGGATTCTGTACAGTCTGATTGCCATAAGAAAACAGTTGTTATTTTCTCTCGATTTTCCAAATAAGAAGCTGTTTCAATTTTTAGGCTCAACAGGTTCTTATATAATGGAGGTTTAAATGCCAAAATTTTAGCCTACAATGTTTGCGTGTGTGGGTATGTTGACCTCAATACATACAAAGCTTTCTTGATTTCTGGAGCAGTTGACATGTTGTAACCAGTAATTTCAATCACACCACCAGCCTCACGATCAAATGAAGTCTTGTAGTAGTACATGTGTCCATCTTTCAATACACACCAATGTCGCTTCCACCGTGTCGGCGTAAGACCATGACCGCCACCTGAAGGATGGAAAACATATCACTGGTTAGGTTAGGTTAGAACATGACTATATAAACATCTTTGTAACTGGTCAGCACGAACTATGTGAATGATGATATCTTAGCGTGCTCTATCTACACAGTACTAACCATTTTGTTTCGAAAATGGAAGTTTGTGCCATCTTGACTAGTTTATTTACTTGTTTACTTGCCGACTTATTTACCTACTTATTTTATTAACTTCAGACGACAGAGTAGGGCAAAGTAGGGTAAGATAAACTAGAGTAGAGTAGAGTAGAGCAGAGCAGAGCAGAGCAGAGCAGAGCAGAGCAGAGCAGAGCAGAGCAGAGCAGAGCAGAGCAGAGCAGAGCAGAGCAGAGCAGAGCAGAGCAGAGCAGAGCAGAGCAGAGCAGAGCAGAGCAGAGCAGAGCAGAGCAGAGCAGAGCAATTTTCTACAGGACTACATACTTTTTTTCGTCAGCCATCCTTCACAATCAGCTTCCCCCAGATCGATGCAAGAAATCCTTTTACTTGGAGCGCCGTCTACTTTCTTCTCCCTTCGAACAACTCCTTTTGACGTACTGAAAAGCTCAACTTGTTTTGTATCTAAAAGAGCAAATAAGTCCGTCCAGTTCAGATTGGCTTCATGTGATCGCCATATTTAAAAATTTAAAGTATTTTATTGCAATAATGGGCTGAATCAACTCTATATTGATTTTTTAATACATTTTATTATAATAATTTTATCGGGCATTGTCGTGTATTTTGCGGGCTAAACACTCAGTTTATTAGTCTCTATTATCCTACAGCCCGTGGTTTGACCAATGGAGTTGCGTACACTTTAAATGTGGCTAAATGTAATTTAGGCAAGGTAAAAAAGGAGACAATGCTAGTCAGCGGTCGGTCACTCATGATAATATGCGGGGTTTATCTCAGCGCTCATCAAAGTCTTGTCAGCGTGGTCTGAGCTTGACTTGCGTTCATCAAAGTCTTGTCAGCGTGGTCTGAGCTTGACTTGCACTCATCAAAGTCTTGTCAGCGTGGTCTGAGCTTGACTTGCGCTCATCAAAGTCTTGTCAGCGTGGTCTGAGCTTGACTTGGGCTCATGAAAGTCTTGTCAGCGTGGTCTGAGCTTGACTTGCGCTCACCAAAGTCTTGTCAGCGTGGTCTGAGCTTGACTTGCGCTCATCAAAGTCTTGTCAGCGTGGTCTGAGCTGGACTGGTTTTGCGCGCGCTGTTTAGTGACCCACCCACCCACTCCTGATAGAATGCAAGGGTAAGTATATATATATTTCCACTGCTTTGACAGTGTGACTGGTGCCTGGAGGTGGGCTGTGGCGGGGTTGCCATGGTTACCTCTGATCAGGGGTGCCATCCCCCTGTGGCTTGGCACCAATCCTCCAATAACGTCAATTGGCGATCTATTTTTACCTCTAATACTAAAGATACAAAGCAAAAGTGATTCTTACTAGCTCCTTTGACAGTGACGTTTTTCACTGAACCAATTTTCATCTTGGGCTGAACTGGTCGTTGAGGTTTCTTGTCTGGACTACTTTTACTGGGCGCAACTTCAATCTTGGGAGCTGGCGTTTCTACAAAACGAAAAACGCGCTTGCGTGTTCAATTAGGGCGTACGAGACATGCATTTAAGGTTACGTTACACCATAGAAATTTAAAAATACCAAAAAAAAATTTTTTTCGTAAGTAGCTGCCTTAAGCCAAATGTTGAAAGATTTTGAAAAGTTTATTTCTTTTAAAACAAAATTCATTAAGATATTTAGCGATTATAATTGTAAGCAGCTCTGTTTTCCCGCGAAATTTAAATGTTCCAAGGCTTGTTTCTTCAGCTTTAAATTTCAGCTAAACTGCCGTATTCAAAGACTTTTGTTGAACACGGGTTTTGGCCGATTTTTTTCAAATTTTCACAATGTATCGGAGACAACAAGAGCTTCAAAAGTGAGTGCGGTAGCTATACGATTTTTTTTTCATTTCTGAATAATCGACTACGATTCATGGTATGCACGCAACTTAACTAAGGTTGCAAAAGAATGCCTTATCTCTCAAAAATAACAAAAAAACAAACCATAACTACCGCACACACTTTTGTAGAACAGCCAGTTCAGTTTCAATTAAAACTATCTTTACATGATTTAATTGAAACTGTAGTTCAACAAAAGTCGCGGCGCAAAGCGAATGCGTTTTCAGAATTTTGTCAAAACAAAACAAGTTTAAATACTTTTCAAAATTGTAAATCAACTGTCCAATTCTACAATCATTTTGCTATAAACTGTAAAAATTTGAATTTGATTGCTTTTTTTCAACGCGCAGTTGCATTTTTCGCAAAGCACTACTCCAAGGTGTTACGTAACCTTAATAAATAAAATCCACCCGATTAGTGTTGCTAAACCCACCGTCGAATAACAATATACTGTACGAGAAAAGATACAGGCTGTTTCTATAACTAAATAGATACTACCAAAAACAGTGGGGCTCGTCGGGCCCAAAACAACGATGCGTCAATAACAATCCTAACGCAAACGAATGTAAATGTGGTTAAATATAGGAATATATATATTTAAGCGAAGTTAACTGCTGATGTAGTTGCCCTGCGGTTCCCCTTATTAGGGGAGTCACTTACGTCAATTACGTTAAGGGGTTTCCCGCGCATTCGAGATTCATTGAGCGTCTGTTGCTTTGCTGCAAGTAGCGTCTTTGCTCAGCTTGTGCTCCCCCTTCGCCCTTTCCCCACCCGTGTAGATACGAAGTATAGAATCCTATAGATCGTATATGTTATTCCACTGACTTGTCAGCGTGACTGGTGCCGGTGGTCTGCCTTGGCAGAGTTGTCATGGCAAACGCCTATTGCTTCTCTGATTACCCTAATTGCTATTGCTTAGTTTGCTGGCTATTTGCTCATGGCCCAATTTTTTACAGTTACTTTGCTTGCTAACAAGGCTAGATTGCCGACTAGCCTGGTCACCAACGGCACCTACCTCCAAACAACGCATATTCTGCAGTTAATCACGTGAATGAATGAAAGAATGCAGTCTTTACGGCAAGTTTATTTCATATCGTTCTTTATTACGGCAGCGTTCGACGTTACATTTAAAGGACGCAAACACTACCGTGGGAAGACCACGACATATTTACATCGTGTACATATAAGGCGTTGACTTGCGAGATGTTTTCAAAGATCGAAAGGTCTTTGTTTACCTCGCTCACGTGATACATTCCTTTGCGTTAGGCTTGTTATTTTGGGCCCGAGGAACACTCTAAAACAATTTCGTTATGTTTTTGAGTTCACATTCTAATTACACTTGATGAATTAACATAACTTCAAAATTCATGAGAATTCTAAGTTTTTTATGTCGTGTCATCATTTATATTGATTCTAACTTCCCTTAGCAAAACGTGATCGTTACTATTTACAGGCCAAAACTCAGACAAACAAACCGAAATGGAATCTCGAGAGATTTATAATGAGCCATTTTCTTTTGTTGGAAATGCAAGAATAAATTACAAACTCGCACAAATATGAATTCGACGTCATCTGTGCGCTTCGCTATTAAATACGTTGGAACACATTCCAGTGAATGATTGAATGAAAATTTGAACAAAAGGAATTCAATCGATAATATGTTTACTAACCGACTTCACCATTTTGTTTGACGTCAGGAGATTTCACCTCAGCTGATCCTGGAGATTTGGCTTCTAAATAAATAAATAAATAAATACATACATACATCCATACATCCATGAAGGAAGGAAGGAAGGAAGGAAGGAAGGAAGGAAGGAAGGAAGGAAGGAAGGAAGGAAAGGAAGGAAAGGAAGGAAAGGAAGGAAAGGAAGGAAAGGAAGGAAAGGAAGGGAAGGAAGGGAAGGAAGGGAAGGAAGGGAAGGAAGGGAAGGAAGGGAAGGAAGGGAAGGAAGGGAAGGAAGGGAAGGGAAGGGAAGGGAAGGAAAGGAAAGGAAAGGAAAGGAAAGGAAAGGAAAGGAAAGGAAAGGAAAGGAAAGGAAAGGAAAGGAAAGGAAAGGAAAGGAAAGGAAAGGAAAGGAAAGGAAAGGAAAAGGAAAGGAAAGGAAAGGAAAGGAAAGAAAGGAAAGGAAAGGAAAGGAAAGGAAAGGAAAGGAAAGGAAAGGAAAGGAAAGGAAGGGAAGGGAAGGAAGGAAGGAAGGAAGGAAGGAAGGAAGGAAGGAAGGAAGGAAGGAAGGAAGGAAGGAAGGAAGGAAGGAAGGAAGGAAGGGAAGGGAAGGAAGGGAAGGAAGGGAAGGGAAGGAAGGGAAGGAAGGGAAGGAAGGGAAGGAAGGGAAGGAAGGGAAGGAAGGGAAGGAAGGGAAGGAAGGGAAGGAAGGGAAGGAAGGGAAGGAAGGGAAGGAAAGGAAAGGAAAGGAAAGGAAAGGAAAGGAAAGGAAAGGAAAGGAGGGAAGGAAGGAAGGAAGGAAGGAAGGAAGGAAGGAAGGAAGGAAGGAAGGAAGGAAGGAAGGAAGGAAGGAGGGAAGGAAGGAAGGAGGGAAGGAAGGAAGGAAGGAAGGAAGGAAGGAAGGAAGAAACAAGCGAATGCAACGAACGGAACGAACAAACAAATGTTGAAGAACGTGCAAACACCGTTCTATCGTAGCAAATTCTCGCTACTCCAACAACCACGGGGCACCAGACGTAACAGTTTCTTACCATTTTTATCTTCAACAATCTCCTTTGCTGTCGCACTACTACCATCGCCGTCATACCACATCGTATTGCTTTCAGCAGCCTATATTTGTCGGAAAACAATAAACACTTAAAAAAGAGTGTGAGGTCTGTAGGAAAAAGTCTTTGCCTGAGGTTTTCGTACGGTTGTAATGTACAACTGAAACCACTGTAAGGTTCAAGCATATTTTATTGTTTGGAATATTTCAATAAAGATACCTAGTTCTCTTTTATTTCTAATCAAATCAACCGGTTTTTCAACACTTACTTTATTCTCTGCATTTTCTTCACCGTTCTTTGGATCAATTTTCTCATTTTCTTCCGGTATTTTGACGACAGGAACTGATGGTTCACCTTTGGCAAAAGAAACATCACTAACAACGTTAAACATATGGCGTCTAAGAAACCTTTCAAATGCATGCATAGATTTCGAAGACAAATCACACAGTGCACAATCATTTTATCAGCTAAGTTATAACTCTGTTGGTTGGTTGGGTGGTTGGTTGATTGATTGATTGATTGATTGATTGATTGATTGATTGATTGATTGATTGATTGATTGATTGATTAGCTACAATCAATGACAAAATTCTTGAAACAAAGCTAACATGAAATGGTTTCATGTCCCCCCCCTTCCCCCCACTTCAATGTTGTGGAACTCAAAACGTGTCCAATTTGCACTCAGTCACCTGCCATTACATTTAAATGTTCAGAGAAACAACATTGAAAAGGGGGGCCGTTAGTTGGTTGGTTGGTTGGTTCGTTGGTTGGTTGCCGTTAGTTGGTTGGTTCGTTCGTTGGTTGGTTGCCGTTAGTTGGTTTGTTAGTTGATTCGTTGGTTGCCGTTAGTTGGTTGGTTTGTTCGTTGGTTGGTTGCCGCTATTTGGTTGGTTGGTTCGTTGGTTGGTTGGTTGCCGTTCGTTGGTTTCCGTTAGTTGGTTGGTTGCCGTTAGTTGGTTGAGTGAGTGAGTGAGTGAGTGAGTGAGTGAGTGAGTGAGTGAGTGAGTGAGTGAGTGAGTGAGTGAGTGAGTGAGTGAGTGAGTGAGTGAGTGAGTGCGTGAGTCTGTTTTTTGCAATACCAGAAGCTAAAACAATTGAACAACTTCAAAGCAACTCAAACCTACCATTAGCAATTGTAGTTTTCACATCTTTCGGAACTTCCTCTTTCTCTTCTTTTACTTCAATCGTTTTCTCTTCGTCCCTTTTTTTCTCCGTTTCCTCCTTCGCTAAATCCACACCCACCTTAGTTTCTTGCGTTGCGTTTTCTTTCTCAGGTGTGTCTTCGGATTTCAGCAAGTTCTCAACAACCTTCGAGATCTGGGCTCCACCTTCCACGTCGGTGATAACTGTTATCTTTTTATCACTACCCTCTTCACTTTTCTCCGTTTCCTCACCGTTCGCATTTTCAACATCCTCTCCTTTCTTTTCTTCTACTTTTTCTATCACCTTTTCTTCTGGTTTTTCTTCCACTTTTTCATCCTCTTTCTTCGATTCCACTTCATCCTGCTTCTCCTCTTTTGGTTTTTCCTCCTTCTCATCCTCTTTTATCTCTTCCGTTCTTTTCTCCGTTTCGTCTTCTTTCCCGATCTCTTCAGATTTCTCTTCCTTTTCTTCTTCTTCAATTTTCGTTTCTCCTTCTTCCTTCGTCACTTCTTCGTCTTCTTGCTTCTCTTCACTTTTCTCTTCCTTTTCCTCGTCTTTCTTTCCATCCTTTTCCGTCTCTTTGCCATCCGTCTCCTCCTTTGGCACTTCGAATGGTTCTTCCTCTATTACTTCTCCAACTCTTTCTTCCACCTTGTCGATCGACGTCTCCTCCACTTCGTTTTCATTTTCGATCGCTTGCATTTCCAAACTCGTCTCTTCCTTAATTCCGGCCTCTTTCATTTCAGCGCGCGTCGTCCGTTCAGCCGTTATCCGAGTCCTGTCCATAATAACTTCCATTTCACTCAGGGGGGTGCCGGGCTTGTCAACTGGCTTATTCAGCGGTCCTTCCACGGGGGGTAACTTCTTCAGTGTCAACGTAACGGAATCGGCGTTGGATTTCATGAGAGCCACAACGTTCTTTTGCGGCCAGGCAATCTTAATACAGAAATAACAGTGACGTCATCATAACGTCACTATACAGGACGTCGTAAATGTAATTACCATGACAACAGCGTGGTCACCATAATGGTGCCAGCGTGACGTCACCGTGATGGCATCAGCGCGATGTCGCGATAATGGCATAAGTGTGACGTCACCATAATGGCATTACGGTAGCAGTAGCGGTAGTAGAAGTGTGATCTCGCTAATAATAGTGCCAGCGTGACGTTGACATAATGGCATCGGTGTGACGTCACCTAAATAGTATCAGCGTGACGTCACCATAATAGTATCAGCGTGACGTCACCATTATAGTATCAGCGTGACGTCACCATACTAGTATCAGCGTGACGTCGCCATGACGTCAGTCTGACACCACCATGACGTTAGTACGACACCACCACATTGAGTGGGGAGCAATCTCGTTGCCAGAGCCCACGTTCCCCACCCGGGAAACGATATCCTGGGTGCCAGAGGTTCTTCCACGCTCGCAGGGGGGTTAGCAGGGGATTATAGGGGATATTTGAGGCCCCTCCCACGTTACCGCCTGGCTTCCTCGTGTGTCCCCGTTATCCCCCACGAGCGTAGAAA
Organism: Paragorgia papillata; assembly: GCA_035771165.1. NCBI lineage: Eukaryota > Metazoa > Cnidaria > Anthozoa > Scleralcyonacea > Coralliidae > Paragorgia > Paragorgia papillata. The sequence continues at coordinate 1,611,421 of JAWNZC010000149.1, forward strand.
ACCCCCCAGGGTAGGGAAACGAGAGACTCTGGGATAATGCGTTTCACATCGATATTTCATTGGCTGATGAACACAGTGAACTCTATATAACTCTTCTTCCGGATAACAAGAATCCTGTGATGGCGTGAACGGATTATCCCAGAGCCTCTCATTTCTCGCCCGCTGGGTAAGGGGAACGTGGGCTCTGGGAACGAGATTGAGTGGGGAGGTTAAGCTCGACTTCCGATGCGAATACCAATACCGATATTCTATACTTCCGCTTCCGATTCGTTGTCATATACGAAATCCGATAAGCTTGCTAATTCGAATGCGAATACTGAAACTGTGAAACATGGTGGGTAATATAAACCTCGAAGACGTCTTACTTCTGCAAGCATCTGATGATGACATTATAGACGAGGAAGAGCTTCTTCTCGCCCTAGAGCTAAGAAAATTAGAGCGACCAGATCCCATATTCGGTCTGCATCATCCCATCAAACTGACTTCCGAAATTTGGTCTACTTTGGAAGTGCTGACAACCGAAATCCATACGCTGTCGTTAAATGATGTACTGCGCATGATCACAACCGTATTCAGTATTGGTACTCGCATCGGAAGTCGAACTTAACCTCGCTACTGTTAATATGACGACATCGAAATGGCATCTTCGTGACAGTATGTATAATGCAGATAATTATTATAAGTAATAACATGACTTGAGGGAAATTAGCGATTAAATTTCCCCGCCGCCGAGGGAAGGTTTGTGAAAGAGGCGAAGGGGAAATTTAATCGCTAAAATCCCGAAAAGTCATGTTATTAGTTTGTAATATTATGATCGCCGAGGAAAACTTTGAGAATCTTACCGACAGGAAATTTACACGGTTGATCAGAGAAGTTGCATCTAATTTTCCCGTGCATGTTGATGAGGGAAAATATATGCAAGCGGGAAATTTAGAAGAAGACAAAAGATTTCTTTGTCTTCTAATTTTCCCTCATCAACATGCACGGGAAAATTAGAAGACAAAGGATAAATTTCCCTCTTGCATGAGCAATGAGGGAAATACGAGGTTTACATTCCCTCGGAGAACAAAAGAATCCGAGGCGATCATGGTATTATTGTACGAATTTCTAAATTTTCACCGGAGCCTCATTACTGTAGAAGAGTAGTATTTGGTACGCCACAAGTACAACAACGCAAAAAAAAGAAGGGAAAAACACGAGCTATATTCTTACCACACAATCATTGTTTACTTTGACAATTTCATCGCCATTTTTTATGTTTTTATTCTTCCCAGCAGGAGACTGAAATACAACAAACACATGAGGATTTAGCAAGAACACAATTTTGTTAGTTGGAATTAACACCTGTGACTGACAAAGGAAAAATAATCTTCAAATTCTATGAACAGGATATGAATAGCCTGGTTTCCATTAGACCGTCCCGATCTGATAAGTTGTACGTATACATGTAGTGTATGTGGTACGTTTGCGAGCTTGGCACCGTGCCTGGTCTTTCGCTCGGGAACGATGTTCAGACTAGTGCCCGTGCCCAGGGACTGGGTACGGTCACTCAGTCTGAACGCCGCCTTATCGTTTCAACTACATCTCATATGCAAACGCTACATCTTAAGAGCACATACACATATGACTATGGATTTGCAACCTTAGTTTTCCACCTGAGCCTCAGTGGCTTAATGCTTAGAGCGTTTAACCGGTCATTGCTTTTCGAATTCTCCCAACTCACTCTCGTGTTTGCATCAGGCTATATAAACACGGGCGGCCATTTTCTATTTCTTAAGTAACACATATGACTATGGATTTACAACCTTAGCTCTCCATCTGAGCCTCAGTGGCACAATGGTTAGAGCATCTAACTGGTCATTAGAAGGTGAAAAAATAATCATTAATAACTCATGACGAAAACACAAAAGAAATCAATACCGTAGCAGTGGTTGTAAATCGGATACAGCATCGTCCTGATTTACATAAACTTTAGCTTCGATTTTCTCGGCTAAAACAGACCAGACCGTACCCCCAAAATAGTTGGTGAACTTGATTACTTAGATGCATTTGTATTTTACGAAAGATACTGCAGCGAGCCATAGTAAATCAGATACAGCTCGGCTGCGAATGCTGTATCTATTACTTACAGGTTCGAACCCCTGTCTGGGGCTCAGAAATCTTTTCTGAGTAATTGAGCTTGACGAACGTCCACCAAACGTCCGTTACATTGAACCACGCACTACCTCGAGAGGTAGTACCCAGGCACCGTGCCGGGCACGAGCACCAATCTGAACAGGATTTTTACGGTGCCCAGCACTTTTAATCAAAACAACATACATAAACTGAGCCAACATACATTCTTAATAGGAACAAACAGTGGAAACACATCGACAAAATATATTTTGGCGCCAAGAAGCACCAAAAGCATCCAGGGTTTGGGAACGTCTCTGAACACCAGTACATTTAGTGCCCATTCCCGGGCACTGGGCACGGGCACTCAGTCTGAACGCCGCCAAGTTGCACGTATACACTACACCAGCCTGGTTCCCAGGCCTCTCTTTTTAACGTCGAGCGGCAGACCGAATTGTGAGAGGCCTGGAATAAAATGTTTTGCTTGGCCCCAAATCTGGCCCCAAAACTGGCCCCAACTTATGCAGGCATCAAACGGCCGTTTGGCGGAAAACCAAGGCAGATAACACTCACGTCGGTCTGCACAATTCTTTATAACATCATATATAGCAAGGTTGGTCTACTGCCGAAACGTTAAAATAGCATATTTCGATTTGTATAAATGTGTTTCAACACAATCACTTCCCACGCCGAACACTACTTTATAAAGCCTCGTATGTAACAACCTTTTAACGTAATGTAAAACAAAGAAACCTACTCATTTGCTGTCTGCTCTCAAGAAGAAGTTTGTTTAAGTGCCCTCGTTCATAAAGATTAAAGAATCCGAGCTCCAGTAGGATTCATGATAGATAAAGATGAACATTTTCCGCTAGTCCTCTTGCTCGATCCCTATTCTGTGACGTCACCAAAATACGTTCGAGAGAAAAGAGGACTAGGAACTAGTCTGACACTACACATGTAGTGCATGTGGTACGTTTGCGAGCTTGGTGTAATGTAACAGACGTTTGGTGGACGTTCATCAAGCTCAAATACTCAGAGAAGATTTCTGAGCCCCCAGACAGGGTTCGAACCTGCAACCTTACAATGACCAGTTAAGGTGGCTCCATACAGTTTCTTGAAAAATGGAAAATACAAGTTTGAGAGTCCAAAACACGTGATTAAACAATTCGGAAAAAGAATAAAACTAAATGTTATGCATAGTTAAACTGTCTGACAATCAAAAACTGTTACCAAATAAATAGCAACAGTTGCTGCTATGGCAACAATGACGTTTCAAAATGGCTGCCAATTACCTTTCAAACTAGTTTAATTCGAAAAAAAACTTTGGTGACCCCCAATTTTTTTTTCTTTAAAACTTTTCTTGAAGTATCAGTAATCAATAGGCCGATTTAAAAAAAAATTCTGTAGAAGGAAATTTTTTAAAAATTAACAAACATGATTTTTCCGGAACAAAAATTATTCGGTCTACAGAATTTTTTTTAAATCGGCCTATTGATTACTCGTACTTCAAGAAAAGTTTTAATGAAAAAAAAATTGGGGGTCACCAAAGTTTTTTTCGAATTAAATTAGTTTGAAGGGTATTGGCAGCCATTTTGAAACGTCATTGTTGCCATAGCAACAACTGTTGCTATTTATTTGGCAACAGTTTTTGATTGTCAGAATGTTTAACTATGTATAACATTTAGTTTTATTCTTTTTCCGAATTGTTTATGCACGTGTTTTGGACTCTCAAACTTGTATTTTCCATTTTTCAAGAAACTGTATGGAGCCACCTTAAGTCCTGTTTACACGGCCAAAATTTAAGCGGGATCTGAGCCACATCTGACTTTAAGCGGGTTTAAAATGTCCGTGTAAACAGATCGGCGTAACTTAATCGCGATTAGTTTGCACCACCTCAAGGAGGTGGATTAAACTGAGCACGATCAGTTAATCGAGCTTAACTTGACCGTGTAAACGCAGCGGGATTGAAAAACGCTTGCTATTAATACGGTGTTATTAATACGATAAAATGCTTTTTTTTTGCCCTGCTGTAGAAGCTTCCATCTCGCTATTCTTTGTTCCTTTGTTTCTTTGTTTCTTTTAGCTATTACTCTTTCTCGTGTACCGATGTCTTCCGTTGTTCTTTGACGCACGCTACCCATACGACGAAGCTTCCAAAACCAAAAATATAGCTCGTCCGCCATGTTGAATAATGGTGTACGTGTTTTAGTAAGGGATTATTAAATGACCGTGTAAACGCACCAAGGTGGCGCATTTTAAGCACGCTTAACTTAAGCATGCTTAAATTTTGGTCGTGTAAACAGGGTTTTAGATATTGATCATTTTCTGAGTAATTGAGCTTGACGAACGTCCATCGAACGTCTGTTACATTACACAGCAACCTCGCGAACGTACCACATGGGCTAGATGTATACGCACAACTTATAATATAGATAGTATTGTACAAAAAAACCTACCTCTGGTGCAACTGAGTTAACGGTATGAATGTTATGTGACGTCGTTATGCCAATTCCCTGAAAATTCAAATCCAATAATTAATCCAATTACATCCGTTGAATGAATGAAGATTTATTAACCTCGCTTGTAAGATCTACCGGATAACGTTTTCACTAGTGAAAAAAAACATCGTACGACCAACAAAAGCCTTTGAAATTTCAAACATACGGATTTTATTTGTCTCTTTGAGATTACACGAAGATCGTTCAATTTCGATAGGGAAATGCAACTCAAACTCGCTTTAGAAAGGCAAAAACTAAGCTTTAGCTTTGTTATTTCAGACCGGAATCGAGGCAGGAATCATGTCGGAGTTGACCTTGGTCGAGCCAAGTTTTGAATTTAATTATGGTACGATTACAAAGTAACCAATCAGCGCTACTACACGCGTAAGTTGTTACACGCGTAAGTTGTTACAGCATTGTTGCCTGAACAATGCTGTAACAACTTGTTGACATATGTGAACAACATTGATAAATGAACAACATTGTTCATCATTGTTTCAACAAGTTGTTACAGCTTGATGAAACAACAACCGTTGTTCACGCATGTTGTAACAACCGAAGAACGTGTTGATACATCAACCATGTTCACCATTGTTGTAACATTGTTGTTCATCGTTGTTATTTCGTCATGCTGTTACAGCATGTTGTATCATGTGCGAACAACGTTGTTGGCTATAAAAAATGTGCTGTTGGAACAACTTGTTCATGACTGTTGATTTATCCGTGAACAAGTTGTTCGAACCATAAGTGAACAACTTGTTGACAACTTGTTCACGGCGAGCAGCACAACATTGTTCACGGCGAGCAGCACAACATTGTTCACGCCTGTTGACAACCGTGAACAAGTTGTGCGTTTTTACGCGTGTACCCGAATCTCGGTAGATTTACGTCATCAGCAGGGCTGCAAATTACTGTCGGACATCGGACAATGTCCGACCAAATTTGTCAAATGTCAGAACAAAACCAAATTGTCATCAGACATACAGTACTGTGCAAATAAAATATATTGTCTGATCAAGAAATTCGGCTTTATGATGTTGAAAGAGAAACTTCTCTTTTTGAGAGAAAAATTCCGATTTCCTTTCGTAATTCTATCGACTAGATTGAGCATGTTTGAATTTTAAATCTTCCGTAACGGTAACTGAATCGGTCTTCTGAGAGAAACTGATAGTATTTAATTACTCTGGTACCAAGGAGTTAATTACAACAATGTATAAGTATAACACACGCGCGCGACGCTAAACAGACGAGTCAGACGACCGCCACGGAAACCGGCTTTATATCATGAACTCAGAACTGTATTCTGAAGAATTATATGTCGGACAAAATGTAGTGATAATGGTTTTATGTCCGAACAAATTTTAGTAATGTCTGACCAAAATTGGAAATGGATCAGACACATGTCCTGTCAAGAAAAAATATTTATTTGCAGCCCTGCATCAGTATGGAATTTCTTGGCTCGTTGCTCAGACGTCTCTTCCGAGAAAAGGCGGCTGTTTTCTCAGGCTCCTTACCAGGCCTTCTCCTTCTAAAGTAATCTCTTCTGTTTTCAGTATCGGTGGCTGCTTGAACACTTCATGCATTTCGTCATCACCCAAAAAATTGTCAAAAGACGTTTGCAATTTCTTCAGCTACAAAAAAGACGATGTATGAAATTAATTATGTAATATTTCATAAACGGGAGTGGGAGTATTTTACCAGGGGTTACAAACACGAGAGGACAATGAAAATCACGAGGCCGTTAACCAAGTGATTTTTATTGTTTTCGAATGTTTTACAAACACGAGAGAACATTGAAAATTACGAGGTAATAGGCCGAGTGATTTTGGTTGTTCTCGAGTGTTTGTAACCCCTGGTAAAACACGATACACCAGTTTATGAAATAGCTTCTCAATCATCTATTATAGTAGAATTCGCAAGGGACTTGGTGATATATGGTGCATATTAGATTAGACAATTGTGTATATTAGTACCCAATAGTCTCATGTTGAATTTATAATTAAGAAATGTGGTAATAAACTGGTTTCTTAATTATGAATTCAGTTTGCGCGACCTTTACCGGGTTTCAAAACTCCTACACATGACCGAATATTTTTCTCTGATTGGCTAAATTAGCTCATGAATAATTAATGAGTTTGAGAAGATTATATACAAAACATTACCACATTGCCTCTGGGTACTTACGTTTTCTTGTAAGTGATCACGGTTCTTCAGAAGACTCTACAAAAACAAAAAAAAAAGACCACTGTTAAGATGATTTCAGACAGAGTGTATCGTGATATACAGTGTGTATCAAAAAAACTCGAACCCTTAGAAAATGAATTAGCATTCTTTTCAAACAACCTATTGTAGTAGTTTGAAAGCCCTAAGCACTTCGCTGAACCCACAGATGCGTAAAACACACGTCTTATACACCTGGGAAATTAAGATAACTTGAAGTGTATGCATGGTGAAAGTATTTAAAAGCTTTTTCGCTTCGTTTAACTTACAGGCCTTAAAATATCAGCCAGCAGGCCGTCTGTCAAAATGTCCGGTGTCTTTCAGAATGGGTCGGACATTTTATAAATTATTGTCCGATGGCCATATGTTTAGTTTGCCGCGAAAACCAATTCTTTTAAAATCGTACTGACGGTAAATGTTGGGCAGTTAATGCATTGATACATTAGTTTTTCGATCCAAAATCGACTTTGCTTGCCAATAACAGAAGTAGGTCAATAATACGTCGAGAAATGTTAAAAACTTAAGGTTGGGCGTTGGCACGTAACTGTAAGAAACAAATCGTACGCCGCTTAGAAGCGCTGCAAGAACTTATTGCCCTCTTAATCTAAAACGCGACTTAAATTCGCGTTTATATCACTGAAACCATGACACGACTGACGACTAAAATTAATTACTGGGTAAATTTACGTCAGACAAAGTTAAAGTTTCGTCGGACATCAATACATTTGGGTCGGACAAACAGAAATCCTCAATTTTCCTTCGGTCGGACAGAATGTCCGGTGCTTTTCTCTTTACGTCGGACAATTTAACGAATGGGTCGGACAATGTCCGTGACCGACCGATATTTTAAGGCCTGACTTATGTGCTGATTAATTTATAACGCAGCGCTTTTAGGGCTTTCAAACTACTACAATAGGTTGGGGTTCGAATAAGGGTTCGGATTTTTTTGATACACACGGTAGAGAGTATATGCAGTGTACACAATTGGGTTTTTTCGGAACGCGGGATAACGGTCATCAGATGACGAGAAACAAAACACAAGAGAAAAAAATTCGACGATATTCGGGATTTCAAAAAATTACAGAAAACGAGATCTAGAAATTTTTTCCTGTCGTGATTCGGGAAATAAGGAAATTGAACAACGGGATTCGGGATTCCTAAATATACGAAGACGTTGGTCGTTGCTAAATATCTCGGCAGTTTACCATCTTTTCACTTTTCTCTATCCAAAACACTGCCTACGCAGCACTCTACTTTTTCACAGTAATTAAAATTACACTCTCAAATGCTCGCCGGGTGTTCGCCTGGGTGGGGGCCCGGGGGGGATATGATCGCGACAGAAGTCGAGACTGATGATATTTACAATTTAGAATACAGTATGTCCATTACCTCATCTGTCATATCTCGAACAACGCGACAAACTGAGTCTTTCAGAGGCCAACATGCATTCATTTCTGAAAATGGAGATCTGTAAGAAAGCAGGGTTAGAAACAAAATGTGATTTCGAATATCGACATAATTTTGTCCCAGTAAAAAAATGACAGAAAAAGTTATTTAATTCATTGCTGCCTAGGATGTCTGAGGGTTCTCTCTTTGACGAGTAAAATCGTCTGGTGTTAGACAGAGTAAAATAGTCTGGTGTTAGACAGAGTAAAATCGTCTGGTGTTAGACAGAGTAAAATAGTCTGGTGTTAGACAGAGTAAAACAGTCTGGTGTTAGACAGAGTAAAACAGTCTGGTGTTAGAAAGAGTAAAATAGTCTGGTGTTAGACAGAGTAAAACAGTCTGGTGTTAGGCAGAGTAAAATAGTCTGGTGTTAGACAGAGTAAAACAGTCTGGTGTTAGGCAGAGTAAAATCGTCTGGTGTTAGACACAGTAAAATAGTGTGGTGTTAGACAGAGTAAAATCGTCTGGTGTTAGACAGAGTAAAATCGTCTGGTGTTAGACAGAGTAAAACAGTCTGGTGTTAGGCAGAGTAAAATAGTGTGGTGTTAGACAGAGTAAAATAGTGTGGTGTTAGACAGAGTAAAATAGTGTGGTGTTAGACACAGTAAAATAGTGTGGTGTTAGACACAGTAAAATAGTCTGGTGTTAGACACAGTAAAATAGTCTGGTGTTAGACACAGTAAAATAGTCTGGTGTTAGACAGAGTAAAATAGTCTGGTGTTAGACGAAGTAAAATAGTCTGATGTTAGACAGAGTAAAATAGTCTGGTGTTAGACACAGTAAAATAGTCCGGTGTTAGACAAAGTAAAATAGTCTAGTGTTAGACAGAGTAAAATAGTGTGGCGTTAGAGTAGAATCATCTGATGTTAAACAGAGTAAAATCATCTGGTGTTAGACAGAGTAAAATCGTCTGGTGTTAGACAGAGTAAAACAATAAAAGAGCTGTTTTTGGCCAGCTCTGCTCTGACAGGCAACAATGACTTAAAGTACTGTACATACCGAATTAACCAAGACAGAAGCTTCTTTGCCAGTTGATAAACTTGTCCAGCACCTTTGATGGAGTTTTCACTGGTCTCCACATCACCCTCGTCTCCATCTTTTCCCTCTTTTTCCAGTTGCTCAATTAATATTTTGGCTTTTTCATTAACAATGACCACCTGACCATGAACAGTTTCACTTTGAAGGCATGTATCCTGGAGAAAGAATCATTGAAATAAACTTTCAGCTACAGTATGATTCATATTATGGTCACATTGCTGTTTGTTTCAAATTTTCAGAAGGGACACTGTTAAAAATTTTTTTGTTGTTTTCTATATCAAATTTAGTTGGATTATTTACTTACAATGTACCATACTTTATAATACATATTTACAATATTACAGTGAGTAACTGGGTGCGAGGTTTGACCTCACCGGCAGCTATGTTGGATGAGGGAGCAAGTGGGTGGGTGTTTGTGTGAGTGAGTGAGTGGGTGAGTGGATGAATAAGAGGATGAATACGTGGGTGAATGAGTAGGTAGGTGCATCGGAATAAATCCTGTTGCCCTATTGTCAACTTTCCATTTCCAGCATATAAGTCTTCTTCTAAACATCCGTTTGTGTGCCAAACCATCTCCTGACCTGATTATTCTACCAAGAAGATACAGCCTCCGTTTGTCAATTTCCGTTGCGACATCCCACAACCCAAGTAGTCCCCTACATGCTGTTCCAGAGGTTCCTGGCAAAAATCCTTGAATGATTGTGATAATTTGATTTTGCACATTCTCCAGTTGTTTTATCAACACTCCATTTACTCTCCATAGTTCACAACCATACAATAATTTTTCCATACCAATTGTTTTCCAGAGTTTCAATGATATGATGGGATTAAGTCCTAAATGATGACCTCCCCCTCTTATTATGCCAAAACAGGAATCCCAAGGTTTTATTTGTTGCATCTTTAATGACATGCATACACGTTCCCTCCAAACACCAAATCTTTCCAAGATTTTTCCATGTCTCTACCTCTTTAAGCTTCACTATTCCCAGATTCCAACTTCTCTTATCTAAATTCATTTTAAGATCCGCTTTCTTTTCTCCGAATACTATGAGTGTGTCCGTGTGAGTCTGTCTATGCATGTGTGTGCCCGTGAGTGAGTGGATGAATGAGAAAATGGGTGAGACAGTGAATGGGTGGCTGAGTGATTGGGTAAGTAGGTGAGTGTGAGTGGGTGGATGGAGAAGTGGGTGAGTCAGCACATGAGTGGGTGAGTGACTGAGTGGGTGTGTCAGTACATGAGTGGGTGAGTGACTGAGTGGGTGAGTCAGTACATGAGTGGGTGAGTGACTGAGTGGGTGAGTGACTGAGTGGGTGAGTGACTGAGTGGGTGAGTCAGCACATGAGTGGGTGAGTGACTGAGTGGGTGGATGCGTGAGTGGGTGTGTCAGTACAGGAGTGGGTGAGTGACTGAGTGGGTGGGTGGATGCGTGAGTGGGTGTGTCAGTACATGAGTGGGTGAGTGGGTGTGTGAGTATATGAGTGAGTGAGTGACTGAGTAGGTGGATGTGTGAGTGGGTGAGTGGGTGAGTACATTAGTGGGTGAGTGTATGCATGTGTAGGTGAGTGAGCGAGTGTGTGATTGAGTGAGTGAGTGAGTGAGTGAGTGAGTGAGTGAGTAGGTGGATGCGTGAGTGGGTGGGTGGATGTGTGAGTGAGTGGGTGTGTCAGTACATTAGTGGGTGAGTGTATGCATGAGTGGGTGAGTGAGTGAGTGTGTGATTGATTGAGTGGGTGATTGAGTGAACGAGTGAGTGAGTGAGCGAGCGAGTGAGTGATTGATTGAGTGAGTGAGTGGGTGGGTGGGTGATTGAGTGGTTGAGTGAGTGAGTGAGTGAGTGAGTGAGTGAGTGAGTGAGTGAGTGAGTGAGTGAGTGAGTGAGTGAGTGAGTGAGTGAGTGAGTGAGTGAGTGAGTGAGTGAGTGAGTGAGTGAGTAAGTGGTTGGGTGAGTGAGTGAGTGAGTACGTAGGTGAGTGAGTAGGTGGGTGGGTGGGTGAGTGAGTGAGTGAGTGAGTGAGTGAGTGAGTGAGTGAGTGAGTGAGTGAGTGAGTGAGTGAGTGAGTGAGTGAGTGAGTGAGTGAGTGAGTGAGTAAGTGGTTGGGTGAGTGAGTGAGTGAGTACGTAGGTGAGTGAGTAGGTGGGTGAGTGCATGCATGAGTGGGGTGATGGATGTGTACTAAGCTACAATTTTGCTTTTCTTGTCTTACCACTTCAACCAAGCAGTGCACTGCATCCAAAATAACATTTTGATCACTGACACTTTCAATCTAAAAGATAAAGAAATATTTGAAAATTACAGCAGGTGACTTGCGGTGACTTGCATTAGCTTGCGACTAATTTGATCTGGTTCAAATTTCATCGCAAGTTTTCTTCAACTTGCGAGAGCTTGTGAAACGTTTGAACACAAAACACAAGTAAATGCAAGTCTTTCATGCTCCATCGCCATAGAAACTATCATGAGAACTGGCGAAAAAGATGTGGGAAGTAGTGGAAGTGCAGAACTCGCAACGACTTGTGACTGGTGGCATCGCAAGTCATTGTAAGCTAACTTGTGATGACTTGTATTCCCATTTGATTAGGGTTTAATGCCACTGAGATGATTTTACTTGTCCAAGGGAGAAGCCTCAGACATCCTAAGCTTCACAATCTTCCTAATTTGTCATAAAATTAATATGGTGGGGCAATGTGGGTAGAGAAACGTTTTTACAGTAGGTCTAAACAGGTCTTTTTGTAAGAAAAACTGCATGTGTGCGGTACCAATTCACACACGTAAATAACTTCGCACGTGTGAATTGCACATGTTAAAATTATCAATTATGGCACAGAAATAGCAACTGCAGACTTAACTTTTATATTTTCTACACATCTAAAAAAGAAAGCTGTAAAATGTAAAAGCTACAGTACTACTGTACACTGTGAAAACTGTGACAGTTAGTACCGAGACCTTAGGTTACATTGTGACACCTTACTTTACATCGTGATACCTTCCATTACGTTGTGAGCCCTAATACGTTACGTTATGAGATGTGACATTTATTCTGAAACTTCACACATTTTCACAATTGCAAAGTGAATGAACAATTGAACATGGCCTTTCACACGTGTGACAAAGAGCATGCATAGTTGAGTTTGCGCGTGTGCATGCCAGCGTGTGCGCATGTGATTGCACATGTCCAATGAAAAGGCCTGGACTCTAATGTAACTTAATGCAATTCAACCTCGTTCCCAGAGCCCATGTTCCCCACCTGGGAAACGAGAGACTCTGGGATAATCCGTTTCAAATCATTACGTTATTGGCTGAATAGTGAGCATGAGTTGGTCTGAAGTGACCGGAAGTAGAATTAATAAAACCAAAATAACAAAGATGTCGGGTGACAAGACTCCAGTGAAGATGTTGCCGCGATCGATATCTTCGCTGTATGTGTGTAGATGCTGTAATTCGCCAGCAACCCCATTGATTTGTTTGGGGAAAAGTCAAACAAGGAGAACATACTATCCAGATGCCACTCGGATATTTACGCATGGCATGCGTACCTCAACCGGAATAACAAGAATCCTGTGACTTGAAACGGAATATCCCAGAGTCTCTCATTTCCAGGGTGGGGAACGTGGGCTCTGGGAACAAGATTGAATGCAATTATGAAAATAATAAAAGTAATATTTTGTAATACTTTACCGATAATTCTTTCAAATACTCATTATTGATTGTTAATAATGCCTTTCCAGTAATTTCTTCATCCACAAAGCTTTCGTAGTAAGCTTCAAATTGAAAGCCAAGACCTATTTTAAGAAACCATATATATATTTTTCTCAAATCATTAAAAATTCATGAGCTAAATTAGCCAATCAAAGAAAAATATTTGGTCATGTGCATGAGTTTTGAAACCCGGTAAAGGTCATGCTAACTGAATTTATAATTAAGGAATCAGATAATAAATGGCACAAACAAAGAACTGTTTATTACCACATTTCTTAATTATAAATCCAACATGAGACATTAGATACTAATATACACCATTGCCTAATATTATATATGAACCAATATCACCAAGTCCCTTACAAATTCTACTATTAATAGACGATTGAGATGATGACATTACTTATAATTATTTACAATAGTCGTGGGTTCAATTCCTGCCGGAAGGCCTGTGTAGTTGCATTTTTTGCAACTGGTCCCGGTTTGGTCTTAAAATGTATATATTCTACACTCAAATTTTCCTTCACCAAAAATCCCTAGAACATGCTAGGTAATCGAGTGAAATGCCCAATATTACTTCTAATAAACCCAATTCTCTCCTGGCATTACCACCTTAATGTATACAGAACTCGCAATCAAGCTCTCGGCAACGGCCTCTGTGGGCCATCAACTTAAACAGTGAAAAATCCATTTAAAAGAATTGGAAGATATAATAAATTATTACAAATCTTCTTAGAAGGGTTCCAAATATCATATGTAAAATCCCCAATCAGTATATATGCACTTTAATTTCAGTTTACAAAGAACTACAGTAATTAACAAGAAGCTATACTTTTGAAACAATTAATTTGAACAAATTAACATATTATCATTTCAAAAATGCCCATATATAGAAATTTTTTACAAAAAAAACTTTTAATGATAGCCTTAAAAGCAGTATCTTAGATTTATTCTATATTTTCCCCCATAAAAGGACTTAACTTTATAGAAATTATACAGTATACAGTAGTGAATATTCAAAATATGCAAAGTTATATGAACATATGGCTTTAATAATGTCAACACTTGCAGTGAAATATTTGGATAACTCTGTGTTTGCAACAAAGGAATAGATTAGAGTCACCGGGATGTTTCTAAATACACAGCAATGACAAATGATTTGGTTTTTGCATTTTGAGGGTCTTCATAGAGAAAGAAATGGATGGGCATTTTGTTTCACTGTTCTACAAGCGCCTAATTCTCACCTGTGGGGATTTTAAATGTACATATTCATAATCTTTGTGTTTTCCTGAGCGAATATTTTAACTTACTTATCAAATTCTAAGTGTAAATGATGAACACTTTGTTTAAGAGTCGTAGGAAAGGTTAGATAAGATCATTTACAGTCAGAAAAAGCTCAATTTGAGGCACTAGTGTCTATTAACTTTGATAAAACCTTGATGTTTTATTAATCAATGTTTTATCCGTAGTTAAAGATGCTGATTAAACATTCATTTCTTTTGAATTTTCTTCATGAATTATTAATGGTTTGATAAGAGAATGTTAGATATTAGACCACTCTGGAGTCAAACAGTGTTTTCAACACGATATGCATCTATATCACACTTAATTATTTTTGTATTACTGTATACTGTAAATACAGTACAACAAATTAACGAGAAAGACTGTAATTCTATTGTAAAAACTCGTTCTCTCAAAAACCTCATTCTTTTTTGACATCACTTCTGGTACATTGACAGCCAAAAAATCCAATGAAGATGAAATTTTGGAAGATGTCCAAAAAGGAGAGGCAGACCCATTTACCAGAGTATGGATATTTTCTGGCATCACCATTTATAGGCTAGAGTATAGGGCTAAAGGTGTGTTTAAATTAAGAGGTGTGCCAACCCGGGTACCCAAGCTAGCCTGCTTTGGCAAGTTCATGCTTGTGCTACTATTTCTTGTTAATTTTCATCTTGTTTTTATACAACAGCCAAGCCAGCCACGTAGCCAAGATGTTGCTTTATGTGACCAAGATTTCAGTTACCCTGAGGCTCGATGTAATGATTTACCAGGCTCCACTGGCTTGCCTACCCAGGCTGGCACCTTAAGCTCTGTACTACATGTGACAAAATTTGTTTTGATCAGCTTTTTCCAACATATTAACAATTCATAAGTCCTGCTTGTTCATGTACAGTTCATATTTAAAACAATGAGATTTTATGTCTTATCAGAACTTATAAATTACACAATTAGCACACATTAATTAAGCAAGCCAGTCCAGCTACACGCGTAAAAATCTCGCAAGTTGTTACAGCATTGTTGCCCAGAGATTGTTGCCTGAACAATGCTGTAACAACTTGTTGACATATGTGAGCAACATTGATAAATGAACAACATTGTTCATCATTGTTTCAACAAGTTGTTACAGCTTGATGAAACAACCGTTGTTCACGCATGTTGTAACAACCGAAGAACGTGTTGATATATCAACCATGTTCACCATTGTTGTAACATTGTTGTTCATCATTGTTATTTCATCATGCTGTTACAGCATGTTGTATCATGTGCGAACAATGTTGTTGGCTATAAAAATGTGCTGTTGGAACAACTTGTTCATGACTGTTGATTTATCCGTGAACAAGTTGTTCGAACCATAAGTGAACAACTTGTTGACAACTTGTTCACGGCGAGCAGCACAACATTGTTCACAGCGAGCAGAACAACATTGTTCACGCCTGTTGACAACCGTGAACAAGTTGTGCGTTTTTACGCGTGTAGGCGAGCTAGCCCTTCTCATGTAAGCACAAATGAAAATCATCTCACCAAAGCAAGCCAGCTTGGGTATTTGGGCTATTTCACCTCCATAAACACCCCTAAGTAAGAATTAAATTTGAGGGGGGGGGGGGGGGGGGGGCGGGGGTTGCAAAATACACTATCATACTAATGACAAATTTACTACTGCAGAACACTGTGTCCTGTTTTCGATTACTTGAAAATGGACGTTCCTTGACATTTTATTTGAAGGGTACAACACAAGCAAGGGAATATGATTTGGTTGTAATATGACAAATATAGAGTCACAACTCAACATGGGTCCTACTAATTACTGCCCGAGACTGCCCGAGACTGCCCGGGAGTAAGAAATGACCGCCCGAGACTGCCCGGGAGTAAAAAATGACTGCCTGAGAGAGACGGTATATTACTGCCAGAGACGGTATACATCTATATTAGAGGCCTTATATAATAAAGAATAGATCTACATTTATGGCACACCGCAAACTGCAGTTCGAAATCAGCAGTTAGCCATTAGAAGTTAGGACAATTTGTATGTTAAGACTGAAAGCTTCCGTTTGTGATTTGCCATATATATATGTATTAGTTATATATGGTGAATAAATACGAGTTTTTTCCCTTCGATTTATATATAGCCCAAGAGCGAAGCTCATGTCTCCCACAGCGCCATTGAAATGTTAATCGCAGTCGGCAATGATTAATGTATTTGTTTCTCTATTTTTGAAACCGAGTGCTATTTTTGAAACCCGTGCTGAAATAGTGTCTTTTTCAGAGTATGCCAGACCCGAAAACCGAGGTTTATTTCAACGCTTCGAAACATCAGCTGATATTTAAATAATATAAATCTATATATAAGTCGAAGGAAAAAAACTCGTATTTATTCACCATATATAAAAATCACAAACGGAAGCTTTCAGTCTTAACATACAAATTGTCCTAACTTCTAATGGCTAACTGCTGATTTCGAACTGCAGTTTGCGGTGTGCCGTAAATGTGGATCTATTCTTTATTATAGAAGGCCTCTAATATAGATGTATACTGTCTCTGGCAGTAATATAGCGTCTCAGGCAGTCATTTTTTACTCCCGGGCAGTCTCGGGCAGTCCCGGGCAGTCTCGGGCAGTAATTAGTAGGACCGCTCAACATCTAAAAGCTCATTTTCACAAGCGACTTCTGACACATGTGATCAAATAAATTGACTTACGAATGTACCCGACCATTTCTTCAGAGCTATACGAGGTTCGATACTTTGGTAAGTCATCCATTCAATCACATCCACCAGCGTAAGAAAAATCGCAAGTACAAATCGCATGTGTAGACAGTTTTATGAATTATAAAGTAAATAATGGTCATATATATAGATTCCTCTATTTAAAAACTTTTATATAAATGTTAATACAACCCATCTACTTCTATTAGGCACCGCCTGAAAAACATACACGTTAATCCTGTGGGGCGGTGCTCTCAGTGGAATTCTAAAGGTTCAACAAGGATTTTAAATAGAACTAAAACGCCTAATGATTTCACGCAGTGAAGAAAGAATACGAAACACTTTGCCGCTTTTTGTCGCAATTTGAATATGTTACATTACAAAATGTCATACGCCCGCATAGTTTGGCCTATTTGTATATTTGCTACAATATTTTGGTTATAGAGGTTCTTTATAATATCATAGTTTCCTTTAGTTCAGGCATATTAGCATATTTAAACGTACATATCGAAAATCGACGTTTTAAAGATAGTATAGATACTATACTGTATTCATATTTATTACCCTGGGAAACACAGGAATATATAAATGTACCGTTGTTTGGCTTAATATACACCGAATGTTTTATAACGAGTTTATAGAAAACCCCAATCTTAAAAAAGCGGCTAAACGCACGATTGGAGAATCGAAGATAAAAATTAGTCCGCAGACCACATAGAAATTATACAATTATAAAGCTAAGTCAAAAATCAACGTGATAATTCGAAGAGATTTATATATACGCCTTTTTGGCCCTACGGAACTCGATCCATCGTACAGGAAAATTATTCGAACTTAACTTTGACGAACTTCAGACTGTATTATTAAAATTCCGCAGATTTCGATCACGTTGCTTAAATTTAATTAAAATGTGGCTTTACTTGTGGTATAAAGGACAGAGATTTCATCCCAGCGTAAATTAGCCTCCCAGTTACGATGCAGACCTAACGGGTGAAAATGAATCGGGTCTGAAACGAGTATGATAGCTGTCTGAACTATATTGTGTGTCTTGATTTGATCGAACGCAAACAGGTTCATTGACGATACATTTTTTTTAACATATCTCACCTTTTATCCAGTTGGAAACTTGGCCAGGAGTCCAAGTGTCAATACTCAACGAACTCATTGTTTGGTTAACACTTCTATTTTCACTCGCAAGGCATAATCTCCTCCCTCAACGTTCAAACACGACACAACAGCAACAAGCCCTTGAAGTCTTGAAGTCTTGAATGAAGGCCAATATGTGACCTACAAGCTCGAGCGCGTCCCTTCAGAGGCCTGGGCCCTAGGTGATTCCCTTATGACTTCCTGGAGTTTCGTAGCTTTGTATTCTGGGTGTAACATTTTGTGGAAGCCATACGATATAGCCCGCGGAATCGTACGCGCATAGCCTGCGAAATCGTCAGCATATCCTCTCATCTAGAATTCAGGATTAGCCTGAATTGTGAAATGACTCCTCCCCCCCCCCCTCCCCCCACCACCCCAACCCAAAATTCCCTAAATCTAACCACAACCCTCCGCCTTATCAAGCCAATCAAAACACTATCCCAGAGCTTCGTTTGCGTGCTGGCGAAGGCTCTGGGTACGAGATTGGTATATACTTCCTTTCCTGGTATTATATAATCATATTTCAGCATATCCTCTAATCTAATCTAGCCAGAATTCAGGATTATCCTGAATAATGAAATCATCACCTTCTCTTCTCTTCTTCCCTTCTCTCCCCTTCTCTTCCCTTCCCTTCTCCTCTTTTCTCTTCTCTCTCTCCCCTTCTCTTCTCTCCCCTTCTCTTCCCTTCTCTTCCCTTCTCTTCCCTTCCCTTCCCTTCTCTTCTCTCCCCTTCTCTTCTCTCCCCTTCCCTTCTCTCCCCTTCTCTTCTCTTCCCTTCTCTTCCCTTCTCTTCCCTCCCCTTCTCTTCCCTTCCCTTCTCTTCTCTCCCCTTCCCTTCTCTCCGCTTCTCTCCCCTCCCCTTCTCTCCCCTTCTCTTCCCTCCCCTTCCCTGCCCTTCTCTTCTCTTCCCTTCCCTCCCTTTCTCTTCCCTTCTTTCCCCTCCCCTCCTCTCCCCTTCTCTTCCCTTCTCTCCCCTCCTCTTCTCTCCCCTCCTCTCCCCTCCCTTTCTCTTCCCTTCCCTTCCCTTCCCTTCCCTTCCCTTCCCTTCCCTCCTCTGTATAATTTATATCTTTACAAAATCACTTGCAACATTGCAGTCAAATTGACTTTTACAGTTCTATTGTGATCTATTGTGACCAAATGTCAAAACTAAGCAACTAAAAAATGTAAACTCTGATTATACAAAAGTCAAAAATTTTTAAAAGTACACTAAAAACAAAAAAAGAAAAAAACAAGTTGCACGAACCATTGCAGTGTGTAACATGCTGTGCAATGGTCAAGATGTTGCGAAATTTAAAGGGGCAAATTAGCCAGACCAACAGAAATCAAGATGTCGCATTTTCAATCCCTTTCAATCTCGCTTTAATTTTGACCATCCGTACTTTTCTGTGCATGTTTCTAGTATCTAGCTGGAACATTGTTGCGTTGCAAGTTAAAAAGTGTTGTTGCACGTATTACCACCCACCTACGCAACAATGATTTTGTTGCAAGTTGATTCAGCATGTTGCAGCAAGTAGAACTGGAGTCTACATTTTTCAACACATTTTTTCAACTTGCAACAAAATCATTGTTGCGTAACAATGTTTAAGGTGGGTGGTAATACGTGCAACAACGCGCTTTTCAACTTGCGATGCAACAAAGTTGCGTTGAAAGTTGAAGAAAAATGTCGCCCGTATTACCTCACCTTAATTGTCTAGTCGCAACATAACGCAATCAGTAAAAAAAATACACTTCGTAAGACGTTCCAGTTCACTGTTACCTCAACTCGTAAGGTCATGCTGGCGTTCTCTGTTTTTCTTCGCTTTAACATTTTGCTCAAGAGGACAGGAGTAGTACAACTGGTGCATGGTCACTGCCCAGGATTTTGTCTCGTATCAAACTGTGGCTAACCTTCGACATGAATCTTTCAGAAACAACGAAATAATCCAGACGCCTAAAACATAAAAAAGTATTGAATTAAAGTGCCTATGTCATCCTCAGGGACTTTACATATTTATACTAATTGGAACATTCTGAGAAGATTTGTAATATATCTTCTCAGGCGAAAATTTCATCTTCATGGATTTTGTTGCCGTTAAAGTTGACGGAAGTGACGTTGAAAGAGGAATTTGTCTATATGAAAACCACTTTACAGATTCCTCTTTTGACGTCACTTCCGTGTAAAGTCCCTGAGGATGACATAGGCACTTTAAGAAATCTTGCCAAACGCCTTCCAAACTAAGGATTTTTGGTGAAGAATAATTTTGAGTGTGAATATATATATATATATATATACTGTATATATATGAACTTTAAGACAAAACCGTCTTCTGAATAAGAATCGAACCCGCGTCATGGTGATAGTGATGGTAATAGTGACAGTGATGGTGGTGGTGGTGTAGGCGATGATATTGACAATGATGATAGTGATGGTGATGGTGGTGGTGATGGCAACAGTGACAGTGATGGTGATAGTAATAATGTGATAGTGTTGGTGAGTGAATGATGGTTATAGTCTTGGTAATAATGATTATGATGGTGATAGTGATGGTGATAGTGATAGTGATGGCGATAGTGATAGTGATGGCGATAGTGATAGTGATGGCGACAGTGATGGTGATGATAGTGATGGTGATAGATGGTGATAGTGTTGGTGATAATGATAGTGATGGTGATAGTGTTGGTGATAGTGATGATAATAGTAAGAGTGATAGTGATGGTGATAGTGTTGGTGATAGCGATGGTGATAGTGCAAGTGATGGTCATAGTGATAGTGGTGATAGTGATGGTCATAGTGATGGTAATAGTGATGGTAATAGTAATGGTGATAGTGATGGTGATGGTGATAGTGATAGTGATGGTGATAGTCACAAAGATGGTGATAGTAATAGTGGTGACAGTGCTAACCGAGTTTGACGCAGCTAACTCGGCAAAAAGCCGACGACCACATGGAGAAAAAGTGAAATTTTCAACTGGCAAAATTTTCAATGTAATTCCATGTTATTGTGCATCGTTATTGTGGAACAACTTTATCTTTTTACTCTGTCTAACGCCAGACGAGTTTACTCGTCAAGGGAAGAAGTCTCGAAAAGTCATGCGTGAAACGGTTAATACAGCCACCGGGATCTCGGATTAAATCGGCCATCACGGCTAACCGAGCCAACCCGCCTCGTGTATAATCGGCCTCCAACCTACCATCCAACGTTCTTTTCCCGGGCGTTGCGTTTGTAAGACCAAAAGCTATACTGATGTTTCCTATCGGGATAAAACTGCCGGTAGCTATCGATGTAACCTTGTTCCAGCAACAGGGAAAAGTTCTCTCTCTCTTCTTTGGTAAAACCAGCCGTTTTGGCGTTGGTCTTGGGGTTCGCTAAATCTAGAAAATATACCAACAAAATTTGATCACTTCATAAACACTATATATTAGTAACTTACTTATTGGTAACTTTATACTAGACAACTCTATCAGTTATATCTAAAATGTTCTGTCTAGAGGTCCAGTAAGGGCCATCCTTCATTGGTCCAGTGTTACTACAGAAGGAAACCAGAGTAAACTAACTTTATTTATACTGGATAACTCTATCAGTCATATCTAAACTGTTCTCCCTAGAGGTCCAGTAAGGACCATCCCTCATTGGTCCAGTGTTACGACAGAAGGAAACCAGAGTAAACTAAACTAACTTTATTTATACTAGATAACCCTATCAGTCATATCTAAACTGTTCTCTCTAGAGGTCCAGTAAGGACCATCCCTCATTGATCCAGTGTTACTACAGAAGAAAACCAGAGTAAACTAAAGTAACTTTATTTATACTGGATAACTCTATCAGTCATATCTAAACTATTCTTCCTAGAGGTCCAGTAAGAACCGTCCTTCATTGGCCCAGTGTTACTACAGAAGAAAACCAGAGTAAACTAAACTAACTTTATTTATACTGGATAACCCTATCAGTTATATCTAAACTGTTCTCTCTAGAGTTCCAGTAAGGACCATCCTTCATTGGTCCAGTGTTACTACAGGAGGAAACCAGAGTAAACTAAACTAACTTTATTTATACTGGATAACCCCATCAGTCATATCTAAACTGTTCTTCCTAGAGGTCCAGTAAGGATCATCCCTCATTGGTCCAGTGTTACTACAGGAGGAAACCTGTAGTGTTTGATAGAATCAAACTGAAAGCACTCTTCTCACATGCGGCCAAGGTGAATCACGGCTGAATTAATGAATTATTTTCTTAATCTGGTAATTACATCAAGGAGCAATCGAACCCAGGCCCAGAGGTGAAAAGCGCGTGCGCTAAGCCACTGGCTCTTTCGGAACCGCGTGGGTCTGAGCACGAGAATGCACACATACCTATCTCTTTATGAGCAACGTTCAGATCACCGCAAAGGACCACGGGCTTGGTCTCGTCCAGTTTTCCGATGTACTCCCGAAAGTCTTTGTCCCATGTTTGGCGATAGTCCAACCTAGGAATATTCCAAAGATATATAGTCACTGATTAGAATACCATTGAAATGAAAAATTGAGTTCGAAATACATTCTCTTATTTGGAAGTAGTTTCCAATTATAAAGATTGGCGTTTATAACTCTTCCGTATCTCACTTCGTTCTTGAGATATTAAGAAATGTTATTATATGGCACGGATTACTTCCGGTAAAATCCCGCGCTGTGATTGGTTGCTGACGGGGCGCGATTTCTCCGTAATGCCCACGGGCATTATGAAAATTGTTAACGCCCTACGATTGGAAACAAATAAAAAATCCTAAGAAACTTTTATTGCTGAAAAACGGCGAAAATAGATTAAATAAACGACGATGAACATTATAAAAGTAAATTCTATTATCCAGAGGAGAAAGAAACAGAAGAAAATAACGCTAGTTCGGTGTTTTGACGAAGTTAATTAAAGGAAGCGAAGACCAAGAAATACAAGATTGATTTTGAAATAAAAAGTGCCATATAATAAACTACTTAATAACCTCGACCATTCGGTTTTGACGGTAAAATATTAAACCTCGGCCTTGAACGTATTAACCTCGCTATCGCTCGGTCAATACAGCAAGACCTCGGTTTAATATTTTACCGTAAAGACCTCACTCTCGGTTATTAAGTAGTTATTACCTCTTGACGTGGGCCTTTTCACGAATAGCGGTGCCATCTTGAATTCGCAATGCATTGTGGTCTATCCAGGGTAACAAGCTTAATTGAAAAGGTGATTGCGTAGTGTTGAGATACAATGAGGTAATTTTATCTTTATAAACACTTTTGTGGCAACAATGTATAAATATAATCGTTGTGATATTGGTAAAAGCAACAATTTTCGGACGTATAAGGATAGATTCATGACAAATGTATCCTTATACGACCAAGCATTATTACTTTCACTAATATTACAACGTTCATATTTAGACATTGTTGACACGAAAGTATTTACAAAGATAAATTTACCTCATTGTGTCCCCACACTAAGCAATCATCCTTTTAATAGAGCTTGTTACCAGATGTTACGCCCTGGATAGACCACAATGCATGGCGAATCCAAGATGGCGCCGCTATTGGTGAAAAGGTCAACTGACGATGCCGAAAAATATGACTGAGGTACATTTAACCACAATGCGTTGCGACCTCAAATCAGCGCAAATAATAACTATATAAACATTGTTTATCATGTTAACATGGATTAAATAAGCAAGAACTTCATTCCTACCAAAGTTGATTTTTTAAAGACCTATCTTCCGATAATTCTACAAGAAACTACTGTGCGCAAAGGATTGTGGTTAAATGTACAAGTCGCCATCTTTCTCGGTACGGTCAATTATCCAACGAAAAACTAAATCATTTGAAACGATGTATGCTTAGTGTTGTAAGAAACACACGCACAATACTAGTTTCACGTGATTTGATAATTGCAAATATATATAACATTTTTCAATAAGTCATTACGCACGTGTGATGTGTTAGCCTGGTACCCCGACCTAATTACTCGGGCGACCTATGGTCGGCCGAGTCCAGGTTTCGGCTTTTTTTTTGGGGGGGGGGGGGAGGGGGGGTCCACAAAATTGCATTATTCCATCATCCCGTCAGGCCTTGCGAAACTGTAAGGCTTGCGATTTTTCGATGTTTTTTCTTTTCGACACAGCTTTGCCTTTGATCGAGTTGGGTTGAGGTGTTTTCCGACGGTATTGGTGAATTCATGAGTAGTTGATCAGTAATATTGCTGACATAGTTTGTCCATGAAGACAGAATAGACGAATTTATTACAGACGCGGTTCTACCTAACTACATTGCTTAATGATTGCTTCTGAGAGTCTTGTACTTTTTAACAAACACTTAATATGCGCACGCTGTTCCGCGGATTTTCTAGATGTCCGAGGTCCCAATGCAGAAATCAGTCGCCCGAGTGAACGCCTGAGCAGGCGTCTTGTTTCAAAAGAAAAAAGGGCCAGGTAACCACTAATTACAATCTCGCGTCATTCAGGGCTAAATCCACTTGTACGTCTGCGCATGCCTTGAAGGCGCGAACGTTTTAACCAATAGGAAAGCAGAAATCTTTAGTGGTTACCTGGCCCATATTCTTTGATTGGGCCAGGATTATGATATTAGGGTGCTACTCCAAGTGACGAAACATACCGAGTAAGTAGAGAGAAACTCTACTCAACCACGGCTGAGATTCGAACCCGCGACCTTCGGTTTACTAGTCCGACAACAATGCGCCTCAAATTAAAACAGTACACATTTTATTAGTTTTTTATGCCATTTTTCTTTCAAGTAGCAACCGCTGACCATATTCTGCCTAATATGTATACTTGACTGTGGGCTCAGCAGCGCCCGCAGGACGACCAATTCGGTTATAAATTCATTCATGAGAAAACGGTCAGCTACTTACGGTCAACTATCGGTCAACTATCTTACTACTATGAGAAAGGAAATTGAAAGAGGATCCAAAAGTCGCCATCTTGAATTGGTCGTCCATTGCCAATCATTGATATAGGAGGGCACACGCAGTCCAGTTAAATATAGGTCAGTGGTCCATCAGTTAAAATTTCCAAGACGTCAAAAGTTCGGTTTACGGTACCTTTTTAATCCTTGTCCAGAATTGGGTGTATCTTAAATAGAAAATATGTTGAACAATATGAGATAATTCAAAGTGAATTTTAATTTCACATGCCATCATAAAAGAAAAGCGTTCCAGTGAGATTTAAAGAAAACTTTTTTAAAGCCCAGTTCAGTTCAAGTCCAGTCTAGTCCAGTCCAGTCCAGTCCAGTCCAGTCCAGTCCAGTCCGGTCCGGTCCGGTCCGGTCCGGTCCAGTCCAGTCTAGTCTAGTCCAGTCCAGTCCAGTCCAGTCCAGTCCAGTCCAGTCTACTCAGTCCAGTCCAGTTCAGTTCAAGACCAGTTCAGTTCAGTTCAAGACTAGTCTAGTCCAGTCCAGTCTAGTCTAGTCTCCAGTCCAGTCCGGTCTAGTCCAGTCCAGTCTCCAGTCCAGTCAAGTTCAGTTCAGTTCAGTTCAAGACTAGTCTAGTCTCCAGTCCAGTCCAGTTCAGTTCAGTTCAGTTCAGTTCAAGACTAGTCTAGTCTAGTCTAGTCTCCAGTCCAGTCTAGTCCAGTCTCCAGTCCAGTATAGTCTAGTCTCCAGTCCAGTCCAGTCTAGTCTAGTCTCCAGTCCAGTCTAGTCTAGTCTCCAGTCCAGTCCAGTCTAGTCTAGTCTCCAGTCCAGTCTAGTCTAGTCTAGTCTCCAGTCCAGTCCAGTCTAGTCTTCAGTCCAGTCTAGTCTCCAGTCCAGTCTAGTCCAGTCTAGTCTAGTCCAGTCCAGTCCAGTCCAGTCCAGTCTAGTCTTCAGTCCAGTCTAGTCCAGTCCAGTCCAGTCCAGTCCAGTCCAGTCCAGTCCAGTCCAGTCCAGTCCAGTATAGTATAGTCTCCAGTCCAGTCCAGTCTAGTCTAGTCTCCAGTCCAGTCTAGTCTAGTCTAGTCCAGTCCAGTCTAGTCTTCAGTCCAGTCTAGTCTCCAGTCCAGTCTAGTCCAGTCTAGTCTAGTCCAGTCTAGTCCAGTCCAGTCCAGTCCAGTCTAGTCCAGTCCAGTCTAGTCTCCAGTCCAGTCTAGTCCAGTCCAGTCCAGTCTAGTCCAGTCCAGTCTAGTCTCCAGTCCAGTCTAGTCTAGTCCAGTCTAGCAGTCCAGTACAATACAGGACCGATGCACGGAATGCAGATTATTACTGTATAAACATACATGACGTAACCAGGAAGAACTTCTCATATTCTGCTGTGATGACCCGACCTTCCTGATCATGTTCAGGCACTCCTACAAAATACAGCTTAACGTCAAAATAAACAAAAACTTCTGCACATTTTTGATAGATTACGTTTCAAGGTTACACGAAAGTTACATTTCTCTTGTATTAGGGAAGCACGGATGGCGTGTGCTGTTAGGGCGCTGCCTCTCGCCACTGCAGTCCAAAGCTATAAACCCGGTTAGACGGGGTTAGTACTTAGATGGGTGACGGTGAAGCAAGCAAGCAAGCAAGCAAGCAAGCAAGCAAGCAAGCAAGCAAGCAAGCAAGCAAGCAAGCAAGCAAGCAAGCAAGCAAGCAAGCAAGCAAGCAAGCAAGCAAGCAAGCAAGCAAGCAAGCAAGCAAGCAAGCAAGCAAGCAAGCAAGCAAGCAAGCAAGCAAGTAAGTAAGCAAGCAAGCAAGCAAGCAAGCAAGCAAGTAAGTAAGTAAGTAAGTAAGTAAGCAAGCAAGCAAGCAAGCAGAAAACCCGCGAGG
Organism: Paragorgia papillata; assembly: GCA_035771165.1. NCBI lineage: Eukaryota > Metazoa > Cnidaria > Anthozoa > Scleralcyonacea > Coralliidae > Paragorgia > Paragorgia papillata. The sequence continues at coordinate 1,638,297 of JAWNZC010000149.1, forward strand.
CACAGGAGAGAAACAACAACTATACTTATGAAGCTAAGGTGGTCACCCATCCAAGTACTAACCGCTTTTGACCGGACTTAACTTCAGCAGTGAGAGGAAGTGCGCTAACACCTTGTGCCACACGTGCCTCCAGGCACCGGTGAATAGAGTTGTAGTTGATCTCTCCTGTGCTCCGAGGGTTTTTCGCCGGGTTCTCCGGTTTTCCTCCCTCCGTAAAAATCAATACCTACATCCTAACTATTTCTTGCATTGTAATAATATTGTGAATAGCTATACGTATTTATCTATTCTGTTGTAAACTGTAATGCACAATCGATCATCGCGTCATTGATGCATGGTGAATGCGCAATATAAATCATTAATTATTATTACCTATTCCGTAGGTGACATTTTTAGGTTTTATTTTCGAGTACAATCTATAGGAGAAGAAGAAATTACAGATGAGAACTTTGTCCTTTCAAAACATTTATATATAGAAAACTTTTTTTATATCAAAGGGTCTGGCTAGTATTCGGAAGATTGTGGGTTCAAGTCCTAACAAAACTTTACAAACTCCAAGCTAAAAGTACTATACTAACTAACGGCAGTTTGTACAGCACGAACTAACAAAACTTTACAAACTCCAAGCTAAAAGTACTATACTAACTAACGACAGCTTGTACAGCACGAACTGACAAAACTTTACAGTTTCCAAGCTGAAAGTACTATACTAACTAACGACAGCTTGTACAGCAAGAACTAACAAAACTTTACAAACTCCAAGCTGAAAGTACTATACTAACTAACGACAGCTTGTACAGCAAGAACTAACAAAACTTTACAAACTCCAAGCTGAAAGTACTATACTAACTAACGACAGCTTGTACAGCAAGAACTAACAAAACTTTACAAACTCCAAGCTGAAAGCACTATACTAACCAACGACAGCTTGTACAGCAAGAACTAACATGCATAACTTTACAAACTCCAAGCTGAAAGTACTATACTAACTAACGACAGCTTGTACAGCAAGAACTAACAACACTTTACAAACTCCAAGCTGAAAGTACTATACTAACTAACGACAGCTTGTACAAGAACTAACAAAACTTTACAAACTCCAAGCTAAAAGTACTATACCAACTAACGGCGGCTTGTACAGCAAGAACTAACAAAACTTTACAAACTCCAAGCTGAAAGTACTATACTAACTAACGACAGCTTGTACTGCAAGAACTAACAAAACTTTACAAACCCCAAGCTGAAACTACTATACTAACTAACGACAGCTTGTACTGCAAGAACTAACAAAACTTTACAAACTCCAAGCTGAAATTAGTACTATACTAACTAACGACAGCTTGTACTGCAAGAACTACCAAAACTTTACAAACTCCAAGCTGAAAGTACTATACCAACTAACGACAGCTTGTACAGTACTGCAAGAACTAACAAAACAGTTTACAAACTCCAAGCTAAAAGTACTATACCAACTAATGACAGCTTGTACAGCAAGAACTAACAAAACTTTACAAACTTCAAGCTGAAATTACTATACCAACTAACGGCAGTTTGTACAGCAAAAACTGACAAAACTTTACAGTTTCCAAGCTGAAAGTACTATACTAACTAACGACAGCTTGTACAACAAGAACTAACAAAACTTTGTTTCAACAATAGTTGACAACCTTACCCAACTCCACTGTAACCTTTCTTCTCACTCTTTGCCCAGTATCTATGGTAACCTTTCAAAGTTGCTTCCTAAAATATAACATATATACAAACTTCAAAAACTCATTAATAATTCATGAGGAAAACACAAAGAAAAATCATAACCGTATCGTGGTTTTTATGTGATAAAACATTCTCCTGATTTACATAAACTTTAGCTTTGATTTTCTCGCCTTAGACAACGTTATTTTTCAAAATTACTACGCCAACGAACTTACCAAATGGTGATCGTTTTTAAAGCTATTCAAAACACTCGCAGAACGTGTTTTATCAGATCTAAAACACTCGGCTTCGCCTCGTGTTTTATATCTGATAAAACACTCCTGCTCGTGTTTTAAATATTACATAACATATGTACAACATCGTGAAACATATAAACTACCACAGGCTTGTTACAAGATGCGATTCGTTGAACGCCTGTTGCAAGTCTGTTAATAAGTTGCATATATACAAAATATATATATACATTGGTTTAAGAAGGTCGGCAGCTACAACAGCACGAAAACTACGACAGGAGCAGCAACAACAACGCCACAACTCCCACATGCAACAGCACCAACACCAACACTCCCACCACCACTACCACACCACCACTCCACCAACACCAAACTCCCAAACATCACCACCAACACTCCCACCACCAGTCCGATCACCACTTCCACCACCACCAACGTCACTCCCACCAACACTAACACCAACAACGCCATTCGCACCAACACCACTCCTATCAATATCACCACTCTCACCAATATCACCACTCCTAGCAGCAACACCACTCCCATCACTCCCACCAATATCATCACCACTCCCACCAATATCACCACCACTCCCACCAATATCACACCAATATCACCACTCCCACCACCACTACTACCACCAATATCACCACTCACCACCACCACCACCACCGCCCACCAAAACACCCACCACCAAAACACCCCTACCACTATCATTCAACCATCACCACTCACACCACAACCACCAGACACACCACTCCCACAACCACCACTACTCCCATGTATACAAAATATAAATTCGCCGTAATCTTTATGAACAGTGGCGGAAATTGAGGTGTCAAAATAGTCAATTTGTCGGAAATATTCGACAAAAAGGGAAAAAAACAGTCAAAATCCAACGCTTTTCGTGCATTTGTCGGATATTTTTGAGGCTTTGCCCCCCGACCTGAAAAAGTGAATTTCCGCCACTGTTTATGAATACGGTGTATAAGTAGCTAATAATTTTAGTGATAGACTCATCTCTAAACTCACCTTCGGTAAATCAACCTCATTGCATTTTGTTTCTTGAACGCACAAAATATCAGGATCTTCCTTCTTTACGTACTCCAAGGAATCGTTTTTCTACCAGCAATTATTTCAAAAGACATACATTACATTTATTATATTTCACACAATTTTGGACACCATGCGAACACAATAATTTGTGACTTTTTAGTACCCTTTTAAAGGTACTTCAATAGGAAATAAAATAAAATATGTCAAGTTTGTCAAGTGTCTAATGGTTCAAACTCTACAAAAATAGATATTGGCGGCTTGCGTTTTATCCAATTCTCTCCAAACTTTGCCACAATGTTGATGAACAACAGTAAAAATAGATCGCGAATTGACGTTATTGGAGGATTGGTGCCAAGCCACAGGGGGGATGCCACCCCCTGATCAGAGGTAACCAGCGCGCGCCAAACCAGTCAAGCTCAGAGCACGCTGACAAGACTTTGGCGCGCGCAAGTCAAGCTCAGACCACGCTGACAAGACTTTGATGAGCGCAAGTCAAGCTCAGACCACGCTGACAAGACTTTGATGAGCGCAAGTCAAGCTCAGACCACGCTGACAAGACTTTGATGAGCGCAAGTCAAGCTCAGCCACGCTGACAAGACTTTGATGAGCGCTGAGATAATCTCCACATATTATAATGAGTGACCACTGACCAAATATCTAATAATAGATAGCGCGCGCAAAACCAGTCAAGCTCAGACCACGCTGACAAGACTTCGGCGCGCGCAAGTCAAGCTCAGACCACGCTGACAAGAATTTGATGAGCGCAAGTCAAGCTCAGACCACGCTGACAAGACTTTGATGAGCGCAAGTCAAGCTCAGACCACGCTGACAAGACTTTGATGAGCGCAAGTCAAGCTCAGACCACGCTGACAAGACTTTGATGAGCGCAAGTCAAGCTCAGACCACGCTGACAAGACTTTGATGAGCGCTGAGATAATCCCCACATATTATCATGAGTGACCGCTGACTAGCATTGTCTCCTTTTTTACCTTGCCTAAATTACATTTAGCCACATTAAAAGAGTAAAACCGTGTTCGCATTTTAGATTTAGTGCAATATTTTTCAATTAATATGCATTTCTTCTATCGTTTTCACCAAGTCAAGATGAGTCAACTTCCCCGCTTTATATCAAAGCAAATACAATACATGTCAAAAAATGCCAACACAGTTTTGTTCTTTGATCATTTGAGATGAGAAATATGATGTTTTGGAAGCTTCCGAGTGAGACCAGAACCGCCAATATATCTCATGGCGCAAAGGGGGCTATTATTTAAAAAGCACCTCGTAGCAACTGCAGTTTTTAAAGGTGTAGAATTTTTGTTAAATTCTTAGCTTCTGCAGTGATTTATCATTGTGCATGCCAAATTTGAGACAAAACTCGAAAATTGAGTGCGCGGCAAGTATAGTATAAGACTTGGGCAAACGCTTTCAACATTTCATGCAACATCGTTCAAAATTGTTGAACGCATGTTGAACGAAAATTTGAACATGTTCAAATTTCGTTCAACATCATTCAACAACGTTCAACATCATTCAACAGGGTGGCCAAACGCTTTCAACATGTTGAATCACGGTTGAATTCAACAATGTTGAACGATGTTGCATGAACTGTTGAAACGGCGTTTGGCCAGGCCTTAAATCCATCATATGATGTAACCCTTATTTCCTTTCCGTGTTTCACGAACCCACGCAATCTCGTTCCCAGAGCCCACGTTCCCCACGGGAAACGAGAGACTCTGGGATAATCCGTTCACGCCATCACAGGATTCTTGTGATCCGGAAGAAGAGTAATCATGTTCATCAGCCAATGAAATATCGATGTGAAACGGATTATCCCAGAGTCTCTCGTTTCCCGGGTGGGAAACTTAGGATCTGGGAACGAGATTGGAACCCACGCGAAATCCACGCATTCTTGCCGCCATGTGCAGACAAATTGCCCACCTGTTGTGTTTAGCTCGAAAGGTGTCGATCATGCCGAACAGTAATGTGTAAATCACAAATGAGAGAGTGCAGAACCGCTTTATTTCAATCGAATGAGGAGGAGACATTTTATGAAATTGGGTGACAAACTAAGACATGATATTGTCTGTTGAGACAAAAATGACAGCAAATTTGCGTAGAATACAAATATACTATACCAAAATCAGTAGAGTGCTCGTCAATAACAAGCCTATATACTAAGGCAAACGAATGTAATCACGCGAGTGAAAAAGTGCAGTCTTTACGGCAAGTTTATTAACTTTATTTCATATGATTGTTTAGTTCTTTATTATGGCAGCGTTCGACGTTACATCTAAAGGACGCAAACACAACCGTGGGAAGACCACGACATATTTACATCGTGTACATATAAGACGTTGACTTGCGAGATCTTTTCAACGATCGAAACCTCTTTGTTTACCTCTCTCGCGTGATTACATCGTTCAACATGTTGAATTCAACCGTGATTCAACATGTTGAGAGCGTTTGGCCACCCCTGTTGAATGATGTTGAACGTTGTTGAATGGTGTTGAACGAAATTTGAACATGTTCAAATTTTCGTTCAACATGCGTTCAACAATGTTGAACGATGTTGCATGAAATGTTGAAAGCGTTTGGCCAGGCTCGATAGTAAGTACCGTCTGAACGGAACGCCAACACGAGGAAGTTGAAAACGAGAAAACGTTAATAGTCTTAATCCTTTACCTGAATCCAAGCCTTGAGACCATTTACATTCCAAGACGAAATTTTCAAATTCCAGGATCTATTCCATTTAAACATTAAATAATATAAAAATGCGTCTATATATATGAAACGAAAATTAAGTATGTCTTCTTTAAAACGACAAATAACATTGTTTGCAGTTTTTCGTTTCCTTGCTTCGTTGTTGAGGTATTTCAGGTTTGATATGTAAATTTCACGTTGCTATTATCAAATATAATTACTTGAAAATCTCCATGTTTGGTGTTGTGGGACAAACACATCCACATGCTTCCTTCGAATTAAGTTTGGTTTGATATAACCTTCCACGATAAGTCATTATGCACGTGTACGTCACAACATGTGAATTCTGGGACTATAGTGACATTTACATAAACTGAAATACATTGTATCTCAAAAACGAAGCAAGGAAACGAAAAACTGCCAAAGATGTTACTCTGCCATTTTAAGTGTTCTTTCGCACATTCTGCCTTTAAAACAAAAATTTATTATGTTTGTTTTATTTGAAAGAACACTTAAAATAACAGAGTAACATCTTTTTCAGTTTTTCGTTTCCTTGCCTCGTTGACGTTGTTGAAATATTCTGGCTAACACCAGATTATCTTACTCTAGCTGTCTAACGCAAGACTATTTTACTCTGTCTAACACCAGACTATTTTACTCTGTCTTTAACACCAGACTATTTTACTCTGTCTATAACACCAGACTGTTTTACTCTGTCTAACACCAGACTATTTTACTCTGTCTTTAACACCAGACTATTTTACTCTGTCTATAACACCAGACTGTTTTACTCCGTCTAACACCAGACTATTTTACTCTGTCTTAAACACCAGACTATTTTACTCTGTCTAACACCAGACTGTTTTACTCTGCCTAACACCAGACTATTTTACTCTGTCTAACACCAGACTATTTACTCTGTCTAACACCAGACTATTTTACTCTGTCTAACACCAGACTATTTTACTGTGTCTAACACCAGACTATTTTACTCTGTCTAACGCCAAACTATTTTACTGTCTAACACCAGACTATTTTACTCTGGCTAACACCAGACTATTTTACTCTGGCTAACACCAGTCACTATTTTACTCTGGCTAACACCAGACTATTTTACTCTGTCTAACACCACACTAGCACGACCAACTTCTAGGGGGGTCCAGGGACATGCTCCCCCTGAAAATTTTGAATTTTAGAGTCTCTGAAATAGCATTTCCTGCATTTTGAGGGGGGTTTGAAAGACTTTTGAAGGATATAAAATACCAAACAAAATATTCAAATATACTCATTTTATATAGGAATACACCATAACATGCAAGGCATATATCATGAGGACATGTCGTCATACATTAATTAGGTGACTACTTCATGCCAGGCTGTCAGCTGCGTGAAGTGTACTAAAATATTATTTAATCGTAACATACTATTAGCTGTACCATACTGATTAAAACGTTAAACGACTATAAATCCAAAATCGGGTTTTTAAATAGGAATTGCAGTACATATCAAATATAATATTATACAACAGAAAAGGGGTGCAGTAACGGCATCCTAAGGGGGCACATGTGCCATTGGCACATAGGGCCGGTCCGACTCTGGATTAAAAGTTGAGCCAATAAAAAAATGACAAATATACATTTTCTAGACAAATATTTAACTGAATACAGATACATACTTGTCTACATTAGTCAGATCATATGCATCCGTTGATGTTGACGTTGTTGGTTCCTGCATGTAACATAATTAACAAAAACATATTACATCATGTATAATGTAATATATCTAACCCTGATTCCTGCATGCCTGAGCTAGGCAAAAATGGTCCCTTATTTTATTGTTTTATTCTGTCTAACACAAGATGATTTTACTCATCAAAGGGAGAACCCTCAGACATCCTCGGCAGCAATGGGGTAACAAGTAATTATGGCAAAACAATTCCCATCTGAGCTGGCCAAAAATTGCCCCTTTATTGTTTTACCCTGTCTAACACCAGATGATTTTAATTAGAATACAATTTAGGCACCTCATTGTTTTCCTCATGATCACTGGAAACACTGGATTTTGCCTTTTTTGATGTCTTGCTGTCATCTTCAGTATTCTAATATTAAATAAAAAGTAATAGTTATGCAGCATACTGTCTGAAGTCTTAACTGTACCTGCATCGATCAACAAGTGATGAATAACAATTAACAAGGCCATCAAGACCTGCTATGGACCCAGAAGTAGACCGAGAGTTTGTGCTGCATTCTTTAGTTTCATGAAACTTCTAATTGCAACATTTTATAAAGTCAACATATTTGCAGTAATGCATTTTAATTCTACTTTTAATGTTTTTATGTCTTTTTATCACCATTTGTTGTTGACCATCCTACATGTCAAAAACTCACTACTCTACTCTACTTCACCTATGTGTAGATCCCAAACACTCATTTCTCACAAGGGTCTACACAACTTCAATCAAAAGCTTGCCCCTGCATACGTCACATCTGATTCCAGTTTTGGGTATATTAACGTAAATTTATGCATGTTGCCTTTCACTTCAAGATGGCGTGATGGCAAGAGTGGTGTACGATATGTGCAAATTTGAAGCACTTACTACGGCTTGCAATCTCTTGCAAGTGGAAAGCTTTTATGAGCTTCACATGTAGTATAATTGCACATATTTAAGCTAATTTACCCAAAACTGGAATCGGATGTGACGTATGCAGCAGCAAGCTTTTGATTGAAGTTGCATAGACACTCATCAGAAACAAGTGTTGGGGGGTCTACACATAGGCCATACTCTACTCTACTCCAATCTACTCTACCCTACCCCACCCACTCTACATATGCCACTTGGGATCAACTCTACTCTCACGAGTCTCATCTACTTCACTCCATTCCACTCTACTTCACTCCATTCATATTGTCTTATTTTAGTTAGAACTACTGTAACTAGAAGAACTGTAGACGTTCTACTATTAAGTAGAAACCAATAGCAATTTGTACAAAGGAATAACGACAAATAGACAGTATATAAATTTGTCCATCTAAATCGACCACGATCACTACAAATCTACAATTTGTTCTTTGCGGACTGTAAAAACTATTGTAAAATTGTCTTAAAATTTTTTTGATTGTCCCCGTTATTGCTAAGATATAAAAGAGAATCACTTTACCTTTCGTTTACGAGCCATATTGTTCAAAAAACGTTAGGCAATGAATGTTGGTCCAAGTTTTAGTGGCTCGGATCCCTGCACGACTGCACGTGAAAACTTGGACAAATATACCGGAAGTTGATTTTTGTGTAAATTTCCTCTGGTTTACTTCCGGTAAATTCAAGAACCAGAATTTTCCGTGAAGTCACTGAAGGGCATTCGGTTTTTCGGCGAAAGCCATGCTAAATTATTGGGATTTTTGTTTATGAAAGGCATCAATATTTAAACATCGTATTGTTTTGCGATATCTAGTAGTGGACAAAACTAAACTAAATTTATTTATACTGGATAACTCTATCATGCAGTTATATCTAAACTGTTCTCTCTTATACAGTAGAGGTCCAGTAAGAACCATCCCTCATTGGTCCAGCGTCATTCGAGGCGACGGTTGTCGCATTATCCGTCTGACTCAGACGAATTTTGATTGCCGAGACGAATTTGATTCGTGCGTCGAATTCAATCCAGTTATACGTCGCAATTTCGTCGAATAAAATTCAAACAATTAACTTCGTCTGAATTAAATTCGTCTATTGTGCGACGTTTAGCGCAGACCTAAGACTGTTTTGGAAATATTTCAACTCCCAAAGCGAACTAAACCATGCACGCTCCGCCCGCGCGGGCAAAACGGACGTAATGGAAAACAGCCTTAAAGCCCTAATCAAACGAGAACGCAAGTCATCGCAAGTTGGCAGTCACGCTATGTCAGCAGCCGGTCTGAATAGTTTCCCGAAAATATCATGTACCGTGACAAAGTTAAAACTTGTTTAAAACACTCATGAAACATTTATTTTGTTAATTTGGGTGTTCGAACGACCGCCACAGAAATTCTGACTGCCAACTTGCGATGACTTGCGTTCTCGTTTGATTAGGGCTTAAAGCTCCCTAATAAAGCCCCAACCAAACGAGAACGCAAGTCATCGCAAGTTAGCTTACGATGCCACCAGTCAAACGTCGGCACAAGCCGTCGCAAGTTTTGTACTTCCGCTAGTTCCCACGCCTTTTCGCCAGTTCTCATGGTGGTTTCTATGGCGACGGAGCACGAAAGACTTGCATCGATTTGTGTTTTGTGTTCAAACGTTTCACAAGCTCTCGCAAGTTGCAATTGAAAAACACTTGCGATGAAATGCAAGCTAACGCAAGTCACCGCAAGTCATCGCAGGTTGGTGATCAAACCACAAGTCGCCCAAACTCACGGTGTGAGCAGTTGTGTATACAAGAATTTAAGTCAAAATGATAGAATATTTCCTGTTAATTGCTTTAAATTTTTGAAATATACTGAAATATAGTGTACTTATCTCTAGTACAAAGTGTATTTGTCTTACTGATGTGGTTTCGGTGAGATTTTATAAACAGTCTGGGACTGCACGCAGGTTACATATAAACCCGACATAGCCAAATAAAACACGCAAACACTACCGTACGAATATTCAACAAAATAAAAGTTTATGAAAATTGCTGTTTTACTTACATGTAAGTAAAACAGCAATTTTCATAAACTTTTATTTTGTTGAATATTCGTATTATTTATATAATATAAATAAAACATGGCTACCTACGTGCAGTCCCAGACTGTTTATAAAATCTCATCGAAACCACATCAGTAAGACAAATACACTTTGTACTAGAGATAAGTACACTATATTTCAGTATATTTCAAAAATTTAAAGCAGTTAAGAGGAAATATTCTATCATTTTGACTTAAATTCTTGTATACATAAACTGCTCACACCATGACTTTGAGCGACCTGTGATCAAACGAGACACAAGCAAGCACAAGCTAAAACTTGCGATAACTTGCGTCTCGTTTGATTAGGGCTTAATTAAAGGCGCTTTGTCAGCGTTCGAGGCAGCCGCCATACGACACATGTCAGACCACGAATCACAGCTAATTAGCTGTGATTCGTGGTCTGATATGAGGAAAATCAGAGAGCCCGGCGAAAAACCCTCAAGCAATGCAGGAGAGACCAACTAAACTCTACTCACTATATCTCTAATATCTACGGCTAAAAAGTTATTTGGTCATTGTCTATGGGATAAAGAATCCAGACTTTACTTTCCGAGCTAAAGATATCTGGTTATTTATAGAAAGAGCCTTGACGAACTGTTTTCTAGTGCCATTTCTTTCATTGAACTTCATGAGCATAATCAAAGCCTTTGACGATTGGTCTTCGTCACTTCTGGAGCACCGTATATTGTTAACTTCGCACGAGTCGAATAGCTCCGTCAAAAGAGCTATTTCCTTCCACTGCTCCGGAATTCTTCTTGCTATTAAAACAATTTCGTTGTCTTTGAGCACATCTATGGAAATTGAGATCAAAATGATTCAACGATATAATTATTGCGGGATAACGAACTCAAGTAGAGTAGTATGATATTAGGGTGGTACTTACTTCCCGTTTCAAGTAATACTTAAAACTGAAATGTTTTGGTGGGTGGGGTGAGTGGGTGTGGTGGTGGTGGTGGTGGCGGGGGGTTAAGGGAGGAGACAAGGTGTATTCTTAAAACGGGATGTAACGGAACGCGCGGGACCTGATTTGTCCCTCCGCGGGACATTGTTAAAGCATATTTATAGTTTTGAGTAACAGTTCAAACCGTTCATTTGTCATGCTTCGGAACCGTAGGGACTGTCTCATCTTTATAGACTTTCTCAAATCATCACAAAGATGGGTGAAGACTATTCAGATGTTATAAAAGATGGTTTAAAGACTAAAATATGATGACGTCACCAGTGGATCAGGAGATCCGCCTGTAGTACCCCCACTCTGTATACTACTTGTACCTGGGACATCTCCAGAGCTAGATTCCACAACCATTCTCTCAACTGCAGGACAAATGGCAGCCTCGTCTAGAAAATGAAAAACAACAAATATCTTCACGATTATTCGTCGAGCATTGCGATTTGAGTAAAAAAATGCAAAAATGTACCTCGACGGACCTACCTGTCTCGTGAAAGTCCTCCGCCACTACAGACTTAGTCTACAACACAAACGCAAAACAATAATATTAGTATAAATAATACACAGGTGATTATAGAAAATCTCGTGCCATTTAAGGTTATTAGTCATTAAATGTTCCTGAAGACCGAGGGAGGTTTGTGGAATCACTAATATTTACTTTATACTTACACCGTTACACGGTTACCGGGGAAATACACAAAAGAATGGACACATGCGCAAAGTATAGGTTGGTAACCGAACCCGAGGTAACTACGGCAGTTTTTTACCGAGGTCGAGGTAAATAACTTAAGTAGTTACCGAGGTTGAGGTAACTAACCTACTTAGTTCAAGATCACCGAGGTTGCCTAAGAAAACTGAGATACTGAGTTCGTTATCACAGAGGTTGTCTAAAAAACACTTCGATCGCGATGATAAATCCTTTACCACATTTGTGACCATTGATTAAAGCTTATTTTCCCAATATATTAGCCCGGGGCAATTAACTTGATTTATGCGTGGTTGGGAGTAACTATTATAAATAAACAACCGCGGTACATCAAAGAAAACCGAGGTGATTGTGAACTAAGTAATAGATAATCACCTACAGCGTTTATTCAAAATGGCCGCCAGCCAATGTCAATGTGACAGACGAGGAAATTAACAATTTTAAAGAAAATGTTGTTCCTAGCTAAAGTACGAAAATGTGTATTTATACTAAAACAATTATTCGACTTCTCGTCTCGGTTAATATTACAGTTCACCGATATTCACCTCGCCTCCGACGAATAATTGTTAAATAGTTTGAGCTCTTCAATACATACATTATACTGCTTGTCGTATTTGTTTATGGGTAATCATACAGTATTGAATTATTATAATTCGAATGTAATTCAGAACTATATAGGCCAAGTGAATTTGGAGGTTTCTGAAAACTTTTAAGCGCCCAAAAAAATTACATCAAATCAAATTTTTTGCTATGTTTATAGCCATGTTTTCTTCGAACTAGTCAATTTTTAAAGTGCCCCTAACCTCGACAATTTTTATTGTCTTATTTGGAAGAACTTTTAAAATGATAAACTAACTTCTTTGGAAGATTCTCGCTTTGTTTTCGAGATATTTCATTTTGTTTGATATGCAAATGTGCGGAATATATGCATAATAACTTATCAGAGAATGTTATATATCTTTGCGTTCATCAAATAAAAACACTAAAGTATGAATAACATGTGTGCGTGTTTCTCCCACAACACCAAACTTCTCGATTTCAAAGGATTTCGTTCGAGAATGAAAGAGATACACAAACTTCTTCAATAAGTCATTATGCATGCATGTGACGTAAATTCCGGACATTCGCATATCAAACAAAATGAAATATCTCAAAAATAAAGCGAAAATCTTCCAAAGAAGTTACTTTATGATTTTAAAAGTTCTTCCAAATCAGACAATAAAAATTGTCGATGTTAGGGGCACTTTAAAGCTGATCGAAAAGTATCAAACTAACTTGTGTTACCACTAAAGTCCAATTTTTCGTCATATTCAAGCTGAGCTGATTTTTTGGTAAAGAGGACTAAAACCGACGGCCAGAAAGGCCTCCATATTTGGCCTAGCTTTTTCGTCCAAAGATTGGAGTCAACACAACGGTAAATACATTCCTACACTAGTCATCAAAACAAACGTCAACATACCTGTCTGTTGATCGCTGATTTGATACGAATATTTTGCAGAGTCAACACAACGGTAAATAAATTCCTACACTAGTCATCAAAACAAACGTCAACATACCTGTCTGTTGATCGCTGATTTGATACGAATATTTTGCAAAAAAGTCCTTCTGTGCTCCTTGTTTTTACAACGACGAGACAAAAAGAACATCATCTTTCCTTTCAAGTCCAATCCTTCGTCAATATCGTTAAATGTTTTTGTTACATGTTCAACCTTAAAACTAAAATAAATAAATATTGTCAACGAAACAAATTACTTTACAGCTAGCTTATGGTTGTAATGTAATGCCTTTCTTGGGCATATTTTAAATACTAGACTGGACAACGGACTTGATTTAAAATATCCCCAAAGACATCTAACCGCAACAAGAACAGGTTAGCGTATAAGCTATATAGGCAGTAAACACGCCAATGGGTCAGGCTAGTCGGTCAGGTTAGCGTATAAACACGCTAGTTGGTCAGGTTAGTGTATATAATCTAGGCAGTAAACACGCTAGTGGGTCAGGTTAGTGTATAAGCTAGGCAGTAAACACACTAGTGGGTCAGGTAATTAGTGTAAGCTAACCAGTAAACACACTAGTGGGTTAGGTTAGCGTATAAGCTAGGCAGTAAACACACTAGTGGGTCAGGTTAGTGTGTAAGCTAACCAGTAAACACACTAGTGGGTTAGGTTAGTGTACAAGCTAGGCAGTATACACGCTTGTGGGTCAGGTTGGCATTAGAAGTGAAAATCAAAAGGAGAATTATTAGAAGAAGGAGACCCATTAGAAGGCCTACTAGAGACAGAAGACTTATTACAGAGAAGGAGTCTATTTAATTTTCTTACCGGATAACGTCAATGTCAAGTGATAAATGTTTCTCCTTTTTTGACAAATGAACACAAAAATACGTCTTTTGGTAAGGTCTAACATACTCCTGACATTTTTCCCCTTTAAACCCATAATTTTTTTCAACCTTTCTTTTCTTGTTCTGGGGCGCCATGATTGAAGTAAGAGAAGTCGTCTGTTGAACGGCCAAAACAAACACCACAAAATTTGTTGAAGATGGCTCAACAAATCTCTTCGTCATTCTACTGAGACGTAAGGCTGATCTTATCCCCCTCCTTGCAACGGGAACCCACCTGTATAACAATACAACGACAGCATCTATAAATGATTTTCAAGCAATCCAAAAGTTGCATGCTACCAGAAATAAATATTACGAGATACAGAAATGCCACAATATTACACTCACGTAGAGAAATGTGCGACAGAAAAAGCTATCCTAACTCGATCATTTTCAAGACGTTCGATCGTTGCATTTGTATCCTCTGTTCGCCAGGTTTTGTTGCTTTGGTCGGATGTCTGACTGTGAAGCAAAACTCCATATTCTGGTGAAAAGGGTTCCTTTTTGCCGACAGGCAATAGCTCATTATCCAATTCAGCTACATCATTATGAGAGTAAACCAACTCCACATCAACATGTTTAAGAAAAGGTTTCTCGCGTCCAGAAACTTCAATTACTGGGAAATATACTAGATCTTCATCGTCATCCTCATCTTCATCTTCCTCGTCATCTTCATCTTCATCTTCATCTTCATCTTCATCGTCATCTTCATCCTCATCTTCATCCTCCTCCTTTTCCTCCACCTCTTCTTTTTCCGTCTCCATCTCCTCTTCCTCCTTTTCGCCCTTATCCCCATCTTCATCCTCATCTTCATCCTCTTCTTCCTTCTTGTCCTCCTCTTCTTCCTCATTCTCATCCTCATTGGACCTCCAATGCAAATCAAGTATCTCGCATGCCGGAAATAACTAACAAAATAAAGTAAAAATGAAAAGAAATAAAATTAAAGAATGAAATAAAAATGAAATGTAAACAAATAAAATGAAATAAAATAAAATAAAATAAAATAAAAGAAATTATATGAAAAGAAATAAAAGAAAAGGAAAAGAAATAAACAAAATCAAATCAAAAGAAATAAGAAAAAAAGAAATGAAATAAAATGAAAACAAAACAAAATGAAATAAAATAAAATAAGATAAAAATACATGAGATAAAATGAAAGGAAAAGAAACGAAATAGAAAGAAATGAAATGAAAAGAAATTAAATAAAATACAATGAAAAAATATGAAATGAAATAAAATGAAAAGAAACGAAACAAAACTAAAAAAATTGAAATAAAGTAAAATAAAGTAAGATAAATAAAATAAAATACAATAAAATAAAATAAAAATATATAAATGAAATGACGCCAAATCATATCACATCACCAGCCACATGACATGACATTATGCGTTACCTTTACGCCCAAACAACATTCCGTCTCCACAGAACAAGCAGGAAAACTTATTTTCAGCGTGCTTTCTTTCCCATACGACTTCAAGAAAACACAAGGTTTATCAGAATGCACCAAGATTTTTTCACTTCTGATTCTTGTCACGACTGCTGCGGTGCAATTTGCCTGGACTGTTGCCATAGCAACCGGCAGATAGTCGCGTATGGCAGGAAAACTTGAAGCACTGTTTTCAGGAAGATCTAAAGCAAAGAAAACAATAACAGAGTACTAACGTAACCCGTTTATACCATATTAACATTAATCCAAAGAAAACAATAACAGAGTACTAACGTAACCCGTTTATACTATCAGATTAACTTTAATCCAAAGAAAACAATACAATAAAATACAAGAGGGCACTCAGAGACTACATACCTCCGTCAGCGAGTTATTATTAGTAAAATGTCTAAAAGAAAAACGAGCCATACCGCTAACCAGGATAGCTCACAAGACCTACACCCTAACCACAACCCCCCGGCAACCCTAACCACAACTCTCCGGGAAGAAAGTAACAACTCTCAAACTCGGACCACAACACCCCTACTGTTTTTTCTTGTTATATGCTTTTTAGTTTAACATCCTGCATGTGGGACAGAGAAGTCCCCTAGGGTTCTAGGCCATTTGGCAATTCAGGATAATCCTGAATTCTAAGTCAGAGGACATGTTGCCGCATGACACTCGGCTAATTTACCACTTTCTTTCGTTTTGTACTATGTTCCTTCATGGGTTTATTTAGTCCTTTTTGTTTTTCTTTCGGCTTTTTTTTTTTGTTATTTAGTAATTTTGTAAGGTCCTGAGCTTACCAAGGCAACGTTTTTGTGTAATTACTGCCATTTCTAGGTTTTTCTGCTGTGTAAAACTGCCGCTCCTTTGCGCTAAAATATTTTGCGCATTTGTTGGTACGTTGAAGCCTGGGCGCGATTTGAGGGACCCTATGGAATCTCTGAGGAGACTACCGTATACTACAGTACTGCCCAGCTGGTAGGCGGGCAATCGGCGACATTTTTCTCGGCTGGTAGACGCGTAATCGGGTTGTGGATGTAGATGTTGATGTTGAAGTTGATGTTGATGTTGATGTTTATGTTTATAATTAGGCTTCTATTTACCATTAAGCTTTTGTGTATAGTTTCTTAAGGTTTCATAATTAATGTCGGACGAATAACCACGACAAAATTCAAATACAGTACCTTCGAATTTAATGCAATGTTTGGTTTCCAAATCATTCCACTGTTGTCCACATTGCATCATTGTTACATCATAGTAATCAAGATAAGGACCTTGGACTGCAACTGAGTGAGACAGCAATACTGTGACTGGCTTGGCAAAAGTTGTTTCTTCAGACTCTATACTGACAATGCTACTGCAGAAATACTCCCCGTTTCTCAGCTCTAACGGATTGTTTTTCTGCATCACAAGAGCGCACGTTACGGTAGTGGGCCTTGAAACAGCGTTCGCTGGAAAGTAAAAGAATGCACCCGCAGAGGGAAAGGAAATACCTCCTCCATCTTCATCAATTGTGTATCTAAAAAATAAGATCACAAAAGAAGCGTACATTTAAATTCCTGCGTTGACAACTTACTTCCACACGCGAATACCAATCCTGTAAAAAGCTTGTAATAATATATACCGTTTTTTAATCATTAAATAAATGAATGAATGAATGAATGAATGAATGAATGAATGAATGAATGAATGAATGAATGAATGAATGAATGAATGAATGAATGAATGAATGAATGAATGAATGAATGAATGAATGAATGAATGAATGAATGAATGAATGAATGAATGAATGAATAAATAAATAAATAAATAAACAACTTTAAATAAACAACTTTATTTAAAGCTATAGCTGAAAAACGTGTGGCTCTCTATAAATTATAATTAAGATATAATATATACAGATTTTTCGGTAAAACCTCTCAAACTATGAAGAAATTATTCAAAACTATTCATTCATATCATTCATTATCTTGCTTCCTGAAGCAACAAAACGTTAGAACTTCTATTAAATGTCAGGCTTATTATATTGCTCTTCATCCGTGTTTCATGCTAGGCTTTAATATTCCTTACTTCATGATCACCTCGGTTTTCTTTGATGTACCGCGGTTGTTTATTTATAATAAATACTCCCAACCACGCATCAATCAATCAATCAACAACTTTATTAAAGTGTCTATCTTCTAGCGCACCACAAGTGGTGTACTAATCGGGGACACCTAACTATGATAAATATATACAATTTATACAAAGCAAATATATACAAAAATTATCACAAGTAATAAAAAGGGGGGGGGGGAGGGAATAAAATAAATAGAATAAAAAAGTAATAATCGCATATTGCAAAGGAGACAACTTGGTGGCCTACAAGTTCTGTCAAATTGTGTTTTCTTATATTGTTCTTAAAGGGTGCAAAAATCAAGTTAAAATATAAGAATATAATAATAATAATAATAATAATAAATAATAATAATAATAATAAAATAAATAATAATAATAATAATAAAATAAATCACGTTAATTGCCCCGGGCTAATATATTAGCCCGGGGCAATTACTTTCACCGTCACCGTCCACCGTCTACCGTCACCGTCCACCGTCCACCGTCCATCGTCCACCGTCCACCGTCCACCAGCCCCCTGGATGAGCGTTTCGTTCTTGGGGCAAATGCAATTAATTAAAATGTTTAAATAAAAATAAATAAATAAAACGTGAAATACCTCCAAGGTCTAAACAAACTGCATGCTCTATTAACGTACCTGATGTTAAGCTCTTTTCTCCCGGATTGAAGAGCTATGTCGTGGCCTTCCATCTCATGTTGTGTGATCCCAATACTATCATAACTGTCTGCGGTTGATGGATGGTCTTCTCCATGCAACTTTAACCTGATGTTAAGTGCTTTTTGTTTGGACTGAAGTGATGACATGTAGTCTTTCATCTTACGTTGTGTGATCGCAATACTGTAATAACTGTCAGCAGTTGATGGATGGTCTTCTCCATACAACTTTAACCTGACGTCAAGTGCTCTATGCTTGGACTGAAGTGATGACTTGTAGTCTTTCATATTATGTTGTGTCACCCCAATACTATAATAACTGTCTGCGGTTGATGGATGGTCTTCTCCAAACAATTTTAACCTGATGCCAAGTGCTTTATGCTCGGACTGAAGTGATGACCTGTAGTCTTTCATCTTATGTTGTGTCATCGCAATACTATCATAACTGTCTGCGGTTGGTGGATGGTCTTCTCCAAACAATTTTAACCTGATGTCAAGTGCACTATGCTTGGACTCAAGTGATGACTTGTAGTCTTCCATCATATGTTGTGTGACTCCAATACCATGATAACTGTCTGCAGTTGATGGATGGTCTTCTCCAAACAACTTTAACCTGATATCAAGTGCTCTATGCTTGGACTCAAGTGATGACTTGTAGTCTTCCATCACATGTTGTGTGACTCCAATACCATGATAACTGTCTGCGGTTGATGGATGGTCTTCTCCAAACAACTTTAACCTGATGTCAAGTGCTTTTTGTTGGGACTGAAGCGATGACTTGTAGTCTTTCATCATACATTGTGTGAGCCCAATACTATAATAACTGTCTGCAGTTGATGAATGATCTTCTCCATACAACTTTAACCTGATGTCAAGTGCTTTTTGTTTGGACTTCAGTGATGACTTGTAGTCTTCCATCTCATGTTGTGTGAGCCCAATACTATAATAACTGTCTGCAGTTGATGAATGATGTTCTCCATACAACTTTAACCTGATGTCAAGTGCTTTTTGTTGGAACTGAAGTGATGACTTGTAGTCTTTCATCATATGTTGTGTGAACCCAATACTATAATAACTGTCTGCAGTTGATGAATGATTTTCTCCATACAACTTCAACCTGATGTCAAGTGCTTTTTGTTGGGACTGAAGTGATGACTCGTAGTCTTTCATCATATATTGTGCGACTCCAATACTATAATAACTGTCTGCAGTTGATGAATGATCTTCTCCATACAACTTTAACCTGATGTCAAGTGCTTTTTGTTTGGACGGAAGTGATGTCTTGTAGTCTTTCTTCTTATGTTGTGTGATCCCAATACTATACGTGTTTGCAGTTGATGAATGATGTTCTCCATACTGCTTTAACTTACTGACAAGTGTTATTTGTTTGGACTGAAGAGTTGGCTTGTGGTCTTCCATCTCATGTTGTGCAAGCACACACTGTAAAATTTTAATGTTAAAATTACCAATTTTGTTTTCGGCTACCAATATCTATGAAATAATTCAATCCGTTTCTTTTATTTATTTATTTATTTATTTAATTTACTTTTTTTTTTTATTTGATTTCAAAGAACACAGAACACACTTTTACTCAATCTTCAAATCTCATTTCACTCTTGAGTTATTACACATTAGTATAAACCAACTAGTGGACTATTACAATAGCTGCATTCTGATTAACTGAGCTACAGGGCTTTTTTAATATACAAGCTTGAGCCGAGCCCCCCCCCCCCCCCCAATGTCCACCCTTGAGTCCCCAAAACAAGATGATGTTGGCACCCCCCACCCCCCCCTGCCCCCCCCCCAAAAAAAAAAAGTCCCTTCTTGCTGAAGTAAAGATATAAAAGGGAAATTTCGGACTCAGCTACACACGTAAAAATCTCACAGCTTGTCAACAGGATGTGTTCGCAACAGGCTTGTAGCAAGGCTGGGAACAAGTTGTAACAATGCTGTTCATTCAAGAAGCTGCTACAACCTTGTTAGCATCAATCTGTTAACAACTTGTTAAGTGCAGAACGGTAACAGGTTGTTGGAACAACTTGTCATCAGTCTGTTGGAGTCATCAGCCTTGTTACAAGTTGTCAACAACCTGTTACAGACATGTTAACAAACTGGTACAGCCAGTGCGAACACATGACGGTGACAGCCTGTTGAACAGCCTTGTAACAACTTGCTTGCAGGTATGTAACAGCTTGCGCGTTTTTACGTGTGTAGGCTTCGATCAACTTTCTACGTATCCAACTTTATTTTGATGTTCTAGGTAATTTTGGTGAAGGAAAATTTCGAGTGTACAATATTACCATTTGCGTTCAAGCGTTATAATAACTAGTTGTTTTCGAGTTTCGAAACAAACGTTGTCCAATGATAACTATACGTTTGGCAGATCAAGCGGGTGTAACTTTCCGTTGTCAATATTTGTCATCGTTCTTTTCTCACGGCAGCGTTTGCTTGGAATAACTGTCTTTGGCTTAATTGTGAGAATTGGAATAATCAGCGAACGCAGGTCGTCTGATAAGGGTAGTTCACTTCGATATAACCTGCCGAAGGCATTTATTTTGTATTCCATGTTTGCCGTGGCCCGTGAGAAAATTATCAACGCAACGTTGAAACTTGAAACGGAAGCAATAACAATAACAATAACACGAACGGTGCACATACTTTGTTTTAGATTTATTAATATTTAAACAGCACGGTTGAGTGATTGGACTGAAACATTGCTATTGGATAATTCGTTCATTATACAAAAATACAACGGGTTCAGTGACCGTGCACAAAAATACATAAAGGCGAACAAAAAGATAGAACAAAGACTTTAGCTGAGTTGCCAGACCATATTTTGAATGACTATGCCGCAAGATGACGAATTTGGAGTACCAAGATGACTGCCACGGAAACTTTGTACGTTTCCGTAGCACGAAAAGAGAGGAAAACAGCCACATTAAAAAAAATCTTGCCATTGGTATCAAACAAAAAATACCGTAAAAAGGTTTAGAAGCTTAGTTTTTGCATTTGTTGGTATTATTAAGCAGTAAAACGTGTTATTTCGTAGTTTTTTACTCCCGGTAATCGATAAACTTGCCTATACACCGTATCACAACAAAATCCCCCAACAAAATCAGTCAATAACTTCATTATAACACTATTTATCTGTACCTTTGATATTAAAAGTTTAAAACATAAGTCTTTGCAAAGCCTTGAAGTATGTAGTTGACAATATCAGACTGTATTTGTTTGTATTTTCCTTCTGTCTTCCAGTGGTAAATTGACCGTACCGAAAAAGATGGCGACTTGTGTATTTAACAATCCTTTGCGTGCAGCAAATATTGTTTCTTGCAGAATTATTGGAGGACATGGTTTTAAAACGATCAACTTTGCTAGGAATGAAGTTCTTGCTTACTTAATCCATCTTAATATGATAAACAATGTTTAGTTGTTGTCTGAGCTGATTTGAGGTCGCAAAGCATTGTGGTTTAAATGTACCGACGCCATCTTTTTCGGTACCATCAATTGTGGCTTTCCCGACTCTCCCGGTGAACTGTTTTACTCTTACCAGTGAACTCTATATATCTATATATACCTGGAAGGCTGACTCCAGTCAATCACTGGGCGAAAAAGTCAGGCAAAATATGGCGGACATGGGAAATGTTTGGAAGTCAATTTCAGAATAAAAAAGTTTTTTTGACTAAATTTACCATTCATTTTACAAGTCAGTCATTTTGAAAAATAAATACCTATTAATGGTTTCCGTGTAAGCTAGATACAGTAACCCCAATACTTGGGATGTTGCTCAACTTCCAAAAAGCTAAAAACCACTCGCCTAGTGGCTCGTGCTTCTATTACGCTTTTCTCAAGTCTCGCAAAATCCTGTGCCCAGTATGAATTTCTTTAATATAAAATACAAACATTTATTCAAAAACCTCGGTTTTGATTCTATTTTCAACTAACGTCTAGCGTATATATTACTTCTCAAACTCATTAATAACTTATAAGGAAAACACAATAGAAATCAGTTACCGAAACGTTGTTGGTAAATGTGGTAATTAATTCCCATAAATTAAGACACCTTTTACCTCAAATTCCTCTTTAAATACTGATTTGTTTGAGTAGCTATACCATACACTCGAAAGCCGTCTATTATCTGATTTAAAAACACCTCGAAATGAGTTAAAAAAAACTCAGCTCAACACACGTCTTGGTGTTTTCAAATCAGATAATAAACGGCTCCCTGCAAATATTATTATATACATTACTTCCCTAATTTGGAAAGTGGGTTGGCTACGATTCGAAGTTACTAGTTCAGCTTCAAAGTTCCAACCATTCGTTCGTTGGCTGAGTGAATGTATTTAACAGTTGTCGCAGACTCTGATAAATTGCATATTTTGCTATTAAAGAAATTGTATCAAGATACCAAAAAGTACAACGCCAAATGATTGGTTGTAAACAAAGACCTGTTTGTCGAAGGTTTCTGTGCACTCTTTGTTTCAGTTTAGTTTTAACAGCTTTATTTTGGCAATAAATAAATTTATATTTACATACATACATTTGTACAGACAAGAAGTAGACAGGCTAATTATACATGTTAAAATACTAAAATTGAAAGATGACTAATAGGAAGTGACAAAAAAAGAATTATATTAGAAGTAAACGAATTATTAGTGAAGGTTTATTGCCTAGAACTTGATATGCTTTTGAGAGAAGATCATAAGGTACCTTGAATTGCGCCGTAGTTACTAATTCAAATAAAATGTTGAAATGTTTATATACCGTAATTGTCCTGACTTATACTCTTGGTGCAATTCCTTCAGGAAAACATGTAATTTATCAGCCATTCGTCAGTCTGCGATTTCACTACTTTTCAAATTACAATAAAGTATGGTACTTGTAAATTAATATGAAATAAATAGTGTACCAACCTTTTAACAGTTTAGTCTTTGACCAGAAGAATTCTGTATTTCTGTGAGGTATATGCTAAATATATATATATATATAATGAGATCACCATGCACATTTTTCCCGAAATTAAAATTATAGTAGGAGAGGGTCACCACCAATATTAGTACATGTATATCCCTGAAATTAAAATTATGGGGAAAAGGCAAATGGGGGTTCAGCACTTGCAAGTGGTGATTGGTTAAAAGCTGTGTTTCTATAATTCTATGGAAAACATGGATAGATTACGCTATCCAATACACCATTGTTCTAATTAATTAAAATTTGTACAGAAACACCATCATATGCTTTCCGATACACCATCCAGGAAGGGTAATAAGAATTTACACTTTTCAGTTGGATTAATTTTAACGTTTAATTTATTTTTGACAGGTTATTTATAAAGGAAATAAAAAACACTTTCCCCTTTTTATAGAAACACATTAGGGCTTTACGCTTTTCTCAAGTCTCGCAAAATCCCACCAAGTAGGAATTTCTTTAATCCAAAATACAAACATTTATTCAATAGCCTCGGTTTCGCCATTTTCAACGAACATCTCGGTGTTTGGATATCCTGATGAAACAAACTCATTATTAAATAACTGAGACGTTGTTGGTAAATGTGGTAATTAATTCCCATAAATTAAGACACCTTTTACCTCAAATTTCTCTTTAAATACTGATTCGCTTGAGAAGCTATACCATACACACGAAAGCTGTTTATTATCTGATTTAGAAACACCTCGAAATGAGTTTAAAAACTCGGCTCAACACACGTCTTGGTGTTTTCAAATCAGATAATAAACGACTCCTTGTGAATATTATTATATACATTACTCTTCCCTAATTTGGAAAGTGGGTTGGCTACGATTCGCAGACTCTGATAAATTGCATATTTTCCTATTAAAGAAATTGTATCAAGATACCAAAAAGTACAACACCAAATGAATGGTTGTAAACAAAGACCTGTTTGTCGAAGGTTTCTGTGCACTCCTTTGCTCTACTTAGTGAAGGTTTATTGCCTAGAACTTGATATGCTTTTGAGAAAAGATTATAAGGTACCTTGAATTGCGCCGTAGTTTATACTAATTCAAATAAAATGTTGAAACTCTTGGTACAATTCCTTCAGGAAAACATGTGATTTATTATCATTTATCAGCCATTCGTCAGTCTGCGATTTCGCTACTTTCCACATTACAATAAAGTATGGTACTTGTAAATTAGTATGAAATAAATAGTGTACCAACCTTTTAACAGTTTAGTCTTTGACCAGAAGAATGCTGTATTTCTGTATAGATTTCTCGTGGTTTCTCCTTCCTAGGTTTGTTTTTGCTTCCGGCCTAGATCCTTAATTAATATTGTCAGGTTATACTTACACCCAGGCGATTGTGGCAAGGGGTGGGAGAGGGGGGGGGGGGCGAGGGGGGCAGCTTTTCCCATCAGCGAAAATTCGCGCAATTTTGGCAGCGGTTAACCAAATAAACATTGATTGAGATCCGAACCATATAGAATTCAGGATTATTTACTTATTATCTTATTCAGAGCCGTAACAAGACGAAACCATTGGGGGGGGGGGGCACTGTGGCCGCACTGACTTCGGGGGTGGAGGCATGCCCCCGGAAATTTTTGAAATATAGGGTCTCTGAAATAGGATTTCCTGGCTTTTGAGAGTAATTTCCAGCATGTTTAAACCGAGACTGTATGCTCGAGATTGGCTCGAACAGCGAAAACGAACACCGGAACCCAGCATCAACATGAACGATCGCTGATCAATTGAGCTAGAGCAAATTATTGGGGGGCCCGGGCTCCCCCAGCCCCACCCCCTGGTACGGCCCTGTTATTACATGATGGTATATGATCTATTGTATTAAATTCCACAACTATTATATAGCCAGTAATTATTTTTTTGATAACTGTTATATAGTTATTATTCTAGTTGTTAGCTATTGCATTAGACTAGTTATAATGTATATTTGAGCCTGAAAAACCTACCGTGAGTAAATAAAATTATTGAGTACTCCAAAATGGCGGCTTAAGTGGGCAAATCCAAGATGGCGGCTGAAATGACCAAAAAGCAAGAGAGTGCTTCTTCCCAACAATTACTGCTTCAAACTAACAGAAAAGGAGAATATATTCAAAATAGAAATGTTTTTGATAGTTTTGGTTGACAATTACAGCCGTTCACCAGGGTTAAAGATTGGCTGTAGACCAGTGTTTTGTTTACTTTCGCAATTTACGCCAACGATAAACAAAAGTATTCTAACGAAAATATTTCAACAAAACATTTAGGGTATCTTAATAAAATTAAAGTCAAAAAACGATTAAAAGAAAAGCAATAAGCTCTATCACTAAAAATAAATCAATTTAACCGATCCAAAATTTGGACATTGCGAATAGAAGCTCATATTTTCCCCCGAACATACTTATGTTGTTAAACTCCCGACAGGCTTAAAACAATTCTTCACAGTTAGTTTTTGTTGAGAGTCACTCAAAGTGACTTGCCCCGTTAAAAAGCAGAGGTTATAAAGGTCACTTGAGCTTTTGCCCGCTTGAGCCGCCATCTTGAATCTCCCAGTGGTCACGTGTCCAGAACCAGTCAGCTAGGCGTCATCCTTACGTCACAAAATTCTAAAATCTATATTATACAACCTATAAAATTGTTTTTTGTATATATTTCGTAAATTATCATTACGAGTTTTTCTGGGGAGTTTTAACTCGATACAATTATTTTTTCTTGAGTTCAAGAGTTTCGAATTATATCATTGCTGACATCAGCTCCTGTGCTTCGAGGGTTTTTCGCCGGGTTCTCCGGTTTTCCTCCCTCCGTAAAATCAACACCTATAGATCGTTTTCACTCACGTGATCGGTAGCCCCATTGGGGTGGTGAAACAATACGAAATATTTGAATAAGAATAGAGCTAACTCCCATATGGTACACCAATATGGTCGCCATTTCATTGTTTTGGTACACCAATATGGCCGCCGTGACGTCAGATGAACGATCTATAGGTCTTAGCTGTAAATGGAGGACCCCACCAGCTCTGCCGAAAAACTTATCCTCCTTAAATAAAGAATAATAATAAAAGAAGAAGAAGAATTAAAAATTCATGAAAAAAATTCAAAAGAAATGAATATTTAATCAATATCTGTAAATCGCATACAGAATCGTCCTGATTTACATGAACTTTTTCCTTCCTTAATTTATTTAGCTAACATCACTCCAACTTGAAAAATAGTTTAAAAACATGGCTATTTAGATGCGTCCATTTGGATAAGTACGATAATACCATGATCGCCTCGGATTCTTTTGTTCTCCGAGGGAATTGTAAACCTCGTATTTCCCTCATTGCTCATGCAAGAGGGAAATTTTTCCTTTGTCTTCTAATTTTCCCGTGCATGTTCATGAGGGAAAATTAGAAGACAAAGAAATCCTTTGTCTTCTTCTAAATTTCCCGTGCATGTTGATGAGGGAAAATTAAAAGACAAAGAAATCCTTTGTCTTCTTCTAAATTTCCCGCTTGAATATATTTTCCCTCATCAACATGCACGGGAAAATTAGATGCAACTTCTCTGATCAACCGTGTAAATTTCCTGTCGGTAAGATTCTCAAAGTTTTCCTCGGCGATCATAATATTACAAACTAATACCACGACTTTTCGGGAAATTAGCGATTAAATTTCCCCTTTGTCTCGGGAAGATTTGTAAAAGGCCTCGGGCCTGCGGCCCTCGGACTTTCACAAACCTTCCCTCGGCTGCGGGAAATTTAATCGCTAATTTCCCTCAAGTCATGTTATTACTTAGAATTGCAGCTCGCCTTGTAAATCAGATACAGATCAGCTGCGAATGCTTTATCTATTACTTAAAGGTCACTTTATACACACAATTCGACATACAAAGCTTGGTTAAGCTTGAGAAGAGATGTCTACTTGTATCTGATGTGCAATCTGAAGATTCTCGTTCAAAGTACGCTTTATATGGACATTTGTTTTTTGGCCGCCATATCTGTGTACCTATTTGGCGCTAATTGACCATACCGAAAAAGATGGCGGCGGTACATTTAACCACAATGCTTTGCGACCTCAAATCAACTCAAATTACAACACAACATTGTTTATCATGTTAAGATGGATCATAAGCGAGAACTTATTCCTACCAAAGTTGATTTATTTAAAGATCTATCTTAGCTTCCGATAATTGTGCATATATTTCCTACGCGCAAAGGATTGTGGTTAAATGTACAAGTCGCCATCTTTTTCGGTACGGTCAATTAGATACACAAATATGGCGGCCAAAAAGCAAAGTCATAAAAAGTGTCTTTAAAACCAGATCTTTAGAAGATATACTAGATAGAATTAGACAGCATTTCTCAAGCTTAACCAAGCCTTGTATGTCGAATTGTGTGTATAAAGTGATTTTTAACAATATTTAAAAATTATGCTGATGTCAGTAATAATATAATTCAAAACTCTTTAACTCAAGAAAGAATAATTTTATCGACTTAAAATTTTCCAGGAAGACTCGTAATAACGATCTACACAATATATAAAAAACCCATAATTTAAACTTTTTTGTACCTCCTATATCTATGGTTAAAAAATTCTTTGGTAGATCAATTCATTGTCTTTGCATAAAGGATCCAGACTTTACTTTTTGAGCTAAAGAATGCTGTTCAACTTTACGAAGAGCCTCGACTAACTGTTTTCTACTTCCATTTCTTCCGTTGAATTGCATAAGCATGGTCAAAGCCTTTGACGATTGGTCTTCGTCAAATCTGGAGCACGCCATATTGGTAATTTCGCACGATTTGAATAGCTTCGTCAAAAGAGCTATTTCCTTCCACTGCTCTGGAATTCTTCTTGCTATTAAAACAATTTCCTCGTCTTTGAGCACATCTATGGAAATCGAGACAGTGCACTCAGGGGGGGAATAATAATATTAAATGCTACTCCGAATGACAAACCATACCTGGGATTCGAACCTGCAACCAGGGCACTCTAAAACACGTTTCCCCACCCGTGTTTTATAAAGCACCCTGCTGCAACCTACGGTTTTAATACTACCCCGGCACTCTATCAACTGAGCTACACGCGTAAAACTACTTGCAAGTTGTTACAGCATTGTTGCCTGAACAATGCTGTAACAACTTGTTGACATACACGCGTAAAAATCTTGCAAGTTGTTACAGCATTGTTGCCTGACCAATGCTGTAACAACTTGTTGACATATGTGAACAACATTGATAAATGAACAACATTGTTCATCATTGTTTCAACAAGTTGTTACAGCTTGATGAAACAACCGTTGTTCACGCATGTTGGAACAACCGAAGAACGTGTTGATACATCAACCATGTTCACCATTGTTGTCAGTCATCGTTGTTATTTCGTCATGATGTTACAACATGTTGTATCATGTGCGAACAACGTTGTTGGCTATAAAGAATGTGGTGTTGGAACAACTTGTTCATGACTGTTGATTTATCCGTGAACAAGTAGTTCGAACCATAAGTGAACAACTTGTTGAAAACTCTACTCAACCGCGGCTGGGATTCGAACCCGCGACCGTCGGTTTACTACTCCGACGCTCTACCGACTGAGCTACATGGTCAAGTTGGGAACAGGTGTATACTGTACTACTTGTGCCTGTACCTGGGACATCTCCTGAGCTAACCTCCTCGTCTTCGCTCTCAACTGCAGGACAAATGGGAGTCTCGTCTAGAAAATAAAAAAACAAATAGCTTCACGGTTTCTCGCTGGGGGGTTGTGATTGAGTCCCAAAAGGAGCAAAAATGTATCTTGATGGACCTACCTGTCTCGTGAAAGTCTTCTGCCACCACAGACTCAGTCTGTAACACAAACGCAAAACAACAGAATACTTTGAACTCTTCAATACTTGTATAGTGCTGGCTGTGTTTGTTTCTACTCTCATCTACTCTACTCCACTCCACTCCAATCCACTAGAACTGTAGACGTTCTACTATTAAGTAGAAACCAAGAGCAAGTTAATTGTACCAAAATAAAACGAAATTTATTGAAGTATGTAAAGCGCTTGTATTTAATTATAGCAGCAAGGAATATTACCACAAATAGACAGTGTATAATATAAACATAAGTTTATAATTACACTGTACTTTTCATCGAAATTTCATTCGTATTAAATAGAGCAAATTACGATCGATTACGATTACATAATGTCCATCTAAATCGACTACGATCACGACATCTTTCCATATAAATAATTTGTTCTTTACGGACTGTAAAAGTATTGTAAAATTGTTTTAAAATTACTTTAACAATTTGATTGTCCCCGTTATTGCTAAGATATAAAAGAGAATCACTTACGTTTCGTTTACGACCCATATTGTTCAAAAAAACGCTAGGCAATGAATGTTGGTCCAAGTTTTAGTGGCTTCGATCCCTGCACGACTGCACGTGAAAACTTGGACAAATATACCGGAAGTTGACTTTTGTGTAAATTTCCGGTAAATTCCAGAAACCAGAATTTTCCGTGAAGCCCCTGAAAGGCATTCGGTTTTTCCGCGAAAGCCATGCTAAATTCTTGGGATTTTTGTTTACGAACGGCATCAATATTTAAACATCGTATTGTTTTGTGATGTCTAGTAGTGGACAAAACTAAACTAAACTTATTTATACTGGATAACTCTATCATGCAGTTATATCTAAACTGTTCTCTCTTATACAGTAGAGGTCCAGTAAGAACCATCCCTCATTGGTCCAGCGTCATTCGAGGCGACGGTAATTCGTCGTGTAACTCGAACACGCATTATTGTCGCATTATCCGTCTGACTCAGACGAATTTAATTGCCGAGACAAAATCTGATTCGTGCGTCGAATTTAATCCAGTTATACGTCGCAATTTCGTCGAATAAAATTCAAACAATTAAATTCGTCTGAATTAAATTCGTCTATTGTGCGACGTTTAGCGCAGGCTTAAGACTGTTTTGGAAATATTTCAACTCCCAAAGCGAACTAAACAATGCACGTTCCGCCCGCGCGGGCAAAACGGACGTAGTGATAAACAGCCTTAAAGCTCCCTAATAAAACCCCAACCAAACGAGAACGCAGGTCATCGCAAGTTAGCTTACGATGCCACCAGTCAAACGTCGGCACTAGTCGTCGCAAGTTTTGCACTTCCGCTAGTACCCACGCCTTTTCGCCAGTTCTCATGGTAGTTTCTATGGCGACGGAGCACGAAAGACTTGCATCGACTTCTGTTTTGTGTTCAAACGTTTCACAAGCTCTCGCAAGTTGCAATTGAAGAAAACTTGCGATGAAATGCAAGCTAACGCAAGTCACAGCAAGTCATCGCAAGCTGGTGATCAAACCACAGGTCGCCCAAACTCACGGTGTGAGTAGTTGTGTATACAAGAATTGAAGTCAAAATGATAGAATATTTCCTGTTAATTGCTTTAAATTTTTGAAATATACTGAAATATAGTGTACTTATCTCTAGTACAAAGTGTATATATTTGTCTTACTGATGTGGTTTCGGTGAGATTTTATAAACAGTCTGGGACTGCACGCAGGCTACATATAAACCCGACATAGCCAAATAAAACACGCAAACAGTACCGTACGAATATTCAACAAAATAAAAGTTTATGAAAATTGCTGTTTTACTTACATGTAAGTAAAACAGCAATTTTCATAAACTTTTATTTTGTTGAATATTCGTATTATTTATATAATATAAATAAAACATGGCTACCTACGTGCAGTCCCAGACTGTTTATAAAATCTCATCGAAACCACATCAGTAAGACAAATACACTTTGTACTAGAGATAAGTACACTATATTTCAGTATATTTCAAAAATTTAAAGCAGTTAAGAGGAAATATTCTATCATTTTGACTTAAATTCTTGTATACATAAACTGCTCACACCATGACTTTGAGCGACCTGTGATCAAACGAGACACAAGCAAGCACAAGCTAAAACTTGCGATAACTTGCGTCTCGTTTGATTAGGGCTTAAAGGCGCTTTGTCAGCGCTCGAAGCAGCCGCCATACGACACATGTCAGACCACGAATCACAGCTAATTAGCTGTGATTCGTGGAATTAGCTGTGATTCGTGGTCTGACATGAGGAAAACCGGAGAGCCCGGCGAAAAACCCTCAAGCAATGCAGGAGAGACCAACTAAACTCTACTCACTATATCTCTAATATCTACGGCTAAAACGTTATTTGGTCATTGTCTACGGGATAAAGAATCCAGCCTTTACTTCCCGAGCTAAAGATTTCTGGTTATTTATAGAAAGAGCCTTGACGAACTGTTTTCTAGTGCCATTTCTTTCGTTGAACTTCATGAGCATGGTCAAAGCCTTTGACGATTGGTCTTCGTCAATTCTGGAGCACCGTATACTGTTAATTTCGCACGATTCGAATAGTTCCGTCAAAAGAGCAATTTCCCTCCACCGCTCCGCAATTCTTCTTGCTATTAAAACAATTTCGTTGTCTTTGAGCACATCTATGGAAATTGAGATCAAAATGATTCAACAACTAACGACATAATTACTGCGGGATAACGAACTCAAGTAGAGTAGTATTGATGATATTAGGGTACTGCTACTCCGAGTGACGAATCATACAGAGTATAAGTAGAGAAAAACTCTACTCAACGGCAGCTGCGATTCGAACCCACGACCTTCGCTTTACTAGTCCGACGTTCCACCGACTGAGCCTCATGGTCAAGTTGGGATCAGGTCGTGGAATCATGGTACTTACTTCCCGCACATACTAGCCTGCATAGCAGGCGTTTCAGTAGGGGGTGGGGGCGAAAAAACGGTAGAGAGCGAGGCGGAGGGTTGGAAACGCCTGCCGCCATGCTATTCAAAAAAAAACTCCACCCCCTTTTCTCAATTATGACATGAACCAATCACGTACGAGAAATATCATATGAGAAATGTTTACTTCCTGTCAACTGATTTCATGCTGCAACCACTGACATTCAAACCGTTCATTTGTCATGCTTCGGAACCGTAGGGACTGTAGACTTTCTCAAATCATCACAAAGATGGGTGAAGACTATGAAGATGTTATAAAAGATGGTTTAAAGACTAAAATATGATGACGTCACCGGTGGATCAGGAGATCCACCTGTAGTACCCCCACTCTGTATACTACTTGTACCTGGGACATCTCCAGAGCTAGATTCCACGATCATTCTCTCAACTGCAGAACAAATGTCTAAAAAATCGTCTAAAAAATGAAAAACAACAAATATCTTTATTACGGTTACTGGCCGAGGATTGCGATTTAAGTAAAAAAATGCAAAAATGTACTTCGACGGACCTACCTGTCTTGTGAAAGTCCTCCGCCACTACAGACTTAGTCTACAACACAAACGCAAAACAATAATATTAGTATAAATAATACACAGGTGATTATAGAAAATCTCGTGCCATTTAAGGTTATTAGTCATTAAATGTTCTTGAAGACCGAGGGAGGTTTGTGGAATCACTAATAACCCGAAATGTCATGCATTTACTTTGTACTTACACCGTTACACGGTTACCGAGGAAATACACAAAAGAATGGGCACATG
Source organism: Paragorgia papillata (assembly GCA_035771165.1). Classification (NCBI taxonomy): domain Eukaryota; kingdom Metazoa; phylum Cnidaria; class Anthozoa; order Scleralcyonacea; family Coralliidae; genus Paragorgia; species Paragorgia papillata. The sequence continues at coordinate 1,671,441 of JAWNZC010000149.1, forward strand.
CGCAAAGTATAGGTTGGTAACCGAACCCGAGGTAACTACGTCAGTTAGTTACCGAGGTCGAGGTAACCAACCTACTTAGGTCAAGATCACCGAGGTTGCCTAAGAAAACTGAGATACTGAGTTCCTTATCACAGAAGGTTGTCTAAAACACTTCGATCGCGATGATAAATCCTTTATCACATTTGTGACCATTGATTAAAGCTTATTTTCCCAACCACGCGTAAATCAAGTTCATTGCCCCGGGCTAATATATATTAACCCGGGGCAATTAACTTGATTTATGCGTGGTTGGGAGTAACTATTATAAATAAACAACCGTGGTACATCAAAGAAAACCGAGGTGATCGTGAACTAAGTATTAAAAGTATAGGTTAGTGACCGAAACTGAGGTCACTACGCTGGTTACTTATTAACCCCGAGGGCCCCAGGCCCGAGGGTAATAACCAGCGTAGTGACCGAGGTCTTAAATTGTATGTATCATTGATTGCGTCAGGAATTAAGCTACGACAAGGATGGCTTAGATCATTTACTATCCTGTCAATTTCGCGTTTAGTGGCCGTCTCTCTTCTGCTGCTAAGTTCAGGTAAGCTATTCTTTTCCAGACCAAGAATTCGAAGACTTCTTGACTGTATCCACTCGATTTGAATGATTGATTTATTGATCGTTTTCAAGGCAACTGTATAATGTTAGCCCTACTTCCGTGAGAAGGTTTGATTTCCTGCATTCTCTTAGGTGGAATAATAGTCGATTTGCTTTCCGTATAATCTCATCAACGTGGGTGTTCCATTTAATTCAACGATTTCGTCTCTAGAGAAACACAACCACATATCTTTCGTTTTCTTGACATTAATGACCATTTTATTGGTTTCTGCCCAATTTACGACAGCATAAACAGCGTTTTGAATGTGACTTGTTTTGCCCACACTAACAACCTGATCCTGGGTACAGTCGTCTGCGTATTTGCAAGTGTCTACGTTCAATTGGTTTGGGACTGCATCCTCCAAGTCATTAACCCTTTGAAGCCTGACGACGAGTCTTTAGTATTTTATTCTGGCTAACGCCAGACGATTTTATTCAGCACAGGAAGAGGTCCAGCCCTCAAAGTGTTAATATGTAGATTAAATAGGGTGGGGGAGATCACAGAACCTTGTGGGACACCTGCAGGACATGGGGCGATGGACGATGGAAATAGATTGCTGATTTTTATGGCAAAGAGGACTGAAACCGACGTTCAGAAAGGCCTCCATGTTTGCCCTCACTTTTTCGTCCGAAGATTGGAGTCAACACAACGGTAAATATACAATCCTACACTAGTCATCAAAACAAACGTCAACATACCTGTCTGTTGTTCGCTGATTTGATACGAATATTTTGCAAAAAAGTCCTTCTGTGCTCGTTTTTACAACGGCGAGACAAAATGAACATCATCTTTCCTTTCAAGTCCAATCCTTCGTCAATATCGTTAAATGTTTTCGTTACATGTTCAACCTTAAAACTAAAATAAACAAATATTGTCAACGAAACAAATTACTTTACAGCTAGCTTATGGTTGTAATGTAATGCCTTTCTTGGGCATATTTTAAATACTAGACTGGACATTGGACTTGATTTAAAATATCCCCAAAGACACCTAACAGCAACAAGAACTGAAGAGGGTTTACCGTCTTTACTGTTTTATACAAAACGGGAAGAACAGGTTAGCGTATAAGTTAGGCAGTAAACACACTAGTGGGTCAGGTTAGTGTATAAGCTAGGCAATAAACACACTAGTGGGTCAAGTTAGTGTATAAGCTAGGCAGTAAACACGCTGGTGAGTCAGGTTAGTGTATAAGCTAGGCAGTAAACACGCTAGTAAGTCAGGTTAGTGTATAAGCTAGGCAGTAAACACGCTGGTGAGTCAGGTTAGTGTATAAGCTAGGCAGTAAACACGCTAGTGAGTCAGGTTAGTGTATAAGCTAGGCAGTAAACACGCCAATGGGTCAGGTTAGTGTATAGGCTAGGCAGTAAACACGCTAGTGGGTCGGGTTAGTGTATAGGCTAGGCAGTAAACACGCTAGTGGGTCAGGTTAGTGTATATAATCTAGGCAGTAAACACACTAGTGGGTCAGGTTAGTGTATAAGCTAGGCAGTAAGCATGCTAGTGGGTCAGGTTAGTGTATAAGCTAGGCAGTAAACACGCTAGTGTGTCAGGTTAGTGTATAAGCTAGGCAGTAAGCACACTAGTGGGTCAGGTTAGTGTATAAGCTAGGCAGTAAACACACTAGTGGGTCAGGTTAGTGTATAAGCTAGGCAGTAAACACACTAGTGGGTCAGGTTAATGTATATAATCTAGGCAATAAACACACCAGTGGGTCAGGTTAGTGTATAAGCTAGGCAGTAAACACACTAGTACCAGTGGGTCAGGTTAGTATATAAGCTAGCTAGGCAGTAAACACAGTGGGTCAGGTTAGTGTATAAGGTAAGCAGTAAACGCGCTAGTGGGTCAGGTTAATGTATAAGCTAGGCAGTAAACACAATAGTGGATCAGGTTAGTGTATAAGGCAGTATAGACACGCTTGTGGGTCAGGTTGGCATTAGAAGTGAAAATCAAAAGGAGAAGTGTTATTAGAGGAAGGAGACCCATTAGAAGGCCTACTATAGAGAGAAGACTTATTACAGAGAAGGAGTCTATTTAATTTTCTTACCGGATAACGTCAATGTCAAGTGATAAATGTTTCTCCTTTTTTGACAAATGAACACAAAAATACGTCTTTTGGTAAGGTCTAACATACTCCTGACATTTTTCCCCTTTCAACCCATATTTTTTTTCAACATTTCTTTTCTTGTTCTGGGGCGCCATGATTGAAATAAGAGATGTCATCTGTTGAACGGCCAAAACAAACACCACAAAATTTGTTGAAGATGGCTCAATAAATCTCTTCGTCATTCTACTGAGACGTAAGGCTGATCTTCTCCCCCTCCTTGCAATGTGAACCCACCTGTATAACAATACAACGACAGCATCTATAAATGATTTTCAAGCAATCCAAAAGTTGCATGCTACCAGAAATAAATATTACGAGATACAGAAATGCCACAATATTACACTCACGTAGAGAAATGTGCGACAGAAAAAGCTATCCTAACTCGATCATTTTCAAGACGTTCGATCGTTGCATTTGTATCCTCTGTTCGCCAGGTTTTGTTGCTTTGGTCGGATGTCTGACTGCGAAACAAAACTCCATATTCTGGTGAAAAGGGTTCCTTTTTGCCGACAGGCAATAGCTCATTATCCAATTGAGCTACATCATTATGAGAGTAAACCAACTCCACATCAACATGTTTAAGAAAAGGCAAGTTCTCGCGTCCAGAAACTTCAATTACTGGAAAATACACTAGATCTTCATCTTCCTCGTCATCTTCATCTTCCTCGTCATCCTCATCTTCATCTTTATCTTCATCTTCATCTTCATCTTCCTCGTCATCTTGCTCGTCATCTTCATCTTCATCTTCATCTTCATCTTCATCCTCCTGTTCATCCTCCTCTTCATCATACTCCATTTCCTCCTCCTCCTTTTCGCCCTTATCGTCATCTTCATCCTCTTCTTCCTCCTTCTTATCCTCATTGGACCTCGAATGCAAATCAAGTATCTCGCATGCCGGAAATAACTAACAAAAAATTAACAATACAAATACATCAAATGAAATAGAATGAAATGAAACAAAACAAAATAAAAAAAAAATGAAAAGTAATAAAATCAAAGAATGAAATAAAAATGATTAATACATTATGCGTTACCTTAATGCCCAAATAACATTCCGTCTCTACAGAACGGGCAGGAAGACTTATTTTCAGCGTGCTTTCTTTCCCATACGACTTCAAGAAAACACAAGGTTTATCAGGATGCACCAAGATTTTCTCACTTCTGATTCTTGTCACCACTGCTGCGGTGCAATTTGCCTGGACTGTTGCCATAGCAACTGGAAGATAGTGGCGTATGGCAGGAAAACTTGAAGCACTGTTTTCAGGAAGATCTAAAGCAAAGAAAACAATAACAGAGTAGAACGTAACCCGTTTATACCATATTAACTTTAATCCAAAGAAAACAATAACAGAGTACTAACGTAACCCGTTTATACTATCAGATTAACTTTAATCCAAAGAAAACAATAACAGAATACTAACATAACCCGTTTATACTATCAGATTAACTTTAATCCAAAGAAAACAATATAATAAAATACAAGAGGGCACTCAGAGACTGCATACCTCCGTCAGCGAGTTATTATTAGTAAAATGTTTAAAAGAAAAACGAGTCATACCGCTAACCAGGATAGCTCACAAGACCCACACATGTATGACCCTAACCCTAACCCCCCGGCAACCCTAAATCTAACTACAACCCCCCGGTGGCCCTAAATTTACCAACTCTCACACCCCGACCACAACACCCCTACTGGTTTTTTTGTTATATCCTTTTTAGTTTAACATCCCGCATGTGGGACAGAGAAGTCCCCTAGGCTTCAGGATAATCTTGAATTCTAGACCATTTGACAATTCAGGATAATCCTGAATTCTAAGTGAGAGGACATGTTGCCGCACGACACTCGGCTAATTACCACTTTCTTTCGTTTTGTACTATGTTCGTTCATGTATTTATTTAGTCCTTTTTGTTTTTCTTTCGGCTTTTTTCTTGTTATTTAGTAATTTTCTAAGGTCCTGAGCTTAGCAAGGCAATGTTTTTGTGTAATTACTGCCATTTCTAGGCTTTTCTGCTGCGTAAAACTGCCGCTCTTTTGCGTTAAAATATTTTGCGCATTTGTTGGTACGTTGAAGCCTGGGCGCGATTTGAGGGACCCTATGGGATCTCTAAGGAGACTACCGTATACTACAGTACTGCCCGGCTGGTAGGCGAGTAATCGGCGACATTTTTCTCGGCTGGTAGACGCATGGACAAGTGCGCGAATCGGATTGTGGATGTGGATGTTGATGTTGAAGTTGATGGTGATGTTGATGTTTATGTTTATAATTAGGCTTCTATTTACCATTAAGCTTTTGTGTATAGTTTCTTAAGGTTTCATAATTAATGTCGGACGAATAACCACGACAAAATTCAAATAGAGTACCTTCGAATTTAATGCAATGTTTGGTTTCCAAATCATTCCACTGTTGTCCACATTGCATCATTGTTACATCATAGTAATCAAGATAAGGACCTTGGACTGCAACTGAGTGAGACAGCAATACTGTGACTGGCTTGGCAAAAGTTGTTTCTTCAGACTCTATACTGACAATGCTACTGCAGAAATACTCCCCGTTTCTCAGCTCTAACGGATTGTTTTTCTGCATCACAAGAGCGCACGTTACGGTAGTGGGCCTTGAAACAGCGTTCGCTGGAAAGTAAAAGAATGCACCCGCAGAGGGAAAGGAAATACCTCCTCCATCTTCATCAATTGTGCATCTAAAAAATAAGATCACAAAAGAAGCGTACATTTAACTTCCTGCGTTGACAACTTAGTTCCACACGCCAGTACCAATCCTGTAAAAAGCTTGTAATAATATATACCGTTTTTTAATCATTAAACGAACGAACGAACGAACGAACGAACGAACGAACGAACGAACGAACGAACGAACGAACGAACGAACGAACGAACAAAAAACAAACAAACGAACAAACAAACAAACAAACAAACAAACAAACAAACAAACAAACAAACAAACAAACAAACAAACAAACAAATAAACAAACAAACAAACAAATAAATAAATAAATAAATAAATAAATAAATAAATAAATAAATAAATAAATAAATAAATAAATAAATAAATAAATAAATAAATAAATAAATACATAAATAAATAAATAAATAAATAAATAAATAAACAACTTTATTTAAAGAGGGTTAAACACATGACAGCTATAGCTGAAAAACCTGTGGCCCTCTATAAATTAGAATTAAGATATAATATATAAAATGTTAGATTTTTCGGTAAAACCTCTCAAACTATGAAGAAATTATTCAAAACTATTGATTCATATCATTCATTATCTTGCTTCGTGAAGCAACAAAACGTTAGAACTTCTATGAAATGTCAGGCTTATTATATTGCTCTTCATCCGTGTTTCATGCTAGGCTTTAATATTCCTTAGTTCATGATCACCTCGGTTTTCTTTGATGTACCGCGGTTGTTTATTTATAATAAATACTCCCAACCACGCATCAATCAATCAATCAATCAATCAACAACTTTATTAAAGTGTCTGTCTTCTAGCGCACCACAAGTGGTGTACTAATCGGGGACACCTAACTATGATAAATATATATATAAATATTATACAATGCAAATATATAAAATAAATAGAATAAAAAAGTAATAACCACATATTGCAAAGGAGACAACTTGGTGGGCATGCCCTGTCTACAAGTTCTGTCAAATTCTGTTTGCTTATATTGTTCTTAAAGGGTGCAAAAATCAAGTTATAATATAATAATATAATAATAATAATAATAATAAATAATAAATAATAAATAATAAATAATAATAAAATAAATAATAATAATAATAATAATAATAATAATAATAATAATAATAATAATAAAATAAATAAAGTTAATTGCCCCGGGCTAATATATTAGCCATTACTTTCACTTCACTTTCACTGTCACTGTCACTTCAATTCACTTTAGTTTCACTTCAATTCACTTTAGTTTCATTTCACTTTCACTTCACTTTACTTTCACTTTACTTCACTTCACTTTCACTTTACTTTCACTTTACTTTCACTTTCACTTCACTTCACTTGCACTTTACTTCACCTCACTTTCACTTCACTTTCATTTCACTTCCACTTTCACTTTTCAATTTTGTAAAATGTTTCTTTGGCGTCAGCCCCCTCGATGAGCGTTTCGTTCTTGGGGTAAATGCATATAATTGTAATTAATTAAAATATGTTTAAATACTAAAATAAATAAATATAAAAAAACGTGAAATACCTCCAAGGTCCAAACAAACTGCTCTATTAACGTACCTGATGTTAAGCTCTTTTTCCCCAGATTGAAGAGCTAAATCGTGGCATTCCATCTCATGTTGTGTGATCCCAATTTCACGATAACTGTCTGCGATTGATGGATGGTCTTCTCCAAACAACTTTAACCTGATGTCAAGTGCTTTTTGTTGGGACTGAAGTGATGACTTGTAGTCTTCCATCTTATGTTGTGTGATCCCAATACTATCATAACTGTCTGCGATTGATGAATGGTCTTCTACATACAACTTTAACCTGATGTCAAGTGCTTTATGCTTGGACTGAAGCGATGACTCGTAGTCTTTCATCTCATGTTGTGTAACTCCAATACCATGATAACTGTCTGCGGTTGATGAATGATCTTCTCCATACAACTTTAACCTGATGTCAAGTGCTTTATGCTCGGATTGAAGTGATGACTTGTAGTCTTTCATCTCATGTTGTGCGACTCCAATACTATGATAACTGTCTGCAGTTGATGGATGGTCTTCTCCATACAGCTTTAACCTGATGTCAAGTGCTTTTTGTTGGGACAGAAGTGCTGACTTGTAGTCTTCCATCATATGTTGTGTAACTCCAATACCATGATAACTGTCTGCGGTTGATGAATGGTCTTCTCCATACAACTTTAACCTGATGTCAAGTGCTTTATAATTGGACTGAAGTGATGACTTGTAGTCTTTCATCTCATGTTGTGTGACTCCAATACTATAATAACTGTCTGCGGTTGATGAATGATCTTCTCCATACAACTTTAACCTCATGTTAAGGGCTTTTTGTTTGGACTGAAGTGATGACTTGTAGTCTTTCATCTCACGTTGTGTAATCCCAATACTATCATAACTGTCTGCGGTTGATGAATGATATTCTCCATGCAGCTTTAACCTGATGTCAAGTGCTTTATGCTTGGACTGAAGTGACGACTTGTAGTCTTTCATCTCACGTTGTGTAATCCCAATACTATCATAACTGTCTGCGGTTGATGCATGATCTTCTCCAAACAACTTTAACCTGATGTCAAGTGCTTTTTGATTGGACAGAAGTGCTGACTTGTAGTCTTTCATCTCATGTTGTGTGAGCCCAATACTTCGATAACTGTCTGCGGTTGATGGATGGTCTTCTCCATACAGTTTTAACCTGATCTTAAGTGCGTTTCTCCCGGATTGAATAGCTGACTTGTAGTATTTCATGTTATGTTGTGTGACCCCAATCCTATCATAACTCTCCGCCGTTAATAAATGGTCTTCTCCATACCGCTTTAACTTACTGACAAGTGCTTTTTGTTGGGACAGAAGAGTTGACTTGTGGTCTTCCATCTCATGCTTTGTAAGCGCACACTGTAAAAATTAAATGTTAAAATTACCAATTTTGCTTTCGGCTACCAATATCTAAAAAAATAATTGCCAAATAGACGTTATTGGAGGATTGGTGCCAAGCCCCAGGTGGGGATGCCACCCCCTGATCAGAGGTAATCATGGCAACCCCGCCACCGCCCACCTCCAGGCACCAGTCACACTGTCAAGCAGTGGAAATATATATACTTACCTTGCATTCTATCAGGGGTGGGTGGGTGGGTCAACACAGTGCAAAGCAAGAATCCCCACGTATCAATTCAATGAACAGCGCGCGCAAAACCAGTCAAGCTCAGAGACTTTGATGAGCGCTGATATAATACCACGTATTATAAGCGCGCGCAGACCAGTCAAGCTCAGACCACGCTGACAAGACTTTGATGAGCGCTGATATAATACCACGTATTATAAGCGTGCGCAGACCAGTCAAGCTCAGACCACGCTGACAAGACTTTGATGAGCGCTGAGATAATCCCCATATATTATAGTGAGTGTCTGCTGACTAGCATTGTCTCCTTTTTTACCTTGCCTAAATTACATTTAGCAACATTAAAAATAATTCGCCAATAGACGTTATTGGAGGATTGGTGCCAAGCCCAGGGGGATGCCACCCCCTGATCAGAGGTAACCATGGCAACCACGCCACAGCCCACCTCCAACAAGGGCCAAGCACGATGGTGGTTGAGAAGGGCCTCTGACGGGGTCACCAAAGGCCTGACTCCAGAGCCACCAAGCACCATTCCACCAATAACGGTAAGGCCAGACAACACTAATATACCCCTTCCAAGATCATGAGAGATGGCGCGCAAACTTTGCCAGAACCTACGGTGCCATCCTAATATACATTTGATAGGCATTACTAGTCCATCTACCGAGAGACTGGATAATACGATCACCGTTTTGACCGGCCATTGTCGCGGTGCCAATTCTGAAGCTGTGACTGCAATAGTTGCCCTCCAATCCGGCTGAAGTAACAATGCTTCTTAACCAGCCCGTAAACAACGCGTGTTAAAGAGGGGCACCACCTCTTCTCATAAGCAGCGGTGAGCGGTCCATGAACATCACCTCTACGTTGCAGATATTTGCTCAGCGCATCAATAGCACACAAGGGTGCTTTTCCTTGACCAATGTATTATTTATACTTTTAACATTTTTTAAGGGAGTACTTAAATTGGAGCCTAGCTCTGTTGTACTGTCCCACACCTTCTAATTGGGTGAAAGTGTAATAAATAAATAAATGTAAATGCAACACCCTTTACGAAAAGGAAAAATAGCGCGCGCAGAACCAGTCAAGCTCAGACCACGCTGACAAGACTCTCGTCCATAGCTGCATCCTGCAAGTTAAATGATACCCTGACAAGACCCTCGTCGACAGCTCCATCCTGCAAGTTAAATGATACGCTGACAACACTCTCGTCGAATGCTCCATCCTGCAAATTAAATAATAGATAGCGCGCGCAGAACCAGTCAAGCTCAGACCACGCTGGCAAGACTCTCGTCGAATGCTCCATCCTGCAAAGTTAACTGATAAATAGCGCGCGCAGAACCAGTCAAGCTCAGACCATGCAAATTAAATAATAGGTAGCGCACGCAGAACCAGTTAAGCTCAGAGCACGCTGGCAAGACTCTCGTCGAATGGTCCATCCTGTAAATTAAATAATAGATAGTGCGCGCAGAACCAGTCAAGCTCAGACCACGTTGGCAAGACTCTCGTCGAATGCTACATCCATGAAAATGCACTGGAATTCGGTGTTGTAAACTCTGAAGATTGCAAGACTCTACAATATGCCAAGGTCCAAGCTGTCCAGAACATAACGTGATCATAGACTTGAGTAAATAACCAGCATGACTTCCTTTGTTACTGGAGGTCGAGGGGTGACTGATAGTCCCTGCACCTGTTTAATCCCATGAACAACTACTTAAGCCTTAAGGAGTTGGCAAGAGGGTCTGCGAATCCATTTCAATGTGAGGTGAGCGCCAAAAATGCTGCTGACGTCAGTAAATTGCGCAACAGGTCCATGATGAGTGGGTACGCGAATTAGTATGCTAACAGTCGCTAAGTTATCACAGTTATAAACTGCGCTGTCTCCAACAATAACCCCCCCCCCCCCCCCCCCAAACTCGAGCTGCAATGACCACAGGACATAGTTCCTTGTACGCAATGGAAAACTGGATCTGCAGAGGAATCCACCTACCATTAACCACTCAGCGTCCCAGAGAGCACCAAGCCAACACTGCCCAATGCATCCAAAGTCACCTCCACATCAATAAAAGGGGGCCTAGGCCATTGAACAACCAAGGCCAACCCCAATCCACCCCGATCAATGGTTGCCACCAATACAATTAATCCGACTGAAAGTCGTTGCTCAGTCTATGAGGTGGTCATTCCTCCTGAAGCAACATAGCTAATGAATCATTCTGCGCACAATGTTCTATACCGAACATAATTATATACTTGAATGTTATATACTTGAAGCACGGTGTAAGTGACCGATTAAACTTCAACCTGTTACTTATTACACCACCAACAACCGGTCCACAACTCCAACAGTTGTACCAAACCCATGCAGTAGCTTATCAATGGGGAGGCGTGCTATTTGCTGCAAGTGCAATGAATCTAATTCACTACCCATGCAACACCAGGCAGAGCCGATACATTTATTGGGATGCAATGGTTGGCCTAATCTAGAACAAAGTGCAATAGCCTTGGTCAACTAAGCACGCATTGCCGTGAATCAGCTGGATCTGCAGTGATGTAATCATCTAGATAATACAATAGGTCTAGCATGGAATGATTTGTCATCAAAATCCATTCCACCAAGTCTGTTACCAAGTTGAAGATAAGAGCAGCTGAGCGTAGGTCAAACGGAAGAGCCAGGACAACATAAATTTCCCCTTCTACCTTACACCTAAGAAATAACGATCCTTTGGAGAAATTGGGATATTCCGATATGCTGACTTGACATCAAACTTCGCCCTCAAAGCCTCTATTCCAACACTGAAAGGCAATATTAGAAGATATACCTGTAGTGAACCCTGCATGCACCCGGAAATATATTATACGACCGCTGTGCGTAGAAAGTGATAATCCCAACTCTACAGTGCCCGAGTGCCTCCAACATTACTTTATTATTACATTTGTCATGGAAACTGCATGATTAGCATAATTAATATTAGGGCGGAGACTTCTGACTTTTGCCGCGCGTTGCAGTTGTCAATTTATGTTTTTGACGTGTATATTGGTACTAGTGAACATTGATATTTTTGTGGTCATTTGGATAAGTAAAGTTATTAAGAATTTCCCAGGCTATCGTATTTTCTATGACAACATTGACATAGCAGTCAAATTATACATGAACGTTGTCAGTATAAATGCAAGCAGCGCAAAACTAAAAAACTTGGGATTTTCTTCAGGGCACTTACAATTTAACATGTATGGGAGAACTTGCATGATCATATTCACCGCACTGAAGAGCACTCGTTTCCGCGAGGCTCATCTCCGGAATTAACTGTACTTGTCCGACGATGCGTTTACATTCGCGCCAACAGCGTGGAAATTAAACAACTGTACGTCGAACTTCGACCACTCCGTTCATCGCGTTGCTGCAGCCTGTTCACGGAAAGCCACATCGTATAGCTATGCCACACGCGCCCCGAGTATTGACCGTATGTTCGCAGAGTCAAGAGGATTCTTAGGCGCTGCCGCTAAACACGTTTTTAAATTTCTATTTTCTTCTAAGCTGTACAAGGTTTTCCCAAAGCTTTATCGTCTCTACCAAATTTTCCTCGCAATACCAGTGACAACAGCAGGAGCAGAAAGATCGTTTTCCAAATTAAAATTAATAAGGACATTTCTCAAATTCATTAATAATTCATGAACCGAAAACAAAGGAAATCAGTACCGAGACCGAGGCTTTGATATCGGAGGAAGAAATTACATAAATTAAGCCAACTTTCGCCTCGATTTTCTCTTAAAATACTGATTTGTTTGAGAAGCTATATCATACACTCGGAAGAGTGCTTTATCAGGATTTCCAAACACCTCGAAATTTGTTCAAAAACAAAAGTTTCAACAAAAGTCTCGGTGTTTGGAAATCCTGATGAAACACTCCTCCTCGTGTATGATATATAACATCAAAGGTCTACCATGAATCAAGAGCGGACTTCAAATCTAGCAGTATTATCAATTGAACGTCAACGACTCAACGTAGTGGATCAATCGATATTAACCGCGCCATCAGACATGTTTGCTACATTGAAAAATAGAAGAAAGGATTTTTTGTCTAATATGACGGTAACTCTTTCAGGAGATTAAGCCTGGTTTCCATATAGCCGTAAGAGCCGGCGGCATGTCTGCGGCAAGGGGCGATGGTCCAATCATAGACAGTGTTGAATTAGCCAGCAATAAAAAGCTGTATGCGATTGGACCATTGCCCCTTGCCGCAGCCACGCCGCCGGCTCTTACGGCTATATGGAAACCAGGCTTTAAATATTTTATGTGTCAAGGGGTTTCTTCTATTGCATATTCCCGATGAAAAGGCACCTTTTTTCAGAGTTTCACGCCGCTGAGCAGCTTTCTCTTTTAGTCGAGGAGGAGAAGTGAGAAAACGTCGACCACGTAGCACCCCCACTACACAATATTTTTTACTTCCAGATTATAATAGGCTGATACCCATAGAACATTGCTAGGTCAGTCGTACACTCGTACTCACAAATTGTGGGGTCAGCGGCCTGCTACATAGAGGGGGTGGGTGGTCCTTACATTGACAGACTTAAAAAGAACACTTAAAATGATAGAGTAACATCTTTTGCAGTTTTTCGTTTCCTTGCTTCGTTGTTGAGATATTTCAGTTTGTTTGAAATGTAAATTAAACAACTTGACGTCACATGTGCATGCATAATGAGTTATCATCGAAGGTTATATATTGCTATTATCAGACATAATCACTTGAAAATTCTACATGTTTGACGTTGTGAGAGAAACACACGCACATACTTCCTTCGAATTAAGTTTGGTTTGATAATAGCAAAGATATATAACCTTCTCTGATAACTCATTATGCACATGCGACGTCAAGTTATTTAATTTACATTTCAAACAAACTGAAATATCTCAACAACGAAGCAAGGAAACGAAAAACTGCAAAAGATGTTACTCTATCATTTTAAGTGTTCTTTCAAATAAGACAAACTTAATTTTCGTTTCATGTGCACTTTAAGTCTGTCAATGTAAAGACCACCCACCCCCTCTATGTAGCAGGCCACTGACCCCACAATTTGTGAGTGATACCCATAGAACATTGCTGGGACAGTCGTAGCCTATTATAATCTGAAGTCAAAAATATTGTGTAGTGGGGGTGCTACGTGGTCGACGTTTTCTCACTTCTCCTCCTCAGTGGTGGATCAAGGGGAGGGCACTTTGGGCAAGTGCCAGGGGCCCCGCGCTTTCGGGGGCCCCACGCTTTCGGGGGCCCCGCGCTTTCGAGGGCCCGCCGATTTTTGGGGCCAAAAAATCATTCCAAAAATCATCAAAACCTATGACTATAAGAAACTTGTAAATTAATTTCTAATCTTCAATCTAAACTTTGAAATCATTGTTTGTGAATACCTTAGAAATAGAACCAGAGTTCCAGAAATGTAGGTTGAGTATCATAGATAAACACAAACAATTTTGGCAACAGATAGTAGCCAGCTGGTTGCTATTCACATTCCAGTTGCTATTCCGATTTTTCTAGTCTCTTTCTGACTTTGGTGGGGTGGGGGGGGGGGGGGGGGGGGGGAGGGGATGCGAGTCAGCTACTAATATGCCAGGGGCCCTGCTCATGCTTGATCTGCCCCTGCTCCTCCTCAACTATTTAATTTGGCAAATCAAAGACAAAACAAGCTCAGCTTGATGAGCTGTGTGTAGCATGGGCTTTTCCAATTTCCTGCTCAGAGCATACGTCATCAAGGTGAGAATGAAATGTGATTGGTAGTTAATTGGTCACCAAAGTGTTAAAAGAAATGTGATTGGTAGTTTACGAATTTCGAGAGAATTGGTATTCTCATCAAGTTTTTTCGACTAAATTTACCATTTTTTTAAATTTCTTTAAAAACTTTCCGTGAAAGCTAGATACAGTGACCCCAATACTTGGGATGTTGCTCAACTTCCAAAAAGCTAAAAACCACTTGCCTAGTGGCTCATGCTTCTACTACGCTTTTCTCAAGTCTCGCAAAATCCCGTGCCCAGTACGAATTTCTTTAACCCAAAATACAAACATTTATTCAAAAACCTCGGCTTCGATTCTATTTTCAACTAAAGTCTCGGTGTTTGGATATCCTGATGAAACACTCCTCCTCGCGTATGATATATTACTTCTCAAACTCATTAATAACTCATAAGGAAAACACAATGAAATCAGTCACCGAAACGTTGTTGGTAAATGTAGTAATTAATTCCCATAAATTAAGACAACTTTTACCTCAAATTCCTCTTTAAATACCGATTTGTTTAAGAAGCTATACCATACACTCGAAAGCCGTTATTATCTGATTTAAAAAGAGCTCGAAGTTAGTTAAAAAACTCAGCTCAACACACGTCTTGGTGTTTTCAAATCAGATAATAAACGCGGCTCCCTGTGAATATTATATACATTACTCTTCCCTAATTTGGAAAGTGGGTTGGCTACGGTTCGAAGTTACTAGTTCAGCTTCGAAGTTCCAACCATTCGTTCGTTGGCTGAGTGAATGTATTTATTAGTTGTCGCAGACTCTGATAAATTGCATATTTTCCTATTAAAGAAATTGTATCAAGATACCAAAAAGTACAACGCCAAATGAATGGTTGTAAACAAAGACCTGTTTGTCGAAGGTTTCTGTGCACTCTTTGCTCTACTTAGTGAAGGTTTATTGCCTAGACCTTGATATGCTTTTGAGAAAAGATTATAAGGTACAGTACTTTGAATTGCACCGTAGTTACTAATTCAAATAAAATGTTGAAATGCTTATAACTTAACTGTCCTGACTTTAATATACTCTTGGTGCAATTCCTTCAGGAAAACATGTAATTTATCAGCCATTCATCAGTCTGCGATTTCACTACTTTCCAAATTACAATAAAGTATGGTACTTGTAAATTAATATGAAATAAATAGTGTACTAACCTTTTAACAGTTTAGTCTTTGACCACAAGAATTCTGTATTTCTGCGAGGTATATGCTAAATATATATATATATATAATGAGATCACCATGCACATTTTCCCCGAAATTAAAATTATAGTAGGAGAGGGTCACCACCAATATTAGTACATGTATATCCCTGAAATTAAAATTATGGGAAAAAGGCAAATGCGGGTTCAGCACTTGCAAGTGGTGATTGGTTAAAAGCTGTGTTTCTATAATTCTATGGAAAACATGGATAGATTACGCTATCCAATACACCATTGTTCTAATTAATTAAAATTTGTACAGAAACACCATCATATGCCTTCCGATACACCATCCAGGGAGGGTAATAAGAATTTACGCTTTTCAGTTGGATTAATTTTAACGTTTAATTTATTTTTGACAGGTTATTTACAAAGAAAATAAAAAACATTTTCCCCTTTTTATAGAAACACATTAGGACTTTACACTTTTCTCAAGTCTCGCAAAATCCCACCCAGTAGGAATTTCTTTAATCCAAAATACAAACATTTATTCAAAAACCTCAGTTTCGCTATTTTCAATGAACGTCTCGGTGTTTGGATATCCTGATGAAACAAACTCATTATTAAATAACTGAGACATTGTTGGTAAATGTGGTAATTAATTCCCATAAATTAAGACACCTTTTACCTCAAATTTCTCTTTAAATACTGATTTGCTTGAGAAGCTATACCATACACACGAAAGCTGTTTATTATCGGATTTAGAAACACCTCAAAATGAGTTAAAAAACCGGCTCAACACACGTCTTGGTGTTTTCAAATCAGATAATAAACGGCTCCTTGTGAATATTATGTACATTACTTCCCTAATTTGGAAAGTGGGTTGGCTACGATTCGAAGTTACTAGTTCAGCTTCGAAGTTCCAACCATTCGTTCGTTGGCTGAGTGAATGTATTTATTAGTTGTCGCAGACTCTGATAAATTGCATATTTTCCTATTAAAGAAATTGTATCAAGATACCAAAAAGCACAACGCCCAAATGAATGGTTGTAAACAAAGACCTGTTTGTCAAAGGTTTCTGTGCACTCTTTGTTTTAGTTTAGTTTTAACAGCTTTATTTTGGCAATAAATAAATTTATATTTACATACATACATTTGTACAGACAAGAAGTAGACAGGCTAATTATACATGTTAAAAAATTAAAATTGAAAGATGACTAATAGGAAGTGACAAAAAAAAAGAATTATATTAGAAGTAAACAAATTATTAGTGAAGGTTTATTGCCTAGAACTTGAATATGCTTTTGAGAAAAGATCATAAGGTACCTTGAATTGCGCCGTAGTTACTAATTCAAATAAAATGTTGAAATGTTTATATAATTGTCCTGACTTACACTCTTGGTACAATTCCTTCAGGAAAACATGTAATTTATCAGCCATTCGTCAGTCTGCGATTTCACTACTTTTCAAATTACAATAAAGTATGGTACTTCTAAATTAATATGAAATAAATAGTGTACCAACCTTTTAACAGTTTAGTCTTTGACCAGAAGAATTCTGTATTTCTGCGAGGTATATGCTAAATATATATATATATATAATGAGATCACCATGCACATTTTTCCCGAAATTAAAATTATAGTAGGAAAGGGTCACCACCAATATTAGTACATGTATATCCCTGAAATTAAAATTATGGGAAAAAGGCAAATGGGGGTTCAGCACTTGCAAGCGGTGATTGGTTAAAAGCTGTGTTTCTATAATTCTATGGAAAACATGGATAGATTACGCTATCCAATACACCATTGTTCTAATTAATTAAAATTTGTACAAAAACACCATCATATGCCTTATGATACACCATCCAGGGAGGGTAATAAGAATTTATGCTTTTCAGTTGGATTAATTTTAAAGTTTAATTTATTTTTGACAGGTTATTTATAAAGGAAATAAAAAACATTTCCCCCTTTTTATAGAAACACATTAGGACTTTACACTTTTCTCAAGTCTCGCAAAATCCCACCCAGTAGGAATTTCTTTAATCCAAAATACAAACATTTATTCAAAAACCTCGGTTTCGCCATTTTCAACGAACGTCTCGGTGTTTGGATATCCTGATGAAACAAATTCATTATTAAATAGCTGAGATGTTGTTGGTAAATGTGGTAATTAATTCCCATAAATTAAGACACCTATTACCTCAAATTTCTCTTTAAATACTGATTCGTTTAAGAAGCTATACCATACACACGAAAGCCGTTTATTATCTGATTTAAAAAGAGCTCGAAGTTAGTTAAAAAACTTGGCTCAACACACATCTTGGTGTTTTTAAATCAGATAATACCGGTAAACGGCTCCTTGTGAATGATATACATTACTTCCCTATTTGGAAAGTGGGTTGGTGAAATAAATGCCTTCAATGTTTGCTGATGATACGAATATCACAGTAACAGGAGATAGTTCAGAAATGATTGAAACCAAATTGAATCTTGATTCATCAAAAATACACACATGGCTTGTATCCAATAAATTGGCATTAAATATTGCAAAAACAGAATATATGATTATTGGGTCTCGACATCATTTATCAAAAATAATAGAAGATCCCGACATTAATATAGGTGGGCAGAACATTAAAAGAGTACAATCTACCAAAAGCTTAGGGGTAGTAATTGATGAAAAACTAAACTGGGACAAACACATTGATAACATCAGCAAAAAAGCTTCGAAAGGTATTGGAGCCATAAAACTTATTAAACGTTATATACCTAAAGAAAATTTAACGGACATTTATAATGCACTGGTTAAACCACATTTTGACTACTGCTCATTGGTTTGGGATAATTGTAATGTGACATTACAACAAAAACTACAAAAGCTTCAAAACAGAGCAGCTAGAGTTATAAGTAGTGACAGTTATGACATCCGTTCGAAGGATATATTGCAGAAATTAAATTGGCAATGACTTAATTATTGTTGACTAGAACAATTACTTGTTGACTCACAAGATACTACAAAACAATGCGCCTAAAGTTATAACTGAATTATTCAAAATTTCTGAAAATGAAATATATAATCTTCGAAGCAACATGCTGGGGTCCTACTAATTACTGCCCGAGACTGCGCGGGACTGCCCGAGACTGCCCGGGGTATATAAAATGAACGCCCGAGACTGCCCGGGAGTAAAAAATGACTGCCAGAGACGGTATACATCTACATTAGAGGCCTTATATAATAAAGACTAGATCCACATTTACGGCAAACCGCAAACTGCAGTTCGGAAATCAGCAGTTAGCCGTTAGAAGTTAGGACAATTTATATGTTAAGACTGAAAGCTGCCGTTTGTGATTTGCCGTATATATGAAAATAAACGGCAATCTTAACCTGCTGGGCTAATATTTTAAACATAGCAAAATGAAAAAGCTGGAAACTGCCGTGAATTTCGGGGAACGAAAAACTGATGTTTCAAGCGGAGCCCTTCCGATAAGTTGTGAAAGGCCGTTGTGAAGAATGTGGCAAAATATCACAAAATATGCCGAGTCAGAAAACTCTACGCGAGTCAGAAAACTCTACGCGAGTCAGAAAAATCTAAAATAACCTAAAGTCTAGCAAACGAAAGCCTTGTATTCAGTGCGGAACGTTTAACGCTTTCCCTTAACGCGGCTTAAAATCGTCTGGCGTTTATACCCGGGCTGCAGCTGGCTAAAAGACACAGACTATATACTAGGACAGCCCAGGACAAATGCAATGAATGAAGCGCAGCTTTAGTTATAATTATAATTTTATAATTAGATATAGAGGTAGTTCTAATTTTAAATTACTAGATTTTAGCTATTGCACGGCCCTATGGAAAGCAACATTTTTTACTTTTTATACCTTTCAATGTTGATAGGCTACCGTGTCAAAAGAAATTTAAATAAATAAATAAATAAATAATAAATAAAATACGATTCGAAGTTACTAGTTCAGCTTCGAAGTTCCAACCATTCGTTCGTTGGCTGAGTGAATGTATTTATTAGGTATCGCAGACTCTGATAAATTGCATATTTTCCTATTAAAGAAATTGTATCAAGATACCAAAAAGTACAACGCCAAATGAATGGTTGTAAACAAAGACCTGTTTGTCAAAGGTTTCTGTGCACTCTTTGCTCTACTTAGTGAAGGTTTATTGCCTATAACTTGATATGCTTTTGAGAAAAGATTATAAGGTACCTTGAATTGCGCCGTAGTTACTAATTCAAATAAAATGTTGAAATGTTTATAACTGTCCTGACTTATACTCTTGGTGCAATTCCTTCAGGAAAACATGTAATTTATCAGCCATTCATCAGTTAGTTTGCGATTTCGCTACTTTCCACATTACAATAAAGTATGGTACTTGTAAATTAGTATGAAATAAATAGTGTACCAACCTTTTAACAGTTTAGTCTTTGACCAGAAGAATGCTGCATTTCTGTATAGATTTCTCGTGGTTTCTCCTTGCTAGGTTTGTTTTTGCTTCCGGCCTAGATCCTTAATTTAATATTGTCAGGTTATACCTGCACACAGGCGATTGTGGCAAGGGGTGGGGGGGGGGGGGGTGGGGCGGCAGCTTTTTCCATCAGCGAAACATTCGCGCAATTTTGGCAGCGGTTAACCAAATAAACATGGATTGAGATCCGAACCATATAGAATTCAGGATTATTTACTTATTACTAGAAGTTACTATCGCAAGGAAGTGCTGCCTGGTACAAAATTGGATAAGGGTGTAAAAGAAAAAAAGCCTTGTGTTTTTAAGGTTGTTAGTAGTTACTTGTTTAATAGCAGTGGCATTTATACCAGAACCCTGATTATGGCGGACGAGCTGGTGCTTCTCTTGTTGTACCATATTTACAATTGAATATATTTATGGATAACAAAACAAAAAGTCAATGATTTCATTTTCAAGTAATAGTCAATTTTATCCATATATTATAACCCTTTTCGAAGGTATTGCCATGTTACTATGGCAACACTGAAAACACCTAAACATCAATGGTTTTGTCCATAAATTTCTGATGGCTTGATCAGAAGCAGGTGAATTTATAAATAATACTTTAAAATTTAAAAAAGGTTTTTTGTAAATTATTTTAATAAATTTAAAAAAAAATTATTTAAAGTTACGGTGGCGCGAAGCTATGAATTTTATCTTCGAGTGGTGAAAACAATATTTTACGAAGAGGGAAGCAAATGAGTAAAATATTGTTTTAGCCAGAAGAAGATAAAATTCATATCTTCAAGCCAATGTGTAATTTTCTTTGTATAATAATTATATAGAAACAACACAATAAAAGTTCAATTCGGTTAGTATATCTTTACTAGTGAGGGTATCAAAATGTCACTGTATATTTGCACTCGCTTCTATATAATAAATTTAAAATGCAATTAAAATATGTAAACACAAAGTAATTGGCACAATGGTTGCATCAAATTACCTTTAATATGAACATAGAACAATTATAACAAATGTGTAAGACATCTGTTTAACTTTAATACATTTAAATGCTAAAATAGCACTTGAATATCAACATTGAAATTGCATGAATATTAACATTAATAACGATTACAATAGAAATAACACTTTAAAGAAAAGCTACTCATTATAACAAGTCATGCATGAACTACTATTAGTTTATATAACTAGTAACAATCTATACGTAGTTATAGTTTCTCCTTCAGGCTCAATCATTGCTCAATACTCAATATCTATAATCTTGTTATCGACATTAATTATCAGTGACAGAAATCCCTCACGAGGAATGAGATCATTGTTAAAAGCATTCAAGTACATGTTGTCTCCTTGTACTATTAAGCCATTGTCGATGGTTGTCGAGTTCCACTCGATAACTGGAATAGTTTGTGCTGTTAACAGCGCCGATAAACTCATGAAAGAACACTGCTTTCCTCGAGACTGGCCACTGAAACCTTCATGGCCTTGATGAATACTTCCACGAGAAAGTAAAGACATTATGTATTTGTTCTTACCGTGAATTTTCTGTCGAGGAAGAAACTTCGAGAAGCTCTGAATATCGAAGGCAACGTGGTAGCGGAACATGCGCACTGAGTCCCATCAGCTTATATATGGATGACGTAATGCCGACAGACAAATAAAAATTTAACAAATCGAGATCTGATCGCCTATATATAGCTCGGAAAAAGGACTGGGCACGAGGCAACGTCAAGAATAGTGAGCTGCCTCCCTTCGGTCGGCAGCAATTATCTTATTCAGAGCCGTAACAAGACGAAAACCATTTGGGGGGCCCCCACTGTGGCCGCACTGACTGGGGGGGGGGTGGAGGCATGCCCCCGGAAATTTTTGAAATATAGGGTCTCTGAAATAGGATTTCCTGGCTTTTGAGAGTAATTTCCAGCATGTTTAAACCGAGACTGTGTGCTCGAGATTGCCTCGAACTGCGAAAACGAACACCGGAACCCAGCATTAACATGAACGATCGCTGATCAGTTGAGCTCACTGGTTGAGCTAGAGCAAATTATTGCGGGGCCCGGGCTCCCCCAGCCCCACCCCCTGTTACGACCCTGTTATTACATGATGGTATTGATGGTATATGATCTATTGTATTAAATTCCACAACTATTATATAGCCAGTAATTAATTTTTTGATAACTGTTATATAGTTATTATTCTAGTTGTTAGCTATTGCATTACACTAGTTATAATGTATATTTGAGCCTGAAAAACCTACCGTGAGTAACTAAAATTATTGAGTACTCCAAAATGGCGGCTTAAGTGGGCAAATCCAAGATGGCGGCTGAAATGACCAAAAAGCAAGAGAGTGCTTCTTCCCAACAATTACTGCTTCAAACTAACAGAAAAGGAGAATATATTCAAAATAGAAATATTTTTGATAGTTTTGGTTGACAATTACAGTCGTTCACCAGGGTTAAAGATTGGCTGTGCCAGTGTTTTGTTTACTTTCGCAATTTACGACAACGATAAACAAAAATATTCTAACAAAAATATTTCAACAAAACATTTAGGGTATCTTAGGTAAATTAAAGTCAAAAAACGATTAAGAAAAGCAATAAGCTCTATCACTAAAAATAAACAAATTTATAAACCGATCCAAAATTTGGACATTGCGAATAGAAGCTCATATTTTTCCCCGAACATACTTATGTTGTTAAACTCCCGACAAGCTTAAAACAATTCTTCACAGTTAGTTTTTGTTGAGAGTCACTCAAAGTGACTTGTCCCGTTATAAAGCAGAGGTTATAAAGGTCACTTGAGCTTTTGCCCGCTTGAGCCGCCATCTTGAATCTCCCAGTGGTCACGTGTCCAGAACCAGTCAGTAGGCTTCATCCTTACGTCACAAAATTCTAAAATCTAAATTATACAACCTATAAAATTGTTTTTTGTATATATTTCGTAAATTATCATTACGAGTTTTTCTGGGGAATTTTAAGTCGATACAATTATTTCAAGAGTCTCGAATTATATTATTGCTGATATCAGGCGGCGGCGGGGAAATTTAATCGCTAATTTCCCTCAAGTCATGTTATTACTTATAATACCACCATGATCGCCTCGGATTCTTTTGTTCTCCAAGGGAATGTAAACCTCGCATTTCCCTCATTGCTCATGCAAGAGGGAAATTTTTCCTTTGTCTTCTAATTTTCCCGTGTATGTTCATGAGGGAAAATTAGAAGACAAAGAAATCCTTTGTCTTCTTCTAAATTTCCCGCTTGCATATATTTTCCCTCATCAACATGCACGGGAAAATTAGATGCCACTTCTCTGATCAACCGTGTAAATTTCCTGTCGGTAAGATTCTCAAAGTTTTCCTCGGCGATCATAATATTACAAACTAATACCATGACTTTTCGGGAAATTAGCGATTAAATTTCCCCTTTGCCTCGGGAAGATTTGTAAAAGGCCTCGGGCCTGTGGCCGTCGGACTTTCACAAACCTTCCCTCGGCTGCGGAAAATTTAATCGCTAATTTCCCTCAAGTCATGTTATTACTTATAATTGCAGCTCGCCTTGTAAATAAGAAACAGATCGGCTGCGAATGCTTTACCTATTACTTAAAGGTCACTTTATACACACAATTCAACATACAAAGCTTGGTTAAGCTTGATAAGAGATGTCTACTTGTATCTGATATGCCATCTGAAGATTTTTGTTCAAACTACACTTTATATGGACATTTGTTTTTTAGCCGCCATATCTGTGTACCTATTTGGCGCCAATTGACCGTACCGAAAAAAATGGCGGCGGTACATTTAACCACAATGCTTTGCGACATCAAATCAACTGAAACAACAACTCAACATTGTTTATCATGTTAAGATGGATCATAAGCGAGAACTTCATTCCTACCAAAGTTGATTTATTTAAAGATCTATCTTAGCTTCCGATAATTGTGCATATATTTCCTACGCGCAAAGGATTGTGGTTAAATGTACAAGTCGCCATCTTTTTCGGTACGGTCAATTAGATACACAAATATGGCGGCCAAAAAGCAAATAGTCATAAAAAGTGTCTTTAAAACCAGATCTTAAGAAGATATACCAGATAGAATTAGACAGCATTTCTCAAGCTTAACCAAGCCTTGTATGTCGAATTGTGTGTATAAAGTGATTTTTAACAATATTTAAAAATTATGCTGATGTCAGTAATAATATAATTCAAAACTCTTTAACTCAAGAAAGAATAATTTTATCGACTTAAAATTTTCCAGGAAGACTCGTAATAACGATCTACACAATATATAAAAAACCCATAATTTAAACTTTTTTGAACCTCCTATATCTATGGTTAAAAAATTCTTTGGTAGATCAATTCATTGTCTTTGCATAAAGGATCCAGACTTTACTTTTTGAGCTAAAGAATGCTGTTCAACTTTACGAAGAGCCTCGACAAACTGTTTTCTAGTTCCATTTCTTTCGTTGAATTGCATAAGCATGGTCAAAGCCTTTGACGATTGATCTTCGTCAAATCTGGAGCACGCCATATTGGTAATTTCGCACAAATCGAATAGCTTCGTCAAAAGAGCTATTTCCTTCCACCGCTCCGGAATTCTTCTTGCTACTAAAACAATTTCCTCGTCTTTGAGCTCATCTATGGAAATTGAGAGAGTGAACTCAGGTGGAAAATAATGATAGTAAACGCTACTCCGAGTGACAAACCATACCTGGGATTCAAACCTGCAACCAGGGCGCTCTAAAACACGTTTCCCCGCGCGTGTTTTAGAGCACCCTGCTGCAACCTACGGTTTTAATACTACCCCGGCACTCTATCAACTGAGCTACACGCGTAAAAATCTCGCAAGTTGTTACAGCATTGTTGCCTGAACAATGCTGTAACAACTTGTTGACATATGTGAACAACATTGATAAATGAACAACATTGTTCATCATTGTTCATCATTGTTTCAACAAGTTGTTACAGCTTGATGAAACAACAACCGTTGCCGTTCACGCATGTTCTAACCGAAGAACGTGTTGATACATCAACCATGTTCACCATTGTTGTAACATTGATACATTGTTGTTCATCGTTGTTATTTCGTCATGCTGTTACAACATGTTGTATCATGTGCGAACAACGTTGTTGGCTATAAAAATGTGCTGTTGGAACAACTTGTTCATGACTGTTGATTTATCCGTGAACAAGTTGTTCGAACCATAACTGAACAACTTGTTGACGGCGAGCAGCACAACATTGTTGACGGCGAGCAGCACAACATTGTTCACGGCGAGCAGCACAACATTGTTCACGCCTGTTGACAACCGTGAACAAGTTGTGCGTTTTTACGCGTGTATAGATGGTCAAGCTGGGAGCAGGTCGTGGAATGATGGTTTATTTCTTTACATTTGATATTACGAAACTGAAATCTAGTTACAATATCGAAAAACCTAACTCTTCATCTTATGTTGTCGAAATAATTATTGTGGAACAGCGAACTCACGAGGTGGAGAATAATGGTATTAGTTGCTACTCTGAGTGATGAACCATACTGGGTAAGTAGAGAAAGACTCTACTCGACTGCGGCTGGATTCGAACCAGCGACCTTCGGTTCACTACTCCGACGCTCTACCGACTGAGCTACACATGGTCAAGTTGGGAACAGGTGTATATATACTACTTGTGCCTGTACCTGGGACATCTCCAGAGCTAACCTCCTCGTCTTCGCTCTCAACTGCAGGGAAAATGGGAGCCTCGTCTAGAAAATTAAAAAAACAACAACAAGTAGCTTCACGGTTTCTCGCCGGGGGGTTGTGATTGAGTCCCAAAAGGAGCAAAAATGTACCTTGATGTACCTACCTGTCTCGTGAACGTCTTCTGCCACCACAGACTCAGTCTATAACACAAACGCAAAAGAACAGAATACTTTGAACTCTTCAACACTTGTATGCTGCTTGCTGTGCTTGTTTATGCATGGTTAATTTTTTCGTATTTTCAAACTCATTAATAATTCATGAGGAAAACATAATGGCAATCAGTTACCGAGGCGTTGTTGTGAAATAAATAAACGCCCATAAATTAAGACAAGTTTTACCTCAAATTTCTCTTTAAATACTGATTTGTTTGAGAGGCTATACCATACTCGGCTATCGCCTCGTTTTTCAACACACTTCTCGGTGTTTTCAAATCAGATAATAAACGGCTTCTCGTGTATGATATATTACTTAAATTATTATAATTCGAATGTAATTCAGGAAAGTGAATTTGAAGCTTTTTGAAAACTTAATAAGCTGAACGACTTGTAAGCACCATGCCCCCCCCCCCCCCCAAAAAAAAGGGGGGCAAAGAAAGCTACACTAAACTGGCGTTTTTAAATCAAACTTTTTGCTATATTTAGCCATGTTTTGTCACTCGTTTTCTTCGAACTACTTTTTTAAACTTTATCGAAATGTTTAAAGTATCAACTAACTTGCACTATGACTATATTTTATAGATTCCATTTTGTCGTTCTCAGAATATGACAATGGTACAAATACATTCCTTCACTAGTCATCCTATAAAACGTCAACATACCTGTCTGTCGTTCGCTGATTTGATACGAATATTTTGCAAGAAAGTCTTTTTGTGTTCCTTCTTTTTACAACGACTAGACAAAAAGTACATCAGAGTTCCTTCCAAGTCCAATCCTTCGTCAATATCGTTTTCTGTTTTCGTCACATATCCACGCTTAACACTAAAATAAATATTGTCAACGAGACTGACTTTACAGTTAGCTTATGGTAAATTATCAGTACGAGGGTTTACCGTCTTGCTTACACGCGGGAAGAACAGGTTAGTGTATAATCTAAGCCGTAGCACACTAGTGGGTCATGTTAGGGTATAAGCTAGACAGTAAACACACTATTGGGTCAGGTTAGTGTATAAGCTAGGTAGTAAACACACTATTGGGTCAGGTTAGTGTATAATCTAGACAGTAAACACACTAGTGGGTCAGGTTAGTGTATAAGCTAGACAGTAAACACACTAGTGGGTCAGGTTAGTGTATAATCTAGACAGTAAACACACTAGTGGGTCAGGTTAGTGTATAAGCTAGACAGTAAACACACTAGTGGGTCAGGTTAGTGTATAATCTAGACAGTAAACACACTAGTGGGTCAGGTTAGTGCATAAGCTAGACAGTAAACACGCTAGTAGGTCAGGTTAGTGTATAAGCTAGACAGTAAACACACTAGTGGGTCAGGTTAGTGTATAAGCTAGGCAGTAAAAACACTAGTAGCTCAGGGTAGTGTATATAAGGTTAAAAGAGGAAGGAAGTGATTAGAGGGAGGGAAGGGGCTTAATAGAAGAAAGGGGGCTTAATACAGAGAAGGGGGCTTAATAGAGGAAAGGGGGCTTAATAGAGAGAAGGGAGCTTAATAGAGAGAAGGGAGCTTAATAGAGGAAAGGGGGCTTAATAGAGAGAAGGGAGCTTAATAGAGAGAAGGGGGCTTAATAGAGGAAAGGGGGCTTAATAGAGAGAAGGGAGCTTAATAGAGAGAGGGAGCTTAATAGAGGAAAGGGAGCTTAATAGAAAGAAGGGGGCATATAATAGAGATAAGGAGGCTTAATAGAGGAAACGAGAACGAGAGAAGGGGGCTCAATAGAGAGAAAGGGGGCATAATAGTACGAAGGGGGTTGCATATATATATATATATATATTCTAACTTACCGAATAGTGTCATTGCCAAGTGATAAACATTTTGTATTTGGTGACAAATGAACACAAAAATACGTCTTTTGCTCAGGTTTAACACGTTCCTGACATACTTCCCCTTTAAATCCCCACTCCTCCTCAAGTTCTCTTCTCTTGCCCTGGGGCGCCAGGATTGAAGTAAAACGAGTCGTCTGTTGAACGGCCAAAAGAAACACCACAAAATTTGTTGAAGATGGCTCACCAAAACTCTCCGTCATTTTGATGTCAGGCACGGCTGCTCTTCTACTCGCTCTTCCAATGAAAAACCACCTGTATAACAATACAATGGCAGAGTTTATAAATGATTTTCAAGCAATCCAAAAGTTGCATGCTACTAGAAATAAATATTAAGAAATACAGAAATGCCACAATATTACACTCACCTAGAGAAATGTGCGACAGAAAAAGCTATGCGAACTCGATCATTTTCAAGACGTTCGATCGTTGCATTTGTATCCTCTGTTCGCCAGGTTTTGTTGCTTTGGTCTGATTTCTGACTGCGAAACAAAACTCCATATTCTGGTGAAAAGGGTTCCTTTTTGCCTACAGGCAATAGCTCATCATCCAATTCAGCTACATCGTTATGACAGTAAACCAACTCCACATCAACATGTTTAAGAAAAGGCAAGTTCTCGCGTCCCGAAACTTCAATTACTGGAAAATATACTAGATCATCCTCATCCTCATCTTCATCTTCATCCTCCTCCTTTTCCTCCTCATCTTCTTTTTCCTCATCCATCTCCTCCTCCTCCTTTTCACCCTTATCCTCATCTTTATCCTCTTCTTCCCTCTTGTCCTCCTCTTCTTCCTCCTTGTCCTCACTGGACCTCGAATGCATATCAAGTATCTCGCATGCCGGAAATAACTAACAAAAAATACAAATACATCGACAAAAATGAAATTAAATTAAATGATATGAAATAGCAAAAACAAACTGGCAAAAACAGCTTTCATTATCAGATATAAGAAGTCAAGACAATGTGAGATCTTTTAAAAAATATTTAAATCGTAGTTAGGTTATTATAGTTATTAGGTATTATTATAAAAGATTGTAAATAATTAGGTACTCTATATATTTGTAATTGTTTCTATATATTTGTAATTATTCTTAAAAATTGTACACGGCTCACTGGAAGAGCATGTATTAATGAAGTGATACCGTGTTTAAATAAAGATTATTGATTGATTGATTGATTGATTGATTGATTGATTGATTGATTGATTGATTGATTGATTGATTGATTGATTGATTGATTGATTGATTGATTGATTGATTGATTGATTGATTGATTGATTGATTGATTGATTGATTGATTGATTGATTGATTGATTGATTGATTGATTGATTGATTGATTGATTGATTGATTGATTGATTGATTGATTGATTGATTGATTGATTGATTGATTGATTGATTGATTGATTAATTAATTGATTGATTGATTGATTGATTGATTGATTGATTGATTAATTAATTAATTAATTAATTAATTAATTAATTAATTAATTAAATGAATGAAATGAAACAAAATAAAGTAAAAATGAAAAGAAATAAGATTAAAGAATGAAATAAAAATGAAATGAAAACAAAACAAAATAAAATAAAATAAAATAAAATAAAAATAGATGAAATAAAATGAAACGAAACAAAACTAAAAAAAATATATAAAATAAAATAAAATACAATAAAATAAAATAAAATAAAAATATATAAATGAAATGACACCAAATCATATCACATCACCAGCCACATAACATTACATTGAAATAATACATTATGCGTTACCTTTACACCCAAACAACATTCCGTCTCTACAGAACAAGCAGGAAAACTTATTTTCAGCGTGCTTTCTTTCCCATACGACTTCAAGAAAACACAAGGTTTATCAGAATGCACCAAGATTTTTTCACTTCGGATTCTTGTCACGACTGCTGCGGTGCAATTTGCCTGGACTGTTGCCATAGCAACCGGCAGATAGTGGCGTATGGCAGGAAAACTTGAAGCACTGTTTTCAGGAAGATCTAAAGCAAAGAAAACAATAACAGAGTACTAACGTAACCCGTTCATACTATCAAATTAACTTTAATCCAAAGAAAACAATATAATAAAATACAAGAGGGCACTCAGGGACTGTATACCTCCGTCAGCGAGTTATTAGGGACTTTAAGATGCTAGGACGACGACGGCGGTTAAAAAGCAACATGAATTTCACAATTTAAGGAAGTCACGGTTAACTGACTATTATATTTGATATTTCAAGCTAGTTTAGTGGATCCCAGTGTCTGTATTGAGGTCAATCTTAAGCAACAGTTCTCATTTCTTGCCCATTGACGTCGTCCTGGAGACGTGAAAGTGCTCTAAGTGGCGTTGTATAAAGAACGAGGACGCTGTTGAGATTACTCTTGGGACTAAAAATTATTCATTCTCTTTGTTTTGCAAAAACAATTATTTTGTTTAAAGGACGTCGTCGTTGAGGTTGACGTCGTAGATCTTAAAGTCCATATTATTAGTAAAATGTTTAAAGTGCTTATATCACTTGTGGGGATTTTACATATTCGTAATCTTTGGGTTCTCCTGGGCAAAATTGCAATATATCTTGTCAGCCGAAAATTTCATCTTCATGGAGTTTTTCGCTGTCAAAGTTACCGGATGTGATGTCACAAGAGGCATTTTTGTGGCAAGTAACAAAAGAAAACTGCTTTGGAATGCCTCTTGTGACATCACATCCGGTAACTTTGACAGTGAAAAACTCCATGAAGATGAAATTTTCGGCTGACAAGATATATTACAATTTTGCTCAGGAGAACCCAAAGATTACGAATATGTAAAATCCCCACAAGTGATATAAGCACTTTAAAAGAAAAACGAGTCATACCGCTAACCAGGCTAGCTCACAAGACCTACACATGCATAACCCTAAACCTGGCCACAAACCCCACCGGCAACCCTAAATCTAGCCACAATCCCCCGGTGGCCCCAAACCTAACCACAACTCTCCGGGAAGAAACTACCAACTCTCAGACCCCGACCGCAGCACCCCTACTGTTTTTTTTTGCTATATTCTTTTTAGTTTGACATCCCACATGTGGGACAGAGAAGTGCCCCAGGCTTCAGGATAAATCCTGAATTCTAAGTGAGAGAACATGTTGCCGCATGACACTCGGCTAATTACCACTTTCTTTCGTTTTGTACTATGTTCGTTCATGTATTTATTTAGTCCTTTTTGTTTTTCTTTCGGCTTTTTTCTTGTTATTTAGTAATTTTGTAAGGTCCTGAGCTTCCCAAGGCAATGTTTTTGTGTAATTACTGCCATTTTTAGGTTTTTCTGCTGCGTAAAACTGCCGCTCCTTTGCGCTAAAATATTTTGCGCATTTTTTGGTACGTTGAAGCCTGGGCGCGATTTGAGGGACCCTATGGAATCTCTGAGGAGACTACCGTATACTACAGTACTGCCCGGCTGGTAGGCGAGCAATCGGCGACATTTTTCTCGGCTGGTAGACGCGTGGACAAGTGCGCGAATCGGATTGTGGATGTTGATGTTGAAGTTTATGTTTATGTTTATAATTAGGCTTCTATTTACCATTAAGCTTTTGTGTATAGTTCTTAAGGTTTCATAATTAATGTCGGGCGAATAACCACGACAAAATTCAAATACAGTACCTTCGAATTTAATGCAATGTTTGGTTTCCAAATCATTCCACTGTTGTCCACATTGCATCATTGTTACATCATAGTAATCAAGATAAGGACCTTGGACTGCAACTGAGTGAGACAGCAATACTGTGACTGGCTTGGCAAAAGTTGTTTTTTCAGACTCTATACTGACAATGCTACTGCAGAAATACTCCCCGTTTCTCAGCTCTAACGGATTGTTTTTCTGCATCACAAGAGCGCACGTTACGGTAGTGGGCCTTGAAACAGCGTTCACCGGAAAGTAAAATAATGCACCCGCAGAGGGAAAGGAAATACCTCCTCCATCTTCATCAATTGTGCATCTAAAAAATAAGATCACAAAAGAAGCGTACATTTAAATTCCTGCGTTGACAACTTACTTCCACACGCCAATACCAATCCTGTAAAAAGCTTGTAATAATATATACCGTTTTTTAATCATAAAACGAACGAACGAACGAACGAACGAACGAACGAACGAACGAACGAACGAACGAACGAACGAACGAACGAACGAACGAACGAACGAACGAACGAACGAACGAACGAACGAACGAACGAACGAACGAACGAACGAACGAACGAACGAACGAACGAACGAACGAACGAACAAACGAAAAATGTATAAATGCATAAATGCATAAATAAATAAATAAATAAATAAATAAATAAATAAATAAATAAATAAATAAATAAATAAACAACTTTATTTCCCTCTATAAATTAGAATTAAGATATAATATATACAGATTTTTCGGTAAAACCTCTCGAACTATGAAGAAATTATTCAAAACTATTCATTCATATCATTCATTCATTATCTTGCTTCGTGAAGCAACAAACCGTTAGAACTTCTATGAAATGTCAGGCTTATTACATTGCTTTTCACCCGTGTTTCATGCTAGGCTTTAATATTCCTTAGTTCATGATCACCTCGGTTTTCTTTGATGTACCGCGGTTGTTTATTTATAATAAATACTCCCAACCACGCATCAATCAATCAATCAATCAATCAATCAATCAATCAATCAATCAATCAATCAATCAACAACTTTATTAAAGTGTCTGTCTTCTAGCGACCAAGTGGTGTACTTTTTACACCACAAGTGGTGTACTAATCGGGGACACCTAACTATGATAAATATAAAGGGGATAAGATATGGATTTTATGTTCGAGTGGCAAGGACAATATCTCACCCGTTCGATGCGCTCACTCGTGAGATATTGCTCTTGTCACGAGAACATAAAATCCATATCTTTGAGCAACCGTGTAATGTTCTATTTATTATATGGACAATGAAATTATGCGTGGAAGTGATGTTGATAAACTGGGTTTAATGCAAAAACTACAACCGCTTGACCTAAAACTTTTAGAAAATACAAATGAAAAATACAACAAATATTCGAATACGTCATTTTACGTGAAAAACTGAATTAAGAGAAGTTACTGGCTCAAATTTACTTGATTCGGAACTTACGGCAAAACGCGAAAATTTTGACTTGTCGATGTGTCACTCGCGAGCGTTACATACGAGAAATACGCCACTCGGTTCCTGGATGTAGTGAAATATGGATTCTACGAGTGTTTTAGTTGCTAGTAAAATACTCTTCTCCATATAATAAATATAAATATTATACAATGCAAATATATAAAATAAATAGAATAAAAAAGTAATAACCACATATTGCAAAGGAGACAACTTGGTGGGCATGCCCTGTCTACAAGTTCTGTCAAATTCTGTTTTCTTATATTGTGTTCTTAAAGGGTGCAAAAATCAAGTTAAAATATAATATAATAATAATAATAATAATAATAATAATAATAATAATAATAATAATAATAATAATAATAATAATAATAATAATAATAATAATAATAATAATAATAATAATAATAATAATAATAATAATAATAATAATAATAATAATAATAATAAAATAAATCAAGTTAATTGCCCCGGGCTAATATATTAGCCTGGGGCAATTACTTTCACTTCACTTTCACTGTCACTGTCACTTCAATTCACTTTAGTTTCACTTCAATTCACTTTAGTTTCACTTCGCTTTCACTTTCACTTCACTTCACTTCACTTTACTTTCACTTCACTTCACTTTCACTTCACTTTCACTTCACTTTCACTTTCACTTCACTTTCACTTCACTTCACTTCACTTTCACTTCACTTCACTTCACTTTACTTCACTTTCACTTCACTTTCACTTCACTTTACTTTCACTTCACTTTCACTTCACTTTACTTTCACTTCACTTTCACTTTCACTTCACTTCACTTTCACTTTACTTTCACTTCACTTTCACTTCACTTCACTTCACTTTCACTTTACTTTCACTTTACTTTCACTTCACTTTACTTTACTTTCACTTCACTTTACTTTACTTTCACTTCACTTTACTTTACTTTCACTTCACTTTCACTTCACTTTCACTTCACTTTCACTTCACTTTACTTTACTTTCACTTTTACTTTCACTTCACTTTCACTTCACTTTCACTTTTGTAAAATGTTTCTTTGGCGTGAGCCCCCATGATGAGCGTTTCGTTCTTGGGGCAAATGCAATTAATTGTAATTAATTAAAATATGTTTAAATAAAAATTTAAAAAAATAAAAAACGTGAAATACCTCCAAGGTCTAAACAAACTGCTCTATTAACGTACCTGATGTTAAGCTCTTTTTTCCCGGATTGAAGAGCTAAGTCATGGCCTTCCATCTCATGTTGTGTGAGCCCAATACTGTGATAACTGTCTGCAGTTGATGAATGATCTTCTCCATACAACTTTAACCTGATGTCAAGTGCTTTTTGTTGCGACTGAAGTGCCGACTTGTAGTCTTTCATCATATATTGTGTGAGCCCAATACTGTGATAACTGTCTGCAGTTGATGAATGATCTTCTCCATGCAACTTTAACCTGATGTCAAGTGCTTTTTGTTGCGACTGAAGTGCCGACTTGTAGTCTTCCATCATATATTGTGTGCGCCCAATACTATGATAACTGTCTGCAGTTGATGAATGAACTTCTCCATACAACTTTAACCTGATGTCAAGTGCTTTTTGTTGCGACTGAAGTGCCGACTTGTAGTCTTCCATCATATATTGTGTGCGCCCAATACTATGATAACTGTCTGCAGTTGATGAATGATCTTCTCCATACAACTTTAACCTGATGTCAAGTGCTTTTTGTTGCGACTGAAGTGCCGACTTGTAGTCTTCCATCATATATTGTGTGCGCCCAATACTATGATAACTGTCTGCAGTTGATGAATGAACTTCTCCATACAACTTTAACCTGATGTCAAGTGCTTTTTGTTGCGACTGAAGTGCCGACTTGTAGTCTTTCATCATATATTGTGTGAGCCCAATACTGTGATAACTGTCTGCAGTTGATGAATGATCTTCTCTATACAACTTTAACCTGATGTCAAGTGCTTTTTGTTGCGACTGAAGTGATGACTTGTAGTCTTTCATCTCACATTGTGTAATCCCAATACTATCATAACTGTCTGCGGTTGATGAATGATCTTCTCCATGCAACTTTAACCTGATGTCAAGTGCTTTATGCTTGGACTGAAGTGATGACTTGTAGTCTTTCATCTCATGTTGTGTGACTCCAATACTACGATAACTGGCTGTGGTTGATGGGTGGTCTTCTCCATGCAGCTTTAACCTGATGTCAAGTGCTTTATGATGGGACAGAAGTGATGACTTGTAGTCTTTCATCTTACGTTGTGTGATCCCAATACCATCATAACTGTCTGCGATTGATGGATGATCTTCTCCATACAACTTTAACCTGATGTCAAGTGCTTTATGCTTGGACTGAAGTGATGACTGGTAGTCTTTCATCTCATGTTGTGTGATCCCAATGTTATGATAACTGTCTGCGGTTGATGAATGATGTTCTCCATACCGCTCTAATTTACTGACAAGTGCTCTTTGTTGGGACAGAAGAGTTGACTTGAGGTCTTCCATCTCATGCTTTGTAAGCGCACACTGTAAAAATTAAATGTTAAAATTACCAATTTTGCTTTCGGCTACCAATATCTAAAAAAATAATTGCCAAATAGACGTTATTGGAGGATTGGTGCCAAGCCCCAGGTGGGGATGCCACCCCCTGATCAGACGTAATCATGGCAACCCCGCCACCGCCCACCTCCAGGCACCAGTCACACTGTCAAGCAGTGGAAATATATATACTTACCTTGCATTCTATCAGGGGTGGGTGGGTGGGTGGGTCAACACAGTGCAAAGCAAGAATCCCCACGTATCAATTCAATGAACAGCGCGCGCAAAACCAGTCAAGCTCAGAGACTTTGATGAGCGCTGATATAATACCACGTATTATAAGCGCGCGCAGACCAGTCAAGCTCAGACCACGCTGACAAGACTTTGATGAGCGCTGAGATAATCCCCATATATTATAGTGAGTGTCTGCTGACTAGCATTGTCTCCTTTTTTACCTTGCCTAAATTACATTTAGCAACATTAAAAATAATTCGCCAATAGACGTTATTGGAGGATTGGTGCCAAGCCCCAGGGGGATGCCACCCCCTGATCAGAGGTAACCATGGCAACCACACCACAACCCACCTTCCAACAAGGGCCAAGCACGATGGTGGTTGAGAAGGGCCTCTGACGGGGTCACGAAAGGCCTGACTCCAGAGCCACCAAGCACCATTCCACCAATAACGGTAAGGCCAGACCACACTAATATACCCCTTCCAAGATCATGAGAAATGGCGCGCAAACTTTGCCAGAACCTACGGTGCGATCCTAATATACATTTGATATACATTACTAGTCCATCTACCGAGAGACTGGATAATACGATCACCGTTTTGACCGGCCATTGTCGCGGTGCCAATTCTGAAGCTGTGACTGCAATAGTTGCCCTCCAATCCGGCTGAAGTAACAATGCTTCTTAACCAGCCCGTAAACAACGCGTGTTAGAGGGGCACCACCTCTTCTCATAAGCAGCGGTGAGCGGTCCATAAACATCACCTTTACGTTGCAGATATTTGCTCAGCGCATCAATAGCACACAAGGGTGCTTTTCCTTGACCAATGTATTATTTATACTTTTAACATTTTTTAAGGGAGTACTTAAATTGGAGCCTAGCTCTGTTGTACTGTCCCACACCTTCTAATTGGGTGAAAGTGTAATAAATAAATAAATGTAAATGCAACACCCTTTACGAAAAGGAAAAATAGCGCGCGCAGAACCAGTCAAGCTCAGACCACGCTGACAAGACTCTCGTCCATAGCTCCATCCTGCAAGTTAAATCATACGCTGACAAGACTCTCGTCGAATGCTCCATCCTGCAAGTTAAATGATACGCTGACAAGACTCTCGTCGAATGCTCCATCCTGCAAATTAAACAATAGATAGCGCGCGCAGAACCAGTCAAGCTCAGACCACGCTGGCAAGACTCTCGTCGAATGCTCCATCCTGCAAAGTTAACTGATAAATAGCGCACGCAGAACCAGTCAAGCTCAAACCACGTTGGCAAGACTCTCGTCGAATGCTACATCCATGAAAATGCACTGGAATTCGGTGTTGTAAACTCTGAAGATTGCAAGACTCTACAATATACGAAGGTCCAAACTGCCCAGAACATAACGTGATCATAGACTTGAGAATCCAAAGATCGGTAAATAACCAGCATGACTTCCTTTGTTACTGGAGGTCGAGGGGTGACTGATAGTCCCTGCACCTGTTTAATCCCATGAACAACTACTTAAGCCTTAAGGAGTTGGCAAGAGGGTCTGCGAATCCATTTCAATGTGAGGTGAGCGCACTGCTGATAAATACACTTTGCGCGCAAAACGTAAGCCAAAAATGCTGCTGACGTTAGTAAATTGCGCAACAGGTGCATGATGAGTGGGTACTTGGATGTACGCGAATTAGTATGCTAACAGTCGCTAAGTTATCACAGTGGAAACATAAACTGCGCTGTCTCCAATAACCACCCCCAAACTCGAGCTGCAATGACCACAGGACAGTTCCTTGTACGCAATGGAAAACTGGATCTGCAGAGGAATCCACCTACCATTAACCACTCAGCGTCCCAGAGAGCACCAGGCCAACACTGCCCAATGCATCCAAAGTCACCTCTACATCAATAAAAGGGGGCCTAGGCCATTCAACAACCAAGGCTAACCCCAATCCACCCCGATCAATGGTTGCCACCAATACAATTAATCCAACTGAAAGTCGTTGTTCAGTCTATGAGGTGGTCATTCCTCCTGAAGCAACATAGCTAATGAATCATTCTGCGCACAATGTTCTACCAGGCCAGACCACCCTTGAAGCACTGTGTAAGTGACCGATTAAACTTCAACCTGTTACTTATTACACCACCACCAACCGGCCCACAACTCCAACAGTTGTACCAAACCCATGCAGTAGCTTATCAGTGGGGAGGCGTGCTATTTGCTGCAAGTGCAATGAATCTAATTCACTACCCAACACCAGGCAGAGCCGATACATTTATTGGGATGCAATGGTTGGCCTAATCTAGAACCACGTGCAATAGCCTTGGTCAACTAAGCTCGCATTGCCGTGAATCAGCTGGATCTGCAGTGATGTAATCATCTAGATAATACAATAGGTCTAGCATGGAATGATTTGTCATAAAAATCCATTCCACCAAGTCTGTTACCAAGTTGAAGATAAGAGCAGCTGAGAGCAGGTCAAACGGAAGAGCCAGGACAACATAAATTTCCCCTTCTACAGTACCTTACACCTAAGAAATAACGATCCTTTGGAGAAATTGGGATATTCCGATATACTGACTTGACATCAAACTTCGCCCTCAAAGCCCCTGAAAGGCAATATTAGAAGATATACCTGTAGTGAACCCTGCATGCACCCGTAAATATATTATACGACCGCTGTGCGTAGAAAGTGATAATCCCAACTCTACAGTGCCCGAGTGCCTCCAACATTACTTTATTATTACATTCACATAGCAGTCAAATTATACATGAACGTTGTCAGTATAAATGCAAGCAGCGCAAAACTAAACTCAGCAACAAGACATGCAACAAACAATACCCCGTAACATATATATTAAGTATTTTAAATGTCTCGTGGGGCAACATACTCACACAGTACTTACTGTATTTAGTATGGACCTCCCGCAGCTTAAGCCTGGTTTCCATATAGCCGTAAGAGCCGGCGGCACGTCTGCGGCAAGGGGCGATGGTCCAATCATAGACAGTATTGAATTAGCCAGCAATAAAAAGCTGTATGCGATTGGACCATTGCCCCTTGCCGCAGCCATGCCGCCGGCTCTTACGGCTATATGGAAACCAGGCTTTAAACATTTTATGTGTCAAGGGGTTTCTTCTATTGCATAATAAAATTGGTTACATACACTGTAGCAACCAAACTCCTTAAAATGCGAATTTCCGCCACTGCAGTCGGCGCCAATATAAAATAAGTGTTAAATACAAAAGCACTTTTTGTCGTACTTTATATAAAACGTTCAAGAACTCTTAACATAAATCTATTCCCGATGAAAAGGCACCTTTTTTCAGAGTTTCACGCCGCTGAGCAGCTTTCTCTTTTAGTCGAGGAGGAAAAGTGAGAAAACGTCGACCACGTAGCACCCCCACTACACAATATTTTTTACTCCAGATTATAATAGGCTGATACCCATAGAACATTGCTAGGTCAGTCGTACACTCGTACTCACAAATTGTGGGGTCAGCGGCCTGCTACATAGAGGGGGTGGGTGATCCTTACATTGACAGACTTAAAGTGCACATGAAACGAAAATTAAGTTTGTCTTATTTGAAAGAACACTTAAAATGATAGAGTAACATCTTTTGCAGTTTTTCGTTTCCTTGCTTCGTTGTTGAGTTATACCTTGCTTAGTTATACCTTGCTTAGTTTTTCGTTTCCTTGCTTCGTTGTAAGGTTATATATTGCTATTATCAAACATAATCACTTGAAAATTCTACATGTTTGACGTTGTGAGAGAAACACACGCACATACTTCCTTCGAATTAAGTTTGGTTTGATAATAGCAAAGATATATAACCTTCTCTGATAACTCATTATGCACATGTGACATCAAGTTGTTTAATTTACATTTCAAACAAACTGAAATATCTCCACGAAGCAAGGAAACGAAAAACTGCAAAAGATGTTACTCTATCATTTTAAGTGTTCTTTCAAATAAGACAAACTTAATTTTCGTTTCATGTGCACTTTAAGTCTGTCAATGTAAGGACCACCCACCCCCTCTATGTAGCAGGCCACTGACCCCACAATTTGTGAGTGATACCCATAGAACATTGCTGGGACAGTCGTAGCCTATTATAATCTGGAGTCAAAAATATTGTGTAGTGGGGGTGCTACGTGGTCGACGTTTTCTCACTTCTCCTCCTCAGTGGTGGATCAAGGGGAGGGCACTTTGGGCAAGTGCCAGGGGCTCCGCGCTTTCGGGGGCCCCGCGCTTTCAGGGGCCCCGCCGATTTTTGGGGCCCAAACATCATTCCAAAAATCATCAAAACCTACGACTATAAGAAACTTGTAAATTAATTTCTAATCTTCAATCTAAACTTTGAAATCATTGTTTGTGAATACCTTAGAAATAGAACCAGAGTTCCAGAAAAGTAGGTTGAGTATCATAGATAACCACAAATAATTTTGGCAACTGATAGTAGCCAGCTGGTTGCTATTCACATTCCAGTTGCTATTCCGATTTTGCTAGTCTCTTTCTGACTTTGGTGGGGTGGGGGGGGGGGGAGGAGTGGATGTGAGTCAGCTACTAATATGCCAGGGGCCCCACTCATGCTTGATCCACCCCTGCTCCTCCTCGACTATTTAATTTGGCAAAACAAAGACAGACTTTAAAACAAGCTCAGATTGATGGGCTGGGTGCATCATGGGCTTTTCCAATTTCCTGCTCAGAGCACATGTCATCAAGGTGAGAATGAAATGTGATTGGTAGTTAATTGGTCGCCAAAGTGTTAAAAGAGATGTGATTGGTAGTTTACAAATTTCGAGAGAATTTGTATTCTCATCAAGTTTTTTCGACTAAATTTACCATTTTTTTAAAGTCGGTCATTTTGTAAAATAATTACCTAATGGTTTTCCGTGTCTGGATACTGTGATTCAAACACTTGGGATGTTGCTCGACTTTCGAAAAGCTAAAATCCACTCGCCTAGCGGTTCGTGCTTCTATTACGCTTTTCTCAAGTCGCGACACTTGTGTGTTTGATCAAAATATCCAAACACGGAAAACCAGTAGCATTGTAGCAATCTATTTTTCAAAAACCTCGGTTTCGCCTATGTTTTCAACGAACGTTTCGGTATTTGGATATCCTGATGAAACAC
Organism: Paragorgia papillata; assembly: GCA_035771165.1. Classification (NCBI taxonomy): domain Eukaryota; kingdom Metazoa; phylum Cnidaria; class Anthozoa; order Scleralcyonacea; family Coralliidae; genus Paragorgia; species Paragorgia papillata. The sequence continues at coordinate 1,712,146 of JAWNZC010000149.1, forward strand.
TTCTCCTCGCGTACGATATATTACTTCTCAAACTCATTGCTGCCGCACCGAGCGAGCCTGGAGCGAGCGAGCAAGGCGGCTTTTATTTTCAAATCTTTCAAATGAAACCGTAAGTTACCTTGATAATTGGAACTAAATCAACTAATGTTAAAAGAGACAGCATGCATTAACGCAGCCAGTTCAGGGTATCTGCAAGTTGACTTGAGAAGCGACAGCGATCGGTTCTACAATGTTTTTATTATCAAATTCTTGTTATGAATGCGCAATTATACCTCATGTTGAGAAGCACTGCTTCAACGCGACAAAACTCGCTTACTGCGGGATTTTTGAAATCTCATACTAGAACACTATTCTATTTTACTTATGCTGATTTTTGACAATTTAAGTACTATATACTGACAAATTAACAAGACAGCATTCACTGCCTTCAGGTAACCTATAGTTAATAACTCATAAGCAAAACACAATAGAAATCAGTTACCGAAACGTTGTTGGTAAATGTGGTAATCAATTCCCATAAATTAAGACAAATTTTACTTCAAATTTCTCTTTAAATACTGATTCGTTTGAGAAGCTATACCATACACTCGAAAGCCGTTTATTATCTGATTTAAAAACACCTCGAAATGTGTTAAAAAACTCGGCTATCGCCTCGTTTTTCAACACACTTCTTGGTGTTTTCAAATCAGATAATAAACGGCTCCCTGTGGTGATACATTACGGCTCCCAAATTTGGAAAGTAGGTTGGCAAAATAATTTGAAGTTACTAGTTCAATCAACTGACAGCTTCGAAGTTCCAACCATTCATTCGTTGGCTGAGTGAATGAATTTATTAGTTGTCGCAGACTCTGATAAATTGCATATTTTCCTATTAAAGAAATTGTATCAAGATATACCAAAAAGTACCGCACCAAATGAATGGTTGTAAACAAAGACCCGAAATGCTTTGAATCAGTATAAAAATTTGCTTCGTTTCGGTTTGTCGAAGGTTTCCGTCCACTCATTGCTCTACTAAGTGAAGATTTATTGCCTAGAACTTGAATATGCTTTTGAGAGAAGATTATAAGGTATCTTAAATTGCGCCGTAGTTATTAATTCAAATAAAACGTTGAAATGCTTATATAACTGTCCTGACTTACACTCTTGGTGCAATTCCTTCAGGAAAACATGTGATTTATCAGCCATTCGTCAGTCTGCGATTTCGCTACTTTCCAAATTTGGGAACGTAATTTGAAACTTGGCCGGAAGCTTTCATACCGGGCTTTCAAAAGCAAGCTGAAAACGACTGTAAGTGAAAAGTATTCACACCAACGTTTATTTACCGACCTGTTGACTGTCTTGTTCAGTTGATGTTGACATATATCAGAAAACTAAACAATGAAGTACGGAACTTGTAAATTAATATGAAGTAAATAGTGTACCAACCTTTTAACAGTTTAATCTTTGACCAGAAGAATTCTGTATTTCTGTAGAGCAGTAGATTTCTCGCGGTTCCTCCTTGCTAGGTTTGTCTTTGCTTCCGGCCTATATTCTCTATTGTCAGCTTATACCTGCAGAGATCAGTGGTTTTCCATCAGCGCAACATTCGATTTTGTCAGCGGTTAACCAAATAAACATTGATTGAGATCCGAACCCCAAACCTAGAATTCAAAATGATTTACTTATTATTATCTTATTACACCATATATGATATATTGTATTAAATTCTACAACTATTATATAGCCAGTAATTTTTTTGATAATTGTTGTATAGTTATTATTCTAGTTGTTAGCCATGTTATTAGTCTAGTTATAATGTATATTTGAACCTGAAAAACCTACCGTGAGTAAATAAAGTTATCTGATCTTATCTAAAATGAGTACTCCAAAATGGCGGCTCAAGCGGGCAAATCCAAGATGGCGGCTAAACTAACCAAATTGGCGTAAACCCATAGACCGTTTTATTTGCTTTACTATGTATAACGTCTAGCGTTGCTATAGCAACGTATTCCCATCAAGTTTTCTCGACTAAATTTACCATTTATTTAAAATCAGTTATTTTATAAAAGAAATACTCAATGGTTTTCCAAGTAAGGATACTGTGGTCCAAGCACTTGGGCCTCGACTTTCGCAAAGCTAAACACCACTCGCCTAGCGGTGTTTTTATTACGCTTTTCTAAAGTCTCGCAAAATCCTGCGAGTTTGGATAATATCCAAACACGGAAAACCAGTAGCATTGTAGCAAGTTCTTTATTCAAAAACCTCCATTTCGCCTCTGTTTTCAACTAACGTTTCGGTGTTTGGATAACCTGGTGAAACACTCCTCCTCGCGTACGATATATTACTTCTCAAACCCATTGCTGCCGCAGCGAGCGAGCCTGGAGCGAGCGAGCAAGGCGGCTTTTAGTTTCAAATCGTTCATTAGCGCATTGCATTGTGGTTGAAAATGTAACCGACTACAATGCAATGCATTATTGCGTTTTAACGTAATCGCCGAACTTAAGCCAATTTTAATTACGGTAGGTGAAATCGAACTTCATTTTACTTTGGTGAAACACGTTGCATGCATGTGCGTTTATTACCAGCCCGTAAGTTACCTTGATAATTGGAACTAAATCAACTAATGTTAAAGTGTCTATGAAATGAAAAATTCGTTGGCATTTTTGTTGTTTTATTGTATAGAGGAGCATGACAGGGCTTTCGGTAACAATGCTTATGACGTACGCAAACGGACAACTATGCATAAGAACAATAGATTTCACTATTAATGACCGTTTGCATACGTCATAAGGCATTGTTACCACGAAGCCCAAATTTCTCCAAAACAAACTATCCACGGCAAATTTTGAGAGTTGATAGCGCGAAAACTACGCATCAGATTCTCTTGAAATTTTCGGTGAGTGCTCCTGTCATGCTCCTCTGTACAATAAAACAACAAAAATGCCAACGTATTTTTCACTTCATAGACACTTTAAAAGAGACAGCATGCATTAACGCAGCCAGTTCAGGGTATGTGCAAGTTGACTTGAGAAGCGACAGCGATAGGTTCTACACGGTTTTTATTATCAAATTCTTGTTATGAATGCGTAATTATACCTCATGTTGAGAAACACTGCTTCAACGCGACAAAACTCGCTTACTGCGGGATTTTTGAAATCTCATACTAGAACACTATTCTATTTTATTTTACTTATGCTGATTTTTGACAATTTAAGCACTATATACTAACAAATTAACAAGGCAGCATTCACTGCCTTCCAGGTAACCTATAGTTAATAACTCATAAGGAAAACACAATAGAAATCAGTTACCGAAACGTTGTTGGTAAATGTGGTAATTAATTCCCATAAATTAAGACAAATTTTACCTCAAATTTCTCTTTAAATACTGATTTGTTTGAGAAGCTATACCATACACTCGAAAGCCGTTTATTCTCTGATTTAAAAACACCTCGAAATGTGTTAAAAAATTCGGCTATCGCCTCGTTTTTCAACACACTTCTCGGTGTTTTCAAATCAGATAATAAACGGCTCCCTGTGGATGATACATTACTTCCAAAATTTGGAAAGTAGGTTGGCAACTTCGCGAAATGCGATTCGAAGTTGCTAGTTCAATCAGTTGACAGCTTCGAAGTTCCAACCATTCGTTCGTTGGCTGAGTGAATGTATTTATTAGATGTCGCAGACTCTGATAAATTGCATATTTTCCTATTACAGAAATTGTATCAAGATACCAAAAAGTAACAAAGACCCGAAATGCTTTGAATCAGTATCAAAATTTGCTTTCGTTTCGGTTTGTCGAAGGCTTCTCTCCACTCGTTGCTCTACTAAGCGAAGATTTATTGCCTAGTCAGCCTAGAACTTGAATATGCTGTTGAGAGAAGATTATAAGGTACCTTAAATTGTCCCGTAGTTACTAATTCAAATAAAACGTTGAAATGTTTCATATAATTGTCCTGACTTATACTCTTGGTGCAATTCCTTCAGGAAAACATGTGATTTATCAGCAATTCGTCAGTCTGCGATTTCGCTACTTTCCAAATTTGGGAACGTAATTTAAAACTTGGCTGGAAGCTTTCATACCGGGCTTTCAAAAGCAAGCTGAAAACGACTGTAAGTGAAAAGTATTCACACCAACGTTTAGTTACCGACCTGTTGACTGTCTTGGTCAGTTGATGTTGACATCTAAACAATAAAGTACGGTACTTGTAAATTAATATGAAGTAAATAGTGTACCAACCTTTTAACAGTTTAATCTTTGACCAGAAGTATTCTGTATTTCTGTAGAGCAGTAGATTTCTCGCGGTTCCTCCTTGCTAGGTTTGTTTTTGCTTCCGGCCTATATCCTCTATTGTCAGCTTATACCTGCAGAGATCAGTGGTTTTCCATCAGCGCAACATTCGATTTTGTCAGCGGTTAACCAAATAAACATTGATTGAGATCCGAACCCCAACCCTAGAATTCAAAATTATTTACTTATTATTATCTTATTACATCATATATGATCTATTGTATTAAATTCCACAACTATTATATAGCCAGTAATTAATTTTTTTGATAATTGTTATATATAGTTCGTTGTTAGCCATGTTATTAGTCTAGTTATAATGTATATTTGAACCTGAAAAACCTACCGTGAGTAAATGAAGTTATCTTATCTTATCTAAAATGAGTACTCCAAAATGGCGGCTCAAACGGGCAAAAATGGCCCAAATACACGCCATCTTGTTAGGTCTGGGCACAGGGAGCCCATCTTGGCAGCGCGTGGGCACCCTGTGGCGGACTCGAAAGACGCGCGAGGGACTGTGGCAGAGGGAAAGGGGGGTAGGGAGAGAAAAAAATATAAGGGATGAAACACCAAACATTCAACGTAGAATGTGTTCCGCAAGTAGCCAGGACATCTCGTATCGTCGGGAGCCACCGTTAGAATACTGAAACCGACTGAAACTCAGAGTCAGATGAATGTGCAATAAATCAATAATCCTGAGGCTTCCCGCTTTATCCGAAAAGCTTATCGTAGAATTTCGTAGCTATCCGAAGTGTCAACGATGATGTAGTGTCCTAGCTACTTGCGGAACACATCCCCCGAAAATACGATATTAATTTAGCTGCAAAATCACGGCTAAAAGGTAAGATTTTGTATCCGATTTTGATTTATATTTTGATAAATGAATCATTATCACAACTACTTCGCTCAATTTTCTTACAATTTGAATAGCTATAGGCGCTTAAAACGATGTTCAAAACAAGGAAGAATTCGTGTTTCATCCCTTTATTATTTTCCTTAACACACCACGACCGAGTGTGCCACAGTCCCCCGCGCGTCTTTCGAGTCCGCCACAGGGTGCCCACGCGCTGCCAAGATGGGCTCCCTGTGGTCTGGGCCGCGAAATTGATCAATCACAAGTCAGCTTTTGGCTAGCCGTTTCTTATGAAAGTAACTAGAAGTTACTATCGCAAGTGAAGTGCTGCCTCAAATGGGACGAAAGCGTTTAGCCTACTCCACAGGCAACTCTATACAGTCCGTGGCCAATGTGACACCCCCCTTGCCTACTCCACCAAAGATTGGTCACTCCACCCAAGATTACCCACTCCACCCGAGATTGCCCACTCCACCCAAGATTACCCACTCCACCCGAGATTGCCCACTCCACCCGAAATTACCCACTCCACCCGAGATTGCCCACTCCACCCGAGATTACGCACTCCACCCGAGATTGCCCACTCCACCCGAGTTCGCCCACTCATAGTCCCTAGAATTAAAGGGACTAAGGGCAAAGCTTGTCGTGTTTTTCCTTTGAAGTACGCCGCGTTTCCAGACACTTCAATTCTAGGGACTATATAGGTCAGTGAATGTGATTGGTAGTTTGTAGTTTGGTCACCAAAGTAAAATATATTGAAGAATGAAAAGAAATTATAGAATGCAAACATAATATTTCAAACATGTTTAGAAAAAAATATATGACAAAAGTGAAAAAGAGATGCTTTATTTTTGCCTCGTATTATTTTATACTATATTTTATATAACAGTAGCGTCAATATGCGAGTTTCAGGGTGTTGCGCGCGCATCATTTTTCAAAAAAAACTGGCAAAAAAACTGGCCACTCAAAGTAAGCATCCTGTTTGAAATCAACAAAGTATAAATACAGTTTCTGGATGTTTAACACTGTTATTCTGCTGTTGTTGGCTCGCTAGCAAGTCTGTTGGCCATTGTTTATTTAGGGACCTTAAAATCGACGACGGCAACCTCGAGGACGCGGCCTCTCAATTAAACAAAATAATTATTCGTCTAAATGTAAGAAAATGAATAATCAGCAGTCCCTGACCGCCGTCCCCGTTCTGTTTGTAACGCTACTGAGAGCATTTTCACGTCTTCAGGACGACGGAGAGATGAAGGCTGTTGCTTACGAATGTCTTCAACACATTTCATGCAATCGTTTTATAGGTTTCGAGCGTTTTAGAAGTCAGAAAATGGGCTACTGATACAAACAAGAAAATTATTCAAACGTGGTTTATTGTGAAATACCATAATTTACATCATGTTTTCCACTGCCGTCGCCGTCGTAGATCTTAAGGTCCCTACTTTGTGGGGAGCCCGCCAAGAGTCCGCCAATTCCTATGCAAAAGGATGCGCGCAATACCCTGAAATTCGCCTATATTCTTAATATAGGCTAAGGAACGCAGTTAATATACGACACAAATGTTACTGCATGTTGTATTAATTGCAATGTATATGTTGTATTTTATTAAATATATCCTTTTATATTATATTATAATATTATATTATATTGAAAAATAAATTAATAACCTTCACAAGGTGATACAAAAGCAACATATTACATATTACAACATTTCCTCGTCTTCAGCCTTTATGATGCGTTTTAATACTTTTTAATAATTCATTTCCACTAATGCTACCTAAATTGACGTCAAACCAGGTCGTATTAGAACAAATAAGACCTTGTTTGACGGCAGTATATATATCAAAGAAATAGACTTTATAATGACGTTTAGTATAAATTTACAAGTTTCTATCACAAATCCTTAAAAGTCTTCTTTTAACGAGATTAGCCAATTACAAAACGCGTGGTATGTCACGAGCAATGATCATTAGAGCCAGCGGTTGTTCTGTTAAGCAACAATGGCACCGAAATTATAATGAGTGGGCAAATGATAGAAGATATTGAACATTTAGGCGAAGCAATAAGTTCTGCAGAAAACAAAAACGGCTACAAAATGGTTAGAATGGAAATTATTAATGGTAAGATCGTTAAATTGTTTATCTGTGTTCGTTTAAAACGAAATAACTGCAAACAAAACACATTTCAAAATTACGCTTGCTATTAACAAGATTTCGTGATGTAAACTATACATGCTAAATTGAATGTTTCTTTCAACTTTTTGTCACTTTTATACAAATCAAATGAGTGGATATATATTGTTTCAATACTGTTCATGAAAACTCATGCTAAATTATGCAAGAAAACTTTACTTTTCCATCAATTACTACTGTACGGGACCAAGGAAATGTCCCAAATGACTGTTGAACGTTTGTTGTTGGCATTTAAAAAATGTATTAAACGAGCCTCAAAGAATATGTTATGGGTTTTGTTGGTAAATTTATACTAAAACAATTAGACAACTCGCCCTCGTTGTCTAATTGTTAAATATTAGTTGTTAAAGTGGTTCTCTGATGAAAATATGGTTGGCAATGTTTTTGCATAATCCTAAAGATGTTATGGTAGTTAGTAATCATGCAAAGTTTCATTTCAAAATTCGTTGAAGAAAAGGTGGTATTTTACGTGTAAAGTTTGCATTTTGGAGCGCCGTCATTAAAGTGGCCGAGCTTGAGAAGAATGAGTCGAGGAAGCTTATGA
>JAWNZC010000149.1:1725000-1890000 GCA_035771165.1 Paragorgia papillata
GGCAAATCATATAAGATGATAAGCCAAGAGCAGAACAAAAGACGAAAAAAAATCTCGTTGTTTTGTCTTCGCAAGTCCCAGAAGAGACGTTTTGCTTTGTTCTTGTGCTGATGACGCTGGTGTGAACCAGGCTTTAGACTTTATACATATTAGTATTAAAACTTTATTAAAAATACATGCTAACTGCATGAACTAACCACATTAATGTTAAACTAGGACTGTTAACTTATGATATTACGTTACAATGCTGAGGGCCATCAAAAGAAATTTCTAACAAACAATTGTTAAAGGTTAGTTGCACTTTTATGCATACATTACACAAATCTAAACTATATTAGCTAATTAGCCAAATCAATGACCTACTGCAAGCATATTTAACGAACAGATTCTATTCTGTACTTCTCCATTTGTCTTTCTCGACTGTTTTGAGTTATATGAGCTGGCCAGTAAGACCAGCTGCAGTAGTCAAAATAACAATTTAGTTAAAAACATTTATGATAAAGCTACTCTAATTGCAGTAATCACTTTAATTTATCAGTCATTTGGATTCAGTCCACAACTGAACAGAATATCCCAGGAAGGCAAGTCAGTGTAATCGAGTTTTAATTTCTAGCGATAGCTTCGATAGCCATTAATTGTAACCTCTTGACTTTTTTCAGATAGATTTCCGAAGGGAAAATCGATCACAATCAAAGAACCATGATAATTGCTCCTTATCTCTAATGCAATAGGTCATGTTTTTTACGACTTGAATGAATGATAATATTTAGGAAAACCTACATCACAAGTAGTGTTTTTCAGAAGATTCCTGAGAAACAAAAATACAAACAGTGAAATTATAAAAGAAAAATAATATAGAATACATCGTAAAATTATGAAGTAATATATGTGTTAATGATTATATAGTATATTGCAAAGATAAAAAAGTAACTATAAAGTTATGGTATTTTGAGAAGTTCGTGTTTAAAGGCAGCCAATTATTCTATCGATCTTAAATTGAATGTCAAAGCATTATATTCTTTAGATGCTTGGTAGAGACGTTTTTGCTTCCCCCAATTTGTTTTGGGTTTACTAAGGTAGATATTGCCTTTGCGTCTAGTATTATGATTGATCGTGCGTCATCTGACTGGCGGCGTGACGGAGATGGCTCGCGAAGAGCCAAAATTGCCGTAAGCTATGCAAAGAATCGCTTCACAACTTATTTCAGCAGTAGTTCAGAGCCCTCTTAATTGGGACTCTAACAACAGATATGTCGATTTACATGCATAGAAGCCGTGCAAAACTAAATATATAGAAAATAAAAATACAATAGTCAAATGAAGACGTAAGAAAGATTTCTCTAACTAACTGACAAAGTAAGAAAAGGTTTATTGTATATAGACTATGTATACATGTAGTATACTGTAACAGACGTTTGTGCTACGATTCGTGTTGAAAGGTACATGAAGGTGCCAAATCCTTTGTTTTAGGTTTATTAATATTTAAACAGTACGGTTGAGTGATTGAACCCAAACGTTGCTATTGGATGATTGCTTCATTATACAGAAAACACAATATGTTCAGTGAACCGTGAAAGTGCAAAGATTTCCATAAACCTGAACAAAAACATAAAACAATGACTTTTGTTGAGCTTCCAAACCATGTATATTTTCTACTAACTATGCTCTAACCATTGAGCTGCTGAGGCTTGGATGGAAAGCTAAGGTTGCAAATTCATAGTCATATGTGCTCCTAAGTGGTAGCATTTGCATATGAGATATGGTTAAAGTGATATGATAAGTTGTACGAAAACATGTAGTCCATGTGGCATACGTTTGCGATCGAGCTTGGTGTAATGTAAGACGTTTGGTGGACGTTCGTCAAGCTCGATTACTCAGAAAAAGATTTCTGAGCCCCAGCTAAAGCTCTTTTAAAAATTCAGCATTGAGGCGAGGGGTATGTCATTTGTAAAAAGAGCCTCTCAAATCATAATATGTTGTTTGATTACGCGTAGTAAATTGATAAGGAAGACATTCAGGTGCAAGGTCGTTTCTTACCTTATACACGCGGCTCTTCTTTCCGCAATTGTCCATTATATTAGTTGTAAGAGACATAAATTGATCCTCATGTATATAAAACTATTGAAGTGTCCGACACAAAACTTAATACTGTCTTATTTGAAAGAACACTTAAAATGACAAATTAACATATTTTGCAGTTTTTGGTTTCCTTGCTTCGTTGTTGAGATATTTCAGTTTGTTTGGTATGTAGATGTCACAATTGTGACGTACATGCACGTGCATAATGAGTTATCGGGAAAGGTTATATATCTTTGCTATTGTCAAACAAAATCACTTGAAATTCTACATGTTTGGTGATGTGGAAAAATACGCGTATACGCTTTCTTCGAATTAAACAATTCGTGCCATAATAGCAAAGATATATAACCTTTCCCGCTAAGTCATTATGCACGTGTGTACGTCACAACATGTAACATTTCAAACAAACAAACAAACAAACAAACAAACAAACAAACAAACAAACAAGCAAGCAAGCAAGCAAGCAAGCAAGCAAGCAAGCAAGCAAGCAAGCAAGCAGGCAGGCAGGCAGGCAGGCAGGCAGGCAGGCAGGCAGGCAGGCAGGCAGGCAGGCAGGCAGGCAGGCAGGCAGGCAGGCAGGCAGGCAGGCAGGCAGACAGACAGACAGACAGACAGACAGACAGACAGACAGACAGACAGACAGACAGACAGACAGACAGACAGACAGACAGACAGACAGACAGACAGACAGACAGACAGACAGACAGACAGACAGACAGACAGACAGACAGACAGACAGACAGACAGACAGACAGACAGACAGACAGACAGACAGACAGACAGACAGACAGACAGACAGACAGACAGACAGACAAACAAACAAACAGAAATATTTAGGAAAACAAAAACAACGAAAGGTGTTACTTTGTTATTTAAAATAAGACAAACTGAATTTTCATGTATAAAACTATTTAAGTGTCTGTGAAGTAAAAATTTCCTATAGAACAAATTTGAAGTTCATAATCTAAATAACCAATTTCAAAAAAATTAAAATAAACGTGGCATGTACTTTTCGAGATATTAAGGTAATTATTCCTCAGTAATTCCTCATAAATTATATTAATGTATTATCGCTGTCACTGATCATGCGCAAGGTTTTTGTCGGATTTTAAAAGTTTGAGGAATTAGGTTCGACGAATTAAATTAGACGTTTGAATCGACGCCGCTCCAACGTCGAATCTATTTGTCTTAGCTTCGGCGCATGAGCAGAAACGGGCCAAATTTGCTTTAGTTCAACCCAGGCGCGGACTGGACTTAAAATATTCACCGGGAAATGGCCACTGGAGGGGCCCACCATAATAAAATGCATTTCTACGTTGAGTGCGTGGGGCATGTTGGCCAGCGGGCAAACAATGGCGTACTTCATGTTAACAGTTAATAGACAATTACATACCAGCGATTATATTAGTGGGCCACCACTTACTCAGGGTTGAAATGTTCCGGGGTCGGGGTCAATACTCAGGCAGCCATCTCTATAGCCGAGGAACTTGTACTCAGATTTACAAACTCAAAACAGCATTTTTATACCAAAACATTATTTTAATTTACCCGCTTAAAGTGCCCATGTCATCCTCAGGGACTTTACATATTTATACTAATTGGAACATTCTGAGAAGATTTGTAATATATCTTCTCAGGCGAAAATTTCATCTTCATGGATTTTTTTTCCGTTAAAGTTGACGGAAGTGACGTCGAAAGAGGAATTTGTCTATATGAAAACCACTTTACAGATTCCTCTTTTGACGTCACTTCCGTCAACTTTAACGGCGAAAAAATCCATGAAGATGACATTTCCGCCTGAGAAGATATATTACAAATCTTCTCAGAATGTTTCAATTAGTATAAATATGTAAAGTCCCTGAGGATGACATAGACACTTTAAGTGAACTTACTTCAGATAGGGGCCCACAGGGAAATTTCCCGGTTGTCCCGGGTGGGCCAGTCCGTAACCTGCAATCAGGTCAATTGTAAACTATGGCCTGATACAAATGTCGTTAAAAGTTCGTGCAGTACTTCCAGATTTTGGAAGTCGTCCTGATTGGCTATAGCCCAAAAAGCTCTATTCTGATTGGTTTGTATATGATTTGATTTGATTGTGATTGATTTGTTTATGAATTATGCTTTACATAATTAACAAAGCGTCTAACGTATCTAGCGATTCAACGATGTTTAGTGAAGTTTAAAGTAAAAAATCTAAAGAAAGAACAGCGCGAATGTATAGAAAAAGTCCTGTTTAATGAGGATGTGCTAGCTGTACTCCGTACTGGTTATGGCAAGAGTTTTAATATACCAACTTCTCCCAAGCGTCTACGAAGACATATATTATATATAAACTGTATAAGCAAGCTCGTGAAGGAATTACTCTGAAACAATTCTGGATTGTAGTCGTGAGTCCGCTTGAATATCTAAGGAAACAGCAAATTTCAAACTTGGAACGGCTGGAATGTGCGATTAAAGCTTCCTCGATTGGAGATTTGGGGGTGGAAAACGGCCAGGTAAAGAATTGTATCAGGCCTTATTTCTCGTCTTCTCGCCCGCCCGCCCGCCCCGCTAAAAAGCAACTGGGGGCGAGGCAGGCGAGGACGAGAATAATGCCTGATACTCAGGTTAGCCAGTCCGCGCTGTTGAACACCTGAGAACTTACGAGACAAACGAAATTGTCGCTTCGCGCGACATTTTTCGCGCCAAGTGGAAATCCAGCATATAAGCGCCCTGATCCAGCCTTACGTCAGAAGCAAAAACTTAGAACACGTTACACGCGTGATATAAAAAATATCTTGTTCGCAGCTCCAAAGTGTTGAAAGATTAATGGTTTGGCGGACATTGATTTATGTGAATTCGAAGGCTTAGCGAGGAACCAAACCCATAAACAATTGTTCGCTAATTTAGACTTCGACAGAAACTCATCTGTGTCAACAGGAAGATGGGATTACAGCGTCAACTGATTATATTTCTCACAACATTGGAGATCCGCGCATAGCAAAACACTTAAGATTAACGTCTAGGCCTTTGGGGTAGGTTGAGAAAATACAATATAGCGCTTCGTGTATTATACTTATATATTTTGAAAATATGTAAACCTATATATCGTTATATAAACAGCTTGGCTACAGGACTATATAACATAACTTATAAAATTCATTAAAAATTCATGAAGAAAATTCAAAAGAAATGAATATTTCATCAATATCTGTAAATCGTATACAGATTCGTCCAGATCTTTTTCCTCAATTTACTTAGCTAAAATCACTCCAACTTGAAAAATAGTTTGAAAACATGGCTATTTAGATGCGTCCATTTGATAAGTACGATAAAGCATTCGCAGCCGATCTGTATCTGATTTACTACGACTTGCTTGCAGCTCGCTTTGTAAATCACATACAGATCGGCTGCTCATGCTTTATCTATTACATAACATATTTAATATATGTTGCCTTTAAATGTGTAGTTTTCTAGATCTTACATGTGGCGAATAATTATTACTCGCGGGCTACCTGTGGTAGCCGAGTTCGCGTTTCTGTTTTATTATTGCAATTATTGCATCATCCCGATAGGCTTTGCGAAACCACGCGGTTGTGCTCATCTTCATGCGCCATCTTCTCTGGTTTGACGAATTGCTCTCGAATTTAGATCACAAGTGACTTACTGGACACTGCTATTGATCAGTCATGTGGCTGACAACTGTGTTGTAGTCCGTTTCAGCTTGCTTTTGAAATCCGATACGTATAATTGAAATGAACATTCCAAACTTACGTTGCAATGTTCCGAACTACGTTGCGAGGTGGATACAAATTTAAGTCGGCAATTTGTTTCTGCTTAACTAAGTATCTATTATTATATTCTATACAACAAATAATCTTCTTCTCCGTGATTTTACCAAAGGAATTTAATTCAAAGCTTATTAAATTCGAACTTCACGACGAACTTCACAACGAACTTCGCGAAGTTCCGTACCAAGTTCCCAACCTTCCAACGAATGTTGACAAACGAATTTTAAAAGCAAGCTGAAACTGACTATAATGTTAAATATGCTCACTACGCTTACACTGACTGCAGACATTGATGGCGGTATTAAAAATCTACACTAAAACATGGTGAGCTATTTATATTTCGATCTGCGTTAATATTCCATTCTAATGATCGCTTGAATCTACCGAATCTAGCACTGTATGTAGATTATTTTGTACTTTTTAACAAGCGCTTAATATGTGCACGCTGTTGTGCTGTTTCCGCGTTTTGTGCATATAGGCTATGCCAAGCAGTTGCTATGAGTAGCCCGAGTGAACACCTTAGCTACCCTGCGAGCAGAGCATTCTTTTCCTTATTTTTTCGCTGAGAGAGAGGAAGAAATTATAGGCTCTGTTGTATTCGCGACTGGTTTCCATTGCGCATGCATGTCAGTTGCTTGGTTACAATCTCGAACCCAGTCCCAATCAGAGCAGAAAACAAAACGAGAACCGGTTAAACGGGTCTTAAACGGATTACTTCGTCCTAAATCTTGGAGGAAGCCAAACACGAATACAGCAGAGCCTACTTTTCTTCCTGTTTCTCAGCGAAGCAATAAGGAAAAGAAGGCTCTGCTCGCAGGGTACGCCTTAACATGCGTCTTGTTATTTTTTAAAAGCAGCATTGTGTTTTGCACAGTGTAAGTAGGTTTATAATTAGAATCTTTCAATTGTGTTTTCCTTCAGGCTATATTTCTTTGCTAAAGTAGACACGTAGACAGTTTGAAAAGCTAAGACAAGCTCGAGTGATATATTAACAGTAGAATCGTCAAATTGTCAGTCTCGTAAATTGATATCCGAATACCAGTGTCTGGAAATTCTGAATTTCTCTCTCTTTCTTTTAAAGCTTTTCTCGCAAAAATTAACGACGCGAAATGTAATACCTTCTTGCTATAAAATCCTTTCAATAACATTATCAAATTCATTAATAATTCATAAGGAAAATTCAAAAGAAATTAATGTTTAATCAGGTGTTTGGAAATACTGTTAAAACATTGATTAATAAAACATCAATGTTTTATCGAAGTTATTAGACACTAGCGGCTCAATTCGGCCGCGAATATTTTAACTACAACTTAAAAACTCATTAATAATTCATGAGGAAAACACAAAGAAAAATCATAACCGTATGTGATAAAACATTCTCCTGATTTACATAAACTTTAGCTTTGATTTTCTCGCCTTAGACAACGTTATTTTTCAAAATTACTACGCCAACGAACTTAGCAAATGGTGATCGTTTTTAAAGCTATTCAAAACACTCGCAGAACGTGTTTTATCAGATCTAAAACACTCCTGCTCATGTTTTAAATATTACATAAATAATAATAACAATTAACAATAACGTTCTGTGTACACCATTTCTTTCTCACTTCACGTTCTAGCTCTTCATAGAATCACTGACTGGTCAGTCAATGGGTATTGGGAAGTCAACTCTACACCTCCAGAAGAACCGTTTGATTTTAAAAATAATTTAATGTTACCCGGCCGGAAAATCGATTGCCAAGATTATAACTGGAAAGCGTAATCGTAAAATTAAAAAAAGAGCCCAGCTCAAAATTAAACAAGTCAAAATATTTTTAAAAAACATGTTTGCTGACGTTTCGTTGCATCTCGTAACATCATCAGAGCGGTTTGAATACAAGTGGATAAATATCAATATATATATATATATATATACACAAGCTAATAAGATTACAAAAAACGGCGAAAAAGGGACTGAAATTTGAAAATTTAAATCACAATAGATAAACTATTGGATAGGGTAAAAGTGAGTGAAGAGTAAACAATATATTAGATTACAAGTGTGCAAGCAACTGATAAAAATAAAATTAATAAGAAATAACAGAACAAAGATATAAGGGGAGAGGAAATTATAAGAGAGAAAGAGAGAAGGTTTAAATTGAGAGAATGAGTAAACGTTCTCGAATGAGGAGTTCAAAGTTAGAAGACGAAGGACATGATGAGATGATAGAAACATCGTCAGGCGCAACGGTGTGGCCATGCAGTTTGCCTATAGAGTGAGATAGGATGCTACTCAATTGCGACAAAGATCGTTTCTTGCCTGTTAAAGGTGAAACTCCCATGTGTTCTGAGATTCGCGTGTGTATAGATGGCGGCGGGTTTGCCCCATTCACCCAGTTATAAGTGCAAGTGCAAAGACATGTCGTACACCTACAGTATAACGTTGTATTTTGTCGCAAACAAACATGAAACTTAACATGTTTTTCTTTTTTTTTTAAAGGTTCTGTTCAATGTCATTGCAAAAATATGGCTTTGTCAAAATATAATCTGAAGCTTATAGATTCAAAGACTATAGTTATTTGTAAATGCGGACAAACATTTGGAGAATATTCGCAAAGTTTACTTTCGTTCAACACGACTTCTATATTTCGAACGGCGAATTTTAGTAACAAAAAGGTATAACTGAAATCATTGAAAAACCCAGGCACACTTTTTTAAGGCATATTGTCGGCCTCAAGTGCAAGTGAATGGACGCAAAACCCCAGACTCGCCCAAGGGACGCTTTAGAGCTTCTTGAACTGAAGTGCATTGTTTAAGAAAGCGGCGCGTCAGGTTTTTTTTCATTTTAAAAAACACACTGTTGAGTGTTGATTAACCATTTCATGTTCCCCAACCCATTGTTCTTGGGAACAACGTTCTCTTTTTACACTGTCCAACGCCAGAAGTTTTTACTGTCTAACACCAGATTATTTTACTCTGTCTAACACCAGACTATTTTACTCTGTCTAATACCAGACTATTTTACTCTGTCTAACACCAAACTATAGTTTACTCTAACACAAGACTATTTTACTCTGTCTAACACCAGACTATTTTACTCTGTCTAACACCAGACTATTTTACTCTGTCTAACACCAGACTATTTTACTCTGTCTAACACCAGACTATTTTACTCTGTCTAACACCAGACTATTTTACTCTGTCTAACACCAGACTATTTTACTCTGTCTAACACCAGACTATTTTACTCTGTCTAACACCAGACTATTTTACTATGTCTAGCACCAGACTATTTTACTCTGTCTAACACCAGACTATTTTACTCTGTCTAACACCAGATTATTTTACTCTGTCTAACACCAGACTATTTTACTGTGTCTAACACCAGACTATTTTACTCTGTCTAGCACCAGACTATTTTACTCTGTCTAACACCAGACTATTTTATTCTGTCTAACGCCAGCTTTTTTTACTATGTCTAACACCAAGATCATTTTACTCTGTCTTAACCGGCCAGCTTTTTTTACTCTGTCTAACCCAGATTTTTAATTCTTAATTTCTCCTTGCGAAGATCTAAAGAAACTGTGAATATAAATTTCCGACCTATAAGTTATATATTATATATCATACACCAGGAGGAGTGTTTCATCAGGATTTCCAAACACCGAGACTTTTGTTGAAAACCGAGGCGAAGCCGAGGTTTTTGAACAAATTTCGAGGTGTTTGGAATCCTGATGAAACACTCTTCCGAGTGTATGATATAGCTTCTCAAACAAATCAGTATTTTAAGAGAAAATCGAGGCGAAAGTTGGCTTAATTTATGTAATTTCTTCCTCCGATATCAAAACCTCCGTCTCGGTCCTGATTTCCTTTGTTTTCGGTTCATGAATTATTAATGAATTTGAGAATATATTATGCAACATTTCTTGACTTCTCCAAAGGATTACGATAATAATATATTTCCGTAATTGCACATATCAACAGTATATAATGATGTCATACATGAAACTAACGTACGTTCAAATCATGCGAGTTCCAGTAGCTCAATAGTCAGTAGAGCGTCTCACTGGCGATCAGAAGGTTGTCAGTTCAAGTTCCGGCTTGGGAACACAACATTTTTCTCAGTAAAATGGTTCGAAGAACATTTATAGCTAATTTTCATCTCCAAGCTATATATAGCATATAATATCTGCGTTCTCTTAACAACATGCATTACTCCATTAACATATATCATCATACTTGCATAATAGTTTCTCAAACTCATTAATAATTCATGAAGAAAATTCAAAAGAAATCAATATTTAATCTGTATTTGGAAATCGGAGGAAGATTACAGTCAAATTTAGCAAACTTTGAGGTCGATTTTCTCTTAAAATATTGATTTGTTTGAGAAACTATATCCAACACTCGTCAGTGTTCATCCTCCGATTTCTAAATACAGCCAAGCTGTAAAAAACTCGGCTTCGCCTCGTATTTTCAACCTGCTTGGCTGTAGTAGAAATCGGAGGAAGAACACTGACTCGTGTTGGATATATTACATAGTATATGTCATTCATCGAACTCAACCTATATCTGAATCCAATAGACCACTTGCACTTATTCCCTTGGTGGAGGACAAATGCTTATAAACTGCATAGAAACTCACGAATTTTTATCATCTTAACATGCATTACAGCATTAACATATTTCATCATACTTGAACACACAGCAGTATATAATGTCATACATCGAACGTCTAGGACGTCTAGAACGTCTTAGGACGTCTCACCAGCGATCAGAAGATTGTGGCGGTTCAAGTCGCGCTTGGAAATTTTTCCGATTAAAATGGCTCGAAGAACATTCACACCTAATTTCCATATCCCAGCTAGCATATACATCTCTCAATAATTTGTGTTGTACCGAGGTGTATAAGTAACACGGAAGATATAAAAGTGCTGACATTTTATTTCCAGTCAGACGTTTTAAGTGTCGGAAGATTATCAACTCAAAGGGGTTTAAATCATGCTTAAAACAATGAGGCAATTAGAAATATCTCATTATTTGATTACCAAGATAAATTCACTTCAGCTTAACGGCTGAAAATGACTCAATGATGAGATCTACAAAGGCGCGTATTTACACAGGCACGGCGTTATTCGGTAAAATCAGATCGGTGAATGTAAAAGGAGGAATGACTCTCCGGAATGGCATGCGGAATGAAAAATAATTTTAAAAATATATAAAAATAATACCGCTTTATATGATGTGATAACGCGGCTGCAAATAGAAAACTCGTATTTTAAATTCTATGGTTCTTTTTATTCCGATTTCTTTTCGAATTCGGCGATTCGATTTGATTGGGTTCTATATTATCGTTATCAACCTCGATCTGTATAATTTCGTTTGACAACTTTAAATTGACCTATTATCATGTGCTAGTTGGCACAATAGCGAGGTTATATTTAAGCATGTCAAATATTGTTTTTACGTTCAGTAATGGTCGCAGGTCTCAAACCTAGTGCAAAAAGAAAGCGTTTTACGATACTAGGATTAAAACCAACTACGACTACACAACGAAAAAACGAACATTACATCAGCTTAACCACATTTACGGTATCAGTAGCGGTAGTGGAAGTGTGATCTGAACCTCGCTAATACTATTTAGGATACGGTAGTTACTATAGTTCAAACATCCTAGAGTCCTTACTGTTAGAAAGGTTATGAGGTTGGCGTACAAAAGGTATAAATAACTCTTCTCAACTTATCAAGAAGATGTTCATGAAGTATTCTGTAAAGTAATAGTAATTCTTATATCTGCCTGAACATTCAAAGCACTTGAGAGAGGGGTGGGGTTGGACAAGGTTTTTATATACCATTTGGGTCTAGTCCGTTTATCAACAAGTTTTTTAAAATTATTTTTCATTCCGCAAGTCATTCCTCAACCCATTCCGCACGCCATTCCGCAGAGTCATTCCGCTTTTTACATTCACCGAAATCAGATTATACTGAATTTTTGGTTAACTTAAAGAAATAACTTCAAAAACTCAAGTAATAATTCACGAGGAAAACACAAAGGAAATCAGTACCATGTCCGTGGTTTTATATCTGATAAAAAATCCTCCTGGTTTATACATAAGTCATAAACTTTAACTTCATTTTCTCGGCTTAGGCAACGTTATATTTCAAAATACAAATGTTCACAAAATAATATTTCAGAATTACTATGCCAATGAACTTACCAAATAGATCGTCTTTTTAAAGCCATTTAAAACATTCGCATTACGTGTTTTAACAGATTTAAAACACTCGGCTATATTTCCTCGTGTTTTAAATCTGATAAAACACTGTTGTCCATGTTTTAAATACTACTTAACAGTATCATCCTAATTTCAATAAACTTTATACTATCGATTTTCTCGGCTAAAACAGCCATATTAGGGAAATATTCGGTACAAACATGCTTATCCGTATTTTATCTCAAACATCATTAATAATTCATGAGCCAAAAAAGGATGAAAATCTGTACCGTGTCGGTGGTTTGGATATCGGAGGAAGAAATTACATAAATTAAGCAAACTTAATTTGACTCAATTTTCTCATAAAATACTGCGATTTGTTTGAGATGCTATATCAAACACTTGAAAGAGTTTTTTATCAGACATCTAAACACCTCGAAGTTAAATAAAAAAACTCAGCTATATACAGCCTCGTTTTTCAAATCCTACTTCTCGGTGTTTGGATATCCTGATGTAACACCCCTTCTCTCGTGTATGATGTAATATACTAGAAATATTTCGGCAATCCGCGTTGTAAATCCTATATACAGCTCTATCTCTGATGCTGTATCAAGTAATATTAACTACTTACAAAATACATCTTATTATAAAACCTTTTTACAACAATGTGCAAAAAAATTAATATGGCCGATAAATTTTTGAACTCCTTTCATTGTAATGTTCTTCATTTTAATTTTATTTATAATTATAAAAAAACTGTGTCAATACAGTTAGAAGAACACTATGTTACTGTAAAATTACAAGCAGTAGATCGATTTTACTTTTTTTACGCCGGCACGACAATAGATAACGAGATATCACACTGTGGTAGGTTGAAACCACAGGTGCGAAAAGAGGAAATTGCACTTAAATTGAAATGTGTTATTAATTTGTACTTAGAAATCAAAGCTATGCGGTAATCAACCTTAAAATTAATCTATATATTCAAAATTTACAAGACACACCAATGATTAAAATTGTTTCAATCTTCAGTCCAAAAGGGAGAATAAAAGACAAGGATTTTTGGTCCGTTTTCTGTACCGACAAAACATGCAACAAATTACCCTCCGAATTCCACACGAAAGAATCCTTGTTTTCTTTTCCGAAAGCCTAATTGAGGAAACGTTTTCACGATAATTACATTGACGTTAATCAATTTACATGCCTATCTAACTAACTTTTAAGTTTTAGCTATATAGATCTTTTATGTAAATACTAATAAAATATTCATCCTTTTAAATGCTTTTACTAAGTTATAAATATTTATGAACATGCATTCAAGGTCAATTATAATGTATTGGTTTTTGTAGCTATTATATGAAGTTGTATATACCCATTCGAAATAAAATTATATGTACATACCTGTACACGTATAAATGAATAGCAATAGGTTAGAGGGCGGTATAGCCCTATACAGCGCAATTTTCGACATCTTTTCCCTTCTCCAAATTTAAATTTTACTTTTTATACATTAAAATGTACTGAATCAGATAATCTCGAACGCGCGAAAACAACTAATACTAACTCCGTACAGTTTTTCTACTTAATAGTCAAATAAATATTATGTTATAACATACAAAGCTTGTTTAACAACCTTTAAAAACATCCTTACATAAACAAAAGCCTTCGGCGAAGAGAAGGGCTAAATTAGACACATACATGTAGAAAAAACATTAAAGATTCGACATATTGCGAGGACGACAAATATAAAATGGTTAAACGGAAGACGGTTCGCAGATATAGAGTATAAAAGTTAAAAAACAGGTGCTTGTAGCAGCGTGTATATATATATACATCATGTATACGTATAAAACAACAGTCTAGACCCTTACCTTTACATTTAAAATGTCCGTCATCTTTCAGACTGGCGTTAAAAATTCAGCTTCGAAGAAGTAGAGCTAAAACTGTTTCTCCTCTTATTCTCGTTGCTTGCTAGTCGTCGGACTTGTAGGGAATGTCGCGCCTCTTAGAAACTCTGAGGAGGGTTCGTTTCATTAAATATCATATGGCGGGCTCCCCGCCAGGCCATATGTAAGGATATGATTATTCAGCGACAAATTACCGATACATGTATCACAGTGACGTGCCGGTTTATGTCTTTCCTTCTCGCTGTGCCCTGCCCAAATCGCACGGGGTGAAGCATCGCTTGTGGTTCATCCCACAGTTTCCTTTCGGCGCCAAAAATAAAATCAGTTTCCTTCCAAGTATTCGCCAGATCTCCTCGGCGAAAACCATCTATATTTGCCTAGTAAGCCAGCGAGTGTTTGGGAAACGTTTTGGAACCATCAAACGCTTGAGCTAACCGCATATCAAAGGGGATATAGATTATTAATACACTCAATGCGTCTGACTGGTTTTAGGTGAGCCTATTTCAGGGTCTGATCCCATCATCCCATTAAGGCCTCATTATCTGTCAATCGGGCTATCATTGAAATATTTCGCTTACCCGCTAAACTGTGTATTATATACTGAACCATATACGTAAAATCTGGTAAAAATGATCAAGCCTTGTGATTTATTAAGAACACACGAGTTTTAACGTTGGTGCGACCGTTTTGTTGGATACATTCTACGCCTTCAGCGATTGCTTTATAGAAGAAGTGACCGAATTGCTTAATATTAACCTTTAGTGGTCACCCTTAAGACTTAGACGCGATTATATTCATTCTTATTACACTATCAGACGAGCTTGTTAATGGCATAATGGAAGCAGACCTCTTAAATCTCCACTAAATAAACAACGAAAAAACAAGTAAACGAAAACAGCACTCGGTGTCATTTCCGTTAAGAAAAACATTAAAAAACTGTTGCGGGGGTCTCGACCGCGGAAAACTAATTAAACCGTTATTTGCTCAACTCACTGTATACAAGAACACACACAAATACTCGAAGGAAATGGGTTACGCGTTATATCTGTTGAAATAGATAGTAATTGACATGTAGTTTGGTCAAGAGAAGATACGATATCAAAAGAGATAGCAAGGAATCCCTTTAATAGCTCATAATTGCTCGCCACTCCAAAGAGAGATGGCACTGAGCGCTTGAAAACGGCCAAAACAGTAGGTCGCCGAAATATAAGAGAGAGCCAAGGTCATCATATAAATTTCTCCAATCAAGCTAGGGCAGTGATCAGCTTCCTCGCTTTCAAAATCATATTTACTTAAAAGTAAATAATCATTGATGGATTGTTTTTAATGTTGGTTTAAGCTCTGCTGTTTGTTTAAGTACGTCTGGTACAATTGTCTGGCATGCAGTGATAAACCCGAACAGCACACAGCGTTCTGTAATTGCTTTCCTCATTCAGAGCCCAGAAAAGCCAGACCATAAAGACGCACCGAAGTGACCACATTATACTGAACCTAATCAATGTCCCAGTAGGCACGGCCTCACTCAGTGGTTCGCTTGTGCTGGGTCTTAATAGGAATCCCGGGCAGGTTATTTCCTTTTCATTAGATTAAACACTAAAATGTCTGAATTTAATTTGTCGCTGTAATAGAACATGCATGATAAAAAATTTACAGACTCTAACCCTTTCTCGTGCGAGACTAGAATTTTCATTGCGCAGTGGAATAAAGTTATATATATATAACTTTGATTCCACCGCGCAATGAAAATTCTAGTAGACCTCAAGTAAGCTGTGAGATGGCATCAGTCGGCGAGTCACGGTTTCAGTAATATCCCCAGGGTCTGAGCTCTCCCTCTTCTCGGATAATTCCTGTTATTATTCTAGTAGCGAAGCTGTTTTCTTAAATAGTTTGGTTATGTTCAAAACATATTAAACTTTCCACGCATTTATCATTCAAACCGTATATGTATATTCAACTGTTGCTGCATGCTGCCTTACTATATATACACAAAGTTAGAGCTCGATCGGTTTGACTATTTAAAGGGTGAACGGTAATATTATAAGTTTGTATGGTGGCCTAAAAGACGAGTTGCTAGCTTGGCTTCAAACACTGTTTGCTGCTGGTTCTCGCGCGTCGCCTCTCACCAGTGAAGTTAAGCCGGTTTTCCACTAGAATGAATTTTGCGCGCGAAGCGGAATTTTTCTTTGCCTTTTCTATAATTAGTTCCACCCACGAAATCACAAGACAAAGAAAATTTCCGCGCAAAATTCCACGTCGTGGAAAACAGGCTTTAAACCCGGTCACACACGGTTTATATTATTTGGATAGTTGACAACCTTAGCTTCGTGTGAGTAGAGTTGTTGCTTCGATCTCTCCTGTTCTCTCACCCTGGCCGCATGTGAGAAGAGTGCTTCCAGTTTGACTCTACCAAATACCACAGGTTTCCTCCGGGTACTCCGGTTTCCTCCTGTAGTAACACTGGACCAATGAGGGCGGGCCCTCACTGGACCTCTGAGGGTAACAGTTTAGATATAACTGATAGAGTTATCCAGTATAAGGTTAGTTTAGTTTTTAGTGCTTCGAGGGTTTTTCTCCGGGTTCTCCAGTTTCCCCCCTCAGTAAAACCAACAGCGTCTCCAATTAGTTCTGTGAGCGAAATACATTTGACACTTAAAGTTTATACATATACGTACATATACATGCGAGTTATGTCGCAGATAGTGCGACATTCTATCACACTTGTGCTGCGCAGTATATACGGACACTTCATATTCGATGGAACGCTTACATTAACATCACTAGTTTTTGGAGTTCACGCAAATCAAATGTAATAAACAGAATACAGGAGGTCGAATATATAAGAACATAACTCAGAATAGGGAAATATAATTAGACCGCTACACCTGTCATATGCCTGCGGGAAAACAGGTGTAAGAGCCTAACGCTAGACCTGCCAAGTTCACTAATCCTATAATTGAAGGATTTTGTCGTTTTTATCTGGATACACAAACGCTTCCTCAACTTAGTTATCGCGAAGAAAATCGATTTAGTCCTTATTTATATTATCACGGGCTGAGATTTTCCAATATAAACGCGATGTGGGTCAGGCTAATATTAAACAGAGCATAATAAATTACTTTGACATGCAGCTGTGTGATATTATTAACAAGCCATCGGTTAAACGGCCGATTACACTTTGAGGCAAGTTGGGCCCAGTTACCCGGACTGACTCGCTTGATATATAATCGTAGTGTGGTTTTAAAATTTACACAAACTAAATTTACAAAGAATTGGTTTAGTTTAGTTGTAAACGTATCATTCAAATCTTCTCTTGTATAGCCGAGAAAATAATTTCGTGACACAAAACTAGCCCGGGGGGATTAGCTGGCACAGCTCGGGGTTTCATGTAAATATAGCTCCTAAGAAAACGACTGGCCAAAAGCTGTAATATTTACATAAACAGAGTCATTAAAGACAATATGTTCAACTTTTGCCACAAAAATTTGCAAGTGTGTCAAGTAATTCTCTATTTGTGTATTCCGATTTCCGCATGTAAACCAAATTTCTTGGCTGGGCTAAAATTCAGCGCCCGTTCTACCAGACCAGGCAATACCCAGGCTATATAGCAAGAAACAAGGCCATAATTTTATATCGAAATATAATTAGAAGTCTAACGTTCTCTGTTTCGGCAGTATATCTAACCTTACTATATTTCGATTGTCGTTTCAACACTGCCTACGCAGCACGCTACTTTTATTTCATAATTTTATATTTATCGGCATAGGAAATTTAGCATATGTTTTTTGGACTTGTTTTAAAAATCCCTTTCGTGCTGTACTTTGAAAAACGTGAGAAAAGACTAAAAGATTGACTATAAATTAAATTTTCCCGTTCTTTCCAGTGTATAAAAGCTTCCTGAACTTTCACAGGAAACAAATCAGCTTAATTCTATTATTTTAACATTAGTACGTAAAAGAGCCGACCGAGATTTTCGATTTTTTTTAAATACCTTACAAAACGTGGGAAAAGATCTGCAGAACAACGAATGCGATGAACGGCATATGAACTGAAACAAAACGACGAGTTACTATCGTTTGTCATCACGGGATGATCGCATATTCTTGCTGCATGTATACATGTATATCAACCAAAATTATTGTTAATCTTCTAAACTCTGGATATATTTAATAATTCAATGGAATGATCGATACAACACATCTCAGTTAGTTAGTTAACGTCCGAAACTTTCGTCATGCATCAGCATTCTAGTTCACGAGCGGATATAATATTTTTTCATTAAAACTGTGATTATTCATCTCAAGTATTCATCTCAAGTATTCGATTTTATTCAGGCAGTGTTCATAAATCAGTCATTTCATGGCAAAAAGTTTGATTATTCTGGTCATAAAGCCGATTACACATATCGATATACAATCTCAGCAATCTCAGCAATTACCGCTGGGATTCGAACCCACGCGATTAAAAATACCTTTTAAAAACGCAAGAATGGACCGGAAATGTTCGATCATGGCAATGTTTTTCACGACATCAGCAGAAAATTAAGGTGTGCCTCGTTCGCGCACAACGCAGCGGGATCGAAATTAAGCTTTCCCGTTGTTTGCATGAACTGCAGGGTCATCTAACCTTACGATCAAACCGCATAGCTTATCTTGTTTTGGATCGATATGGTGTTATTTTCCCTCCTAAACCGCGCAAAACCTCTCCCTTTCTTGTTGTTGTTTTTTAACTTTTTTGCTGTATTCGTCAAATGAGAACTTCTAGGATTTAGGAGGAAACAGGCCTGACGAGAAGCAAGTCTGACGAGAAACAGGTCTGACGAGAAGGGGGGTCTGGCTCGTTGTTAACCAGGGACCCACAGTCGAAAGGACCCCATTTTTAACGAAAGAAATTAAAAGAATACATTCATTTGAACTGTTGAACGATAAATTCAGTTCCATAATAATCAATAAAGTTCAGAAGTTTTAACATTGATCATTGCATTGCATTAGGTCGCTAATCAGGATTTGTCGCTGTCGTGGTGGCTCTTGTATGGCTTTATTAAAGGAGCAGTGTCACTCACAAAGCCCACGTAATAATCACGCGCCAACTTGAAAAACTACAGCCTGTAGGTTTTCAAGTTTGTTGATCCAAGACGCGATAATTCAGGCCGAAAGAGAAAATATGAGGGATCAAATAGTTCACAGAAAGCCTGGAATAGTCAGCACAAACGTATTTACTTATCACTGACTATATTTGAGTCATGGAAAGATGCTAAAATCGTAGCCATGGATATGTATATCTTTGTTATTATCACGTATAATCACTTGAGAATTCTACATGTTTGGTGTTGCGGAAGAAACACACCCAAATGCTTCCTTCGAACTAATTTGGTTTGATAATAGCAACGATATACACAACCTTCTCCGATAACTTATTATGCACATGTGACGTCAAAATGTTTAATTTGCATATCAAACAAACTGAAATATCTCTACAACGAAGCAAAGGAATAAAAAACTGCAAAAGATGTTACTTTGTCACTTTAAGTGTTCTTTCATCGGGATATTCGCTCATCTTACTCGCAACCAGCGGTTGCATTACGAAGGACGCAGATCAACGTGACCGTCTCGAGGCACATCAAAGGCGCACCTAGGTGTTCATTTTTCGAAGGGAGGAAAACCAGAGAACCCAGCGAAAAACCCTCGAAGCACAGGAGAGATCAACTGCAAGTAACTTACTCTGCTCACACGAGTTCCAAGCTCGACAACGGGGTCATTCCCAAGCGGTCACCCATCCAAGTACTAACCCACTCCAACCGAGCTTAACTATTTGGTGAAAGGCCGCGCGCTAACACTAACGCTAACACTAACACTAACACTAACACTAACACTAACACTAACACTAACACTAACACTAACACTAACACTAACACTAACACTAACACTAACACTAACACTAACACTAACACTAACACTAACACTAACACTAACACTAACACTAACACTAACACTAACACTAACACTAACACTAACACTAACACTAACACTAACACTAACACTAACACTAACAGCCTAACAGCACACGCTACCCGTGCTCTCAGACTTAATTTTCGTTTCATAGACACTTAAAAAAGACGTGTGTATCTGCCCCGAAAAGTTGAACCCTTGTCTTCACACAGTAATATCGTAAAAACGTCTACATACCTACATGGTGATAACTTCCGCTTTGCCTTGGAGATAGTTGTAAGAAACACGTATACGATAGTCCCCTATGCAACAGATAAAACAGTGTGTGTTATTCTTCCAGACCCCTTTCGTAAAGACCAAGCTAAAACAACACTTTGTTAAAGTAATATTAAGCGAGTACTGAGTACATTTCAGATCCACTGGTTATAAATTTACACCTAACATAGCTCAGGTACTCTATATATATATATAGACCTGACCCCAATACAAATCCTAACTATAAGGAACAGCGAACACCTGATAATCAGTTCATGTCCATGCATCAATTCATAGAGCCAGCATATCCATCTCTTCTCTTAACATACATTAAAGTGCCTATGAAACGAAAATTAAGTTAGTCTTATTTGAAAGAGCACTTAAAATGATAGAGTAATATATTTTGCAGTTTTTCGTTTCCTTGCTTCGTTCTTGAGATATTTCAGTTTGTTTGATGTAAATGTAGCATGTTGCGACGTCACACGTGCATAATGAGTTATCGGAAAACGTTATATATCTTTGTTATTGTCAAATATAATCACTTGAAAATCTATATGTCTAGTGTTCTGGGCGAAACACACACACATGCTTCCCTCTAATTACTTTGGTTTCATAATAGCAAAGATATATAACTTTTTTCAACAACTCATTATGCACATGTGACGTTAAAATGTTTAATTTGCATATCAAACAAAC
Organism: Paragorgia papillata; assembly: GCA_035771165.1. NCBI lineage: Eukaryota > Metazoa > Cnidaria > Anthozoa > Scleralcyonacea > Coralliidae > Paragorgia > Paragorgia papillata. The sequence continues at coordinate 1,745,846 of JAWNZC010000149.1, forward strand.
AGAAATATCTCAAGAACGAAGCGAGGAAACGAAAAACTGTAAAAGATGTTAATCTATCATTTTAAGTGTTCTTTCAAATAAGACAGACTTAATTTTCGTTTCATACGCAGTTTAAGAGATCAATATACTGTATATGTTAGTACTGATATGTTTTCAGCTTGAAGTTGGTAAAGTTTTTTCGTTTGTTTTTCCTGTACAAGCTGCATGTCGTAAGTTAAACTCAGAGAAAAACTCTGAGCTCCATACGGGAGTCGAACCCACAACCTTCCGAATGCCAGCGGAGCCGGACGCTCTCACCATTGAGCAACTGGAACTCAGATGGTTGACCGTCGTCAGACCTGTTTCCTTCTTTCTTAATCCTATAGAAGTTCTCTTTTGACGAATATAAAAAAAGTAAAAAAACAAGAAAGGGAGAGGTTTTGCGCGGTTTAGGAGGGAAAAGGGTTGAAATAACACCATATCGATACAAAACAACATCAGCTATGCGGTTTGATCGTAAGGTTAGATGACCCTACAGTTCATGCAAACAACGGGAAAACTTAATTTCGTGTTCAGAGTTTTTAATATTTCTTATCTATATTACGTTATATATTTGTAACTTTTCGACATTTTTGACATGAGGGCCACCGGTTTGTCAGCGAAAGCTGTTATGTGTTTACCCTCTTTAAATAAAGTTGTTGTTGTTGTTGTTGTTGTTGTTGTTGTTGTTGTTGTTGTTGTTGTTGTTGTTGTTGTTGTTGTTGTTGTTGTTTTTGTTTTTGTTGTTGTTGTTGTTGTCGTTGTCGTTGTCGTTTAAAATAACAAAGTAACATATTTTGCAGTTTTTCGTTTCCTTGCTTCGTTGTTATGTTTGATGTGATAGGGGGGCACGGGTGGAGTGTGCTGTTAGCGCGCTGCCTCTCACCCAAAAATTAAGCCCGGTTAGACGGGGTTAGTACTTGGATGGGTGACCGCTTGGGAGTGACCCCGTTGTCGGGCTTGGACTCATGTGAGTAGAGTTGTAGTTGATCTCTCCTGTGCTTCGAGGGTTTTTCGCCAGGTTCTCCGGTTTTCCTCCCCCCGTAAAATCAACACCTAACATCTTAGCTGTGATCCGTGATCTGAACGGTGTCGTTGACGGCTGCTTCGAGCGCCTTTGATATGCCTCGACACGGCCACGTTGATCTGCGTCCTTCGCAGAGGTAGCTGCAAGTAGGGATGATTAGCCACCCAGTCCTTTATCCGATGTACAAATTAAATATCTTGACGTCACATGCATGTGCATGATGAGTTATCAGAGAAGGTTATATATCTTCGCTATTATCAAACATAATCACTTGAAAATTCTACATGTTTGGTTTAGTAGGAAAAACACACCCTGCACATGACACGCTTCCTTTTAATTGATATGGTCTGATAATAGCAAAGATATATATAACCTTCTCTGATAACTCATTATGTACATGTGACGTCAAGATGTTTCAATTTGCAGATCAAACTGAAATATCTCAAAAACGAAGCAAGGAAACGAAAAACTGCAAAAGATGTTACTTTGTCATTTTAAAAGTACTTTCAAATAAGACAAGCTTAATTTTCCCTTCATAAGCACTTTAACAACTTTCGAACAAAGTTGAAATATTATCATTTCATCTTTGCATCTTGTTTTTTATACACATATCTTAGGTTTCTTTCCGGTATGGTTGTCTGAGATTGGCACCTTGCTGAGATTGTATATTGATTTGTGTAATCGGGTGTATATTGATTTGTGTATTAGGGCGCTGCCTCTCACCAATAGTTAAGCCCGGTTAGACGGGGTTAGTACTTGGATGGGTGACCGTCTGGGAATACTGCCCCGTTCTCGCGGGGTGGGGACTCATGTGAGTAGAGTTTAGTTGGTCTCTCCTGTGCTTCGAGGGTTTTTCGCTGGGTTCTCCGGTTTTCCTCCCTCCGTAAAATCAACACCTATACGTCTTAGCTGTAAAAGGAGGGGCCCCCCAGCTCTGCTGAAAAACTTATCCTCCTTAAATAAAGAATAATAATAATAATAAAAAACATGTGCCCGAATTGACTTCACTCGCGTTTTTCGATCCGATTGGACTGCATGTCAATTCGCTTCATGTAAACAGGGCGTTTACTACCGTTTGTCATCACAGATGATCCCGTATTTTCGCTGCATATATCAACCCAAATTATAGGTAATCTTCTTCCAAACAATCGAATAGAATGATCGCTACATGCAAGACATCTTAATTTAGTCACCGGTCCGAAAACCTCGTGCATTCTGATATGATATTTTACATTAAAAGTACATTTATTTATCGAAGTATTGAATTTTATCCTGGCAGTTTTTCATAAATTCGTCATTTCAAGGCAAACATTTTGATTATTTTGGTCATAAGGTCGATTACACCAATCAATGTATACAATCTCAGCGTTGTGCGGCATGTTCAGTTTATGTTAGGCATGCAGGCCATGTTTACATGCAGCGGATTGACAGTCCAATCGGATCGAAAAATGCGAGTTAAGTCAATCCGGGCACATGTTTACATGGAGAATCCAATCTGCTTGGAACATTGTTTTCGGTTTTGGAACTCGATTTTCTGTGCTTCCCTCAATGTTTGCCATTTAGCACGGCACGCGCCAACTTCACTAATGCGTATCAAGTTATTTTCAAGTCAAACCGTGTTGAGATGAATCAGATTGGAGACATTCAAGCCGATCCTTGCTTGAATCTCAAGTCAATCCACTCAACGTCGCGGATTGACTTCAGCCATCCGTTCAGATCTTCAGATCGAAAAATTCAATCTCCTTCATGTATAAACACAAGAAGGAGAAACAACCGATCATGCGAGATTTGACTTGAATATTCAATCCGCTTCATGTAAACAGGGTCTAGTCTAAGTATGTTAAGCGAGACCGACGATAATAAACCGCAGAACGGATGTGAGTTATCAAGCAAGAATCGAACCCACAGCCAACTAGGTAATCAATATCATAAGTATAAAAATAAAACGTCTGTGATTATTACGAATGTCAATACCATGTAACTCGTGTAAATAATAGTTCGCTAAGCTTTCGTCTCGCTAAACTCGATACTTCACTGATCAGAGCATCGAAGACTACTAATGTTTAGCGAGTTTAGCGAGACGGAAGCTTAGCGAACTATTATTTACATGAGGTATTACAATGCCATTCGTAAATCGTAATAACCACAGACATTTTATATTTATGATATTGATTACCTTGCGACCAAATGAATTTGATAAAAGAACGTGATAAAAATATGGTTTCCATGATTATACGTATTTTTTGAGTTAGATAAACGACAATATCAATGCAGAAAAGCAGGGGATAACTGCGCAGTTGGTCTTAGGGGATAACTCAGACTGGGGGATCGCTGAGACCGTGACACCGGTAATAAGAGCCGTAGACCGCTCTATAAACCGTAAAACACACTTTTTGTCGTGGTATTTGCGGCTAGTTGTATTTGGCTGTTGTGTGGTTGCGGTCATTGAACTGATCAGACAAATGAGGAACTTTTGGCCTGCGCTAAACGTCGCACAATAGACGAATTTAATTCAGACGAATTTAATTGTTTGAATTTTATTCGACGAAACTGCGACGTATATATAACTCGATTAAAACCGACTCACGATTTAAATTCGTCTGGGCATTTAAATTCGTCTGAGTCAGACGGATAATGCGACGATAATACGTGTTCGAGTTACACGACGAATTATCGTCGCGTCGAATTAAATGTTTCTCTTCTGTCTGTGACAATTCGGCGCCATGTTTTCAAAACGAAACTGAGGCATGTGACTATATATGCATGTGACCAGTGCACGACTGCATGTGCCTTCTTTCTTTTCGACTGAGTGAGTGAGTGAGTGCCTTTCTCGTCTCGGATGCGTTTTGTGTGTTATGTTCACAGACATAGTTATTGGTCAGTAATGTCGCTGGCAAGTATCTTGATATTATATACACTTACAATCGCACACACCGTTCATTAAGTGAACTTGCAGGTGACACTTTCTAGGTAAACAAGAAGCTGTGTAATAAGGCGAAGAGACTTGACATATTGAACGCTGTACATGTGTGGAAATAATACTTTCTTTCTTTGCTTTCCTGATGTCTTATCACTCGTCTCGGATGTGTTCTGTGTGTTCACAGACATAGTTATTGGTCAGTAATGTCGCTGGCAAGTATCCTGATATTATTATATACGCTTACAATCGCACACGCCGTTAATAGTTGTGTTGATATTTAATACCTGAAGAGACTCGACATATGAACGCTGTGTACATGTGTGGAAATACGTTAATAAATACAGGCAATCGTGTTTTGTTATTGCAAATTGTGTTTTCTATCGGAGAATTGGATTGTGTTTTGACTTTTGTCTGTGACCAATGTGTTTAATAGACTTTAGATCTTAGCACTGCATGTGACAACCTGCGCATGTATATGATTGCAAAACACCTTCACCTAGTATATATAGCACTGTGGTTTTGCAGTAGCCCCAGTGAACGCCTCACCAGGCGTCTTGTTTTTTTTTTTTAAATCATCCTTGGTATGCTCGAGAGGCTCCAGATTCCTTTTTTATGTTAATAGTATTAACACTTGATTACTAGGTACTTTAAACATTTATTCTCTAATCGATATCCTTTTATTTATTTATTTATTTTAACGACATTGTATATGATTTAATGTTTTAAACTCTGTTTTAATCGATGACTGATAAAATCTGTCATATGTTCTTGCTGAACAAGCCGTCGTTTAAGGTTGTTAAAACTCAGCAAACTCTATCTATAGACAGACATGAAATCGGCAACCTACGGACTGCTAGACATGCAAAATGATGCTGAGGCATTACAAAGGTTGTGGGTTCAAGCACGGTTCAAGTTCCGTCTAGAGTTCAGCGTTTTTCCAAGTACTTAAGTGTCTGACGACTTATGACAGCTTGTTAGTTGAGTCTGTCTTATTTGAAAGAACACTTAAAATGACTAGTAACATCTTTTGCAGTTTTTTTTTGTTTCCTTGCTTCGTTCTTGAGATATTTCAGTTTGCTTGGTATGCAAATTAGCATCTTGATGTCACACGTGCATAATGGTGAGTTCTCGGAGAAAAAACTCAAACATATATGATCACTTGAAAATTCTACATGTTTGGTGTTGTGGGAAAAACACACAATCGACACTTAGAAAAAAAAGCGACAACAGGCTACTGACTTGCTGTAGCTGGTCGTCTCACTATAGTAGCCGGTCAATTTAATAGGGTTTATATAGAGTAGCCGGTAGCCGGTCGGTTTTGGGCAAAACTAAGTTTCACTCGGCACTTAGAAAAAAAACTAAAGCGACGACATGCTACTGACTTGCTGTAGCCGGTCGTCTCCCTATAGTAGCCGGTCAGTAGCCGGTCAATTTAATACGGTTTATATAGAGTAGCTGGTAGCCGATCGGTCGAAGTTTTCACTCGACTCCAGAGGTGTTTTGGGTAAAAGGTATACTGAGGTGTTATCGAAGCTGCAATCATATACATGCGCTGATGCGCAGGTTGTCACATGCAATGCTAAGATCTAAAGTCTATTAAACACATTGGTCACAGACAAAAGTCAAAACACAATCCAATTCTCGGATAGAAAACAAAATTTGCAATAACAAAACACGATTGCCTGTATTTAACGTATTTCCACACATGTACACAGCGTCTCTTCGGCGTGTGCGATTGTAAGTGTATATAATTACTTGCCAGCGACATTACTGACCAATAACTATGTATATGTGAAGTGTGAACACACAGAACACATCCGAGACGAGAAAGACTTGATCAGACATCAGGAAAGCAAAGAAAGAAAGTATTATTTCCACACATGTACAGCGTTCAATATGTCAAGTCTCTTCGGGTATTAAATATCAACACAGCTATTAACGGCGTGTGCGATTGTAAGCGTATACAGCTAAATCAATTATGGTTGTCCTGGCCACAGCTAAATCAATTAAGGTTGTCCTGGCCAAAGCCAAAAGGCTAAAGCCAAAAGGTCAAAGCCAAGCGCGAAAATGTTCGTTAATAATCCCCAGAGAGGCAAGTTTGGTTTATTTGTAGGATTTTGGCCTATAAATATAGTAAATGTGTGCTTCGCTATTTAAATATAGTAATTCACATCGTACTTTTCGCGCTTGGCTTTGACCTTTTGGCTTTGGCCAGGACAACCTTAATTGATTTAGCTGTATATAATATCAAGATACTTTCCAGCGACATTACTGACCAATAACTATGTCTGTGAACACACAAAACCCATCCGAGACGAGAAAGACTTGATCAGAAGACATCAGGAAAGCAAAGAAAGAAAGCATTTGGTATGCACGCATCAGTTTCGCAAAGCCTGATGGGATGACGTAATGATTGCCATTTCGAAACAAACAAAAAACAAACGGAGCCGAAAGCTAGACTCGGGTAGCCCGAGCAATAAGTTTGCCAAAATTCAAAATTATAAAGTCCAATTTTCTGCCACAGAGATACCGAGCAAGGGCAAACCCTCCCGTAATGTGAGCCATATGCCGAATATAAATCAAGCCACAAGGTCCACAAAACAAAGAGAGCCGACTAGATTTGATTGCATTATTTTGCAATAAAATTGTAACAAGATATGGCAAGGGTGGTTGACCGTGGCTCCCGCCAAATTCAGCCACTCTATTCTGGCTCTCTGATTGGTTTGCACCCCTTAATAGTCCGCTGACCGTGGCTGAATTTAGCAGATCGCGCCGCTGACCGTGGCTGAATTTAGCAGACGTGTTCTCCAATTTCTTCAGCGAATATTCGTACCACGTTCGGACTTTTAACTACCCGAGACCGATTGCGGTGCAACTGATTGTCAGGGATGCGGAAATTCAAAAACTCCGCTGCTATTTTGACAATCGGTTTAGTATTTTTACGGTGGCTAATGTCGTTCTTACATCAACTATATCCTTTTATTATTAACAATTTATTATTTATTTATGAAATATCAATTATATTATTTAATTTGGAATAATTAGGAAAATCTGACCGTGGCTCAAGCCACGCTCGCACCCTCTAGATCCGCCCCTGGCTGCCACTTAATCCTAATTGTACAACACACCTATTTATTTCATTCCAGAAAGCCTCTCTACGCGTAGGATGATCTCAGTAACATCAATGATCTGCGCCATGAGCTTCTTCCCGAAAATGGGTATATAAATATGTTCCACAAAACAACGAGAGCCCACCGAAGCCCAGCATATCTACAACAGAAAAAAATACTTTAAACTTCCAAAGCATTGAATCCACTTAAGGCCAGCGCTAAACGCCGCACAATAGACGAATTTAAAGGGGAACTCGTAAAATTGTAATGGAAGATCTTTTACAACTTTTTCGTATCTTTCTTCGTTTTCAAGATATTTCAATTTGTTTAATATGTAAATGAGATGGTCTCTGACGTCATGAGCAGGGTACCGTATTTTCACACAAAATTTGTTCAACGAAATCACTTGAAACTGTGCACATAAAAACGCCTTGTGACACTGAACATTTCAACCCTGCTCATGACGTCAGAGCCCATCTCATTTACATATTAAACAAACTGAAATATCTTGAAAACGAAGAAAGATACGAAAACGTTGTAAAGGATCTTCTATTACAATTTTATGAGTTCTTTAAAATTAGACAAACTTAATTTTTGTTGCCAATGTCCTTTAATTCAGACGAATTTAATTGTTTGAATTTTATTCGGCGGAACTGCGACGTATAACTGGATTAAAATTCGACACACGAATTAAATTCGTCTCGGCTGTTAAATTCGTGCGCGTCAGACGGATAATAGGGACCTTAAGATCTACGACGGCAACTTCGAGGACGACGTCCTTCAAACAAAAGCATTCTTCTTGCAAAACAAAGATAATGAATAATTTCTAGTCCCAAGAGTAATCTGAACACCGTCCTCGCTCTGCATACAACGCCACTCAGAGCATTTTCACGTCTTCAGGACGACGATGACTCGTGGGGTGATGAGAACTGTTGGCTGAGATTGCCTTAACACAGACACTGCAACCGTTTTAACACTTTGAAAATTATAAAACAAGCTTCATGTATTGAATACAGTAGTCAGTTAACCGTGACTTCTTTTTAATGCTAAAATTTGAATTGCTTTTTAACCGCCGTCGTCGTCCTAGCATCTTAAGGTCCCTAATGCGACGATAATGCGTGTTCGAGTTAAACGACGAATTATCGTCGCGTCGAATTAAATGTTTCTCTAATTCTGTCTGTGACAATTTGGCGCCATGTTTTCAGGCTCAACGCGTCCGCGTCCAAGTAAAAACAATTAAATTCGACTGAAATTCGACGTTTAATTTGACGTCGCATTTACGTCACATTTACCGACGAAGTTAATTCGAATTAAATTCGTCTATTGTGCGACGTTTAGCGCAAGAAGGCCAGTCAGTCAGTCAGTCAGTCAGTCAGTCAGTCAGTCAGTCAGTCAGTCAGTCAGTCAGTCAGTCAGTCAGTCAGTCAGTCAGTCAGTCAGTCAGTCAGTCAGTCAGTCAGTCAGTCAGTCAGTCAGTCAGTCAGTCAGTCAGTCAGTCAGTCAGTCAGTCAGTCAGTCAGTCAGTCAGTCAGTCAGTCAGTCAGTCAGTCAGTCAGTCAGTCAGTCAGTCAGTCAGTCAGTCAGTCAGTCAGTCAGTCAGTCAGTCAGTCAGTCAGTCAGTCAGTCAGTCAGTCAGTCAGTCAGTCAGTCAGTCAGTCAGTCAGTCAGTCAGTCAGTCAGTCAGTCAGTCAGTCAGTCAGTCAGTCAGTCAGTCAGTCAGTCAGTCAGTCAGTCAGTCAGTCAGTCAGTCAGTCAGTCAGTCAGTCAGTCAGTCAGTCAGTCAGTCAGTCAGTCAGTCAGTCAGTCAGTCAGTCAGTCAGTCAGTCAGTCAGTCAGTCAGTCAGTCAGTCAGTCAGTCAGTCAGTCAGTCAGTCAGTCAGTCAGTCAGTCAGTCAGTCAGTCAGTCAGTCAGTCAGTCAGTCAGTCAGTCAGTCAGTCAGTCAGTCAGTCAAATCTTTATTTAGGCACGGTAGCTTCATCAGGTTACAAAAATAGTTATCTACATTAATAAGTTTAAAAGTTTTACAAGCCTATGTTACATAATAATTATAAATGTTTTCCATGAATGCCGTGTCTATCGAATATGATGTTTCAACAAATGTCCAAATGTCGAAATTCAGTAAGAGATTCCGCTTGTCTTATATTGCTAGCCGAGGTAAGCTGTTCCATAACACCGCACCACTATAGCTAAAGCTATTTTTAAGATAATTGGTGCGGGGTAAAGGAGCAGCAAGTTTGTTCACGGAGTCTCGAAGTATATAAGGAGTTACATTGTTGCGATTAGTAAATTTAGAACATAGATATTCGGGTACAAGGTTATTCAAAGATTTGAAAACCATCTTAGGTTTTCATCATTTGAAAACCTAAGTTTTTCAATCTAGAAAGCCTCTCTACACGTAGGATCTCTTGGGCCTACACTGAACGTCGCACAATAGACGAATTGAACTTCGTCGATCGGTAATGCGACGTAAATGCAACGTCGAGTTAAACGTCGAATTGAATTGTTTTTCCTTGGACTCGTGGACATTATCCGTCTGACTCAGACGAATTTAATTGCCGTATAAGAAGACCTTTTGTAATTTTTCTGTATCTTTCTTGTGTTTTGAAATATTTCGACCAAAGACAGCCTGCTGTCCGCCATCTTGTTGTAATATTGGGTCTAATTAACTAGGAAATTGGTGACATCACAAGCAGGGTAAACCTGATGAAACTACTCCGTGGGTGCCCAAATTTCCACGGAAGGCTTTTTAAATGTTGTGGGTCAATTTAAAATGGAAATAGCGCAACAAAAAATCGAGTTTCTTGCTCATAATGTCATAAGGTTGGCAAGATAAAAATTTCACTTTACCCTGCTTATGTCGTCACATGCATAATTTTGCATATCGAAAATAATTCCAAGATGGCGGACAGCACGCTGAGTTTGGTCGAAATATTTCCAAAACCAAAACAGATAGGGAAAAATTGTAAAAGGTCTTCTTATACCATTTGACGAGTTTTTTTCAAATGAGATAAACTTAATTTTTATTGCCAATAGCCTTTAATAAACCTTCCCAAAAATGGGCCAATGCATATACCTCTCTAGCAGATTTTGGCCGGTTGAGATGTCACCTTTTCTTAGTTTAGGTAAACAGCTTTAAAGAAAGCCAACAGTAATGTTCCAGCACATTATAATGTTTGAAATATTAGAATAAAGATATCTGGCTCTCCTTTATTTGTACTCAAATCTAGTCAGAAATTTTCCCGCCAAAACTTGCCAGTCCGAAGAAAAGGCGTATCGACCCGAAGATCAAAATCGTAAAATCCCGACGGCTCGGGAACCAATCAGCTTGCATCGTTTTAAGTATTACATTTGTGTGTTTCAAAATATTTTCCGTTTGTCCGAATTTAAATAAATTCTATATCAAAATGATCGCTTGAATCTGCCGAATCCGACACTATAGGCTTTATCTACTAAATATATTAGATCCGTTGTTTAATTTTCGGATAAATGGCCTTGTTGTTTATATTTAATAACCGTAGCAAACCTTCAGCGCTTCCTGCACCGCTGCAGTTCATTTATTAAAGTTCCTATGAAACGAAAATTAAGTTTGTCTTATTTGAAAGAACACTTAAAATTATAGAGTAACATCGTTTAAAGTTTTTCGTTTCCTTGCTTTGTTCTGGAGATATTTTACGGTTTGTTTGATATGCAAATTAAACAATTTGACGTTGTAGATAGTGCATAATGAGCTATCGGAGAAGGTTGGATATCCGTTTCTATTATCAAACCAAATTAACTTGAATGAAGCACGTGGATGCGTTTTGCCCACAACACTAAACATGTGGATCTTCAAGTGATTATACTTGATAATAGCAAAGATATACAACTTTTTCGATAACTCATTATGCATGCACGTGTGACGTCAAAATGTTTAATTTGCATATCAAACAAACTGAAATATCTCAAGAATGAAGCAAGGAAACGAAAAACAGCAAAAGATGTTACTCTATAATTTTAAGTGTTCTTTCCAATAAGGGAGACTTAATTTTCGTTTCATAGGCACTTTAAAGACCATAGATTCGATTTGTCAAAATCTTACTATGCAATTATGCATTGTCATATAGTCTTGCTAGAGTACGCACAGGCTACGCGAAGCTTTCAGAAATCAGTAGCCCAAGTGAACGCCTGAGCAGGCGTCTTGTTCAATATATAAATAAAGTTAGTTTAAAGTGCCAATGCAGCGAAATTTCACCCCAGTTTTTTATGATTGCATTTGAAAGAACACTTAAAATGACAACGTAGCATCTTTTGTAGAATTTCGTTTCCTTGCTTCATTCTTGAGATATTCAGGTTTGTTTGATATGCAAATGTCATACTTATGACATCACACTGCATGACTTTTTGAAATAGCATCAATTTTAGGATAGTCCAAATATTTTACACCCAGCTACACACGTTTAGTGACCATTCATGGCTACATACATGCAAGTGCAAATTTTTATTAAGTACTTCCGATATGCACTCTCAAAGAAAATCATACTTTTCTAAAAAGTCATTATACAGTGTGATGTCATAAGTATGACACAAACCTGAATATCTCAAGAATGAAGCAAGGAAACGAAATTCTACGAAAGATGTTACGTTGTCATTTTAAGTGTTCTTTCAAATGCAATCATAAAAGACTGGGGTGAAATTTCGCTGCATCGGCACTTTAAGTTCATTGTTCTCGACGTAGCGTGTGACTGAAACTAACAGGAAACTACGCCCATGCAGAGTGGGGAAATTAAAAGCTTTCCTGTAATCACGTCTGTTCAAAATTCTCTCAAAATAGAATTTTCCAGAATTGACCATTTTCCTATATTTTCGGTTTACATGTTATTGTTGGCGTCATTTGCTTGATATCTTCAAAAGACTTCACAAGGTGTGTAAGAACAGGAAGGGCAGCCACAAAATCATTAAGACATTTTGTCCAGTACGCGTTTTTTTCCTCATTAAACATAACCCGGCTGCCAGGGTCACCCTAGCAAAAACGCGTTTACATGGCTTATGTAAACAAAAAGATAGCCCTGCCGCCAGGGTTACCCTAGCACTCATGTAAACCACAAACGAAACGCGGAAAGACAATGAACTAGGGTAACCCTTCTACACGCGTAAAAACGCACAACTTGTTCACGGTTGTCAACAGGCGTGAACAATGTTGTGCTGCTCGCCGTGAACAATGTTGTGCTGCTCGCCGACAAGTTGTTCACTTATGGTTCGAACAACTTGTTCACGGATAAATCAACAGTCATGAACAAGTTGTTCCAACAGCACATTTTTATAGCCAACAACGTTGTTCGCACATGATACAACATGTTGTTATACAGCATGACGAAATAACAACGATGAACAACAATGTTACAACAATCGTGAACATGGTTGATGTATCAACACGTTCTTCGGTTGTTACAACATGCGTGAACAACGGTTGTTGTTTCATCAAGCTGTAACAACTTGTTGAAACAATGATGAACAATGTTGTTCATTTATCAATGTTGTTCACATATGTCAACAAGTTGTTACAGCATTGTTCAGGCAACAATACTGTAACAACTTGCGAGATTTTTACGCGTGTAGAAGGGTTACCCTACCTCCATGTTCATGAGGCGGGATAGTCCGATTACCGGGGCTGATTTTATGTCACGAAAATCTTATTACGACTATTTCAGAAATACAAAATCACATAACGAAGCAACATTGGGTTTGTTTTTCTGTAAGTTAGCACACGGAGTATTATAATTCCTTTTTGTGGTCAAAGAAAGATTTTCGTGACATAAAATCAGCCCGGTAACCGCGCCATTGCATGATAACTTTATTCGAAACTACATACTATTAATAACAATTACAAAAACGTAAAAAAATTAAATAAGGAAATTAGTCTAAAGCCCTAATCAAACGAGAACGCAAGTCATCGCAAGTTGGTGGTCACAAATTTCTGTGGCGGTCGTTCGAACACCCAAATTAACAAAATAAAGGTTTCATGAATGTTTTAAACAAGTTTTAACTTTGTCACGGTGCATGATATTTTCGGGAAATTATTCAGAGCGACTGGTTGAGATAGCGTGACTGCCAACTTGCGATGACTTGCGTTCTCGTTTGATTAGAGCTTAAGTAAGCTACATATATGTGGATAACCTAAATGGGAAAGGTGCGAACGGGTCATAATCGCCCATGCGAGGCACCTCCCACGATAACTATAAATACAGCAAAAGTCAGCATAAAATAAACCGCAGATTAAGAACCTCCAGGCTGAAATTTAGTCAATTAAGCACCCAATATATAAGAACCAGATCAGCCTGACAAATACCAGTATATGAAGCAGTTAATTTTTATGCGAAAAATTACTCTAGCTCAGAACAGAGATATACAGAGCAAGGTTTAAGAGTCCTTGGAAACAGACATTAGAGTATAGCTAATACTAGATCAATGCCCGAAAAATAATACTATTTAATACTAAATAGCGGTGTTCTGTTGTTCATTTGCTTCTTTATATAGCAATAATTAGTGTAATACATTATGTTCTGGATACATTAACCCTTTAAAGCCTGAAGACGAGTCTTTAGTATTTTATCTGGCTAACGCCAGACGATTTTATTCAGCATAGAGAGATGTCCAGGCCTCGAAGGATTGAAACCTATCTTTTTAACCGTTTAAAGCCTGAAGACGAGTCTTTAGTATTTTATCTGGCTAACGCCAGCTGATTTTATTAAGCACAGGGAGAGGTCCAGGCCTCAAACGGTTACTACACTCTCTTTTAACCAGATGCATGTACTATACTACCCTGCCAGTCAGAGCCCCTTTCCGACCTTACGCAAGCTTCGTAGTATTAGCATAGAGTACTCGATTTCGAGCACCGTCATATGCAACTATAACTGCATGTATATCGAACATTCATTCAACTACAAGTCATAAAGGATAAAGGATAAAGGACTAGGGGCTAATCATCCTTACTAGCAGCCAGTGGCTGAATTGCGAAGGACGCAGATCAACGCGTGGCCGTGTCGAGGCGTATCAAAGGCTCTCCAAGCAGCCACCAACGACACAGTTCAGACCACGGATCACAGCTAAGATGTTGGTGTTGATTTTATGAAGGGAGGAAAACTGGATAACCCGGCGAAAAACCCTCGAAGCACAGGAGAGATCAACTACAACTCTACTCACATGAGTCCAAGCCCGACAACGGGGTCATTCCCAAGCGGTCACCCATCCAAGTACTAACTCCGTCTAACCGGGCTTAACTTTTTGGTGAGAGGCAGCGCGCTAACAGCACACACCACCCGTGCTCCCCTATCAGTCACATATCAGTCATGAATTCTGGGAATTCTGGCAATGACTGGAAAATTTAAGTCTAAAAGTGGAACACAGAACGAAAGCTAGAAGACCCAATCGTGACCGGAAACCAAAATCCTCGATCTAGCCATTCCAACAGATTTCATTTTTCTCTCCAACATTGCATGCTGGCAATTTACGTCAGAGTAATAATTGATCGCATTATAAACCTAATCAGTTCCCATGGGGAATGCCGTAGTTGATGAAGCACTGTCTGAACAGTCTGATACAAAAGAACGCCCAAGATCAACTGTGGGAAAAAAACACAGACTTCCTTATTTGCTTTTGCATGTCTTCCATACATAGCATACACACGTAGCTACGGGGGGCCGAGGGGGGCCACCGCCCCCCAAAAATTATTTCTTGCCACCCCCCCCCCCCAACCAGAGACTGCATGAACAATAAAATCCGCAGAGCCTGGTTTCCATATATTCGATCATATGGAAACCACTGACGCAACGATCGCTGTGATCGCGATCGCCCGAGATAGAAAATGTTCTATCTCAGCGATCATTGCGTTTATATGGAAACGGTGATTTTGCAATCTCAGCGATCTTGGCGATCAGTATGCATCCCAGCGAACCATTAAAACAATGGCCGCGGTCAACCATGGCCGTCTTAGCGATCATATGGAAACAGCGACAGGATTGTTGATCGTTGCGATCGCCGAGCTAATTTTTGAGCGATCGTAGCGATTATGTGGAAACCAGACTTAAAAAGCGTCTAATGGCGTCAAGATTTAGTAACGTAAACCATGTGGCAGACTCGGGGGGGGGGGGGGGAGGTAGCGTGATTGCATCAGTTGTCCTGCATGACTCAACTTTTGTACCTTTTCACTTGCCCCCCCAAAATAAAACTTGCACTCCTTAGATTTCTTAGTCTAGCTACGTGCCTGCACACGTAAAACGCTGAATCAGAGGAAGTCTCCGTTTTGACCAAACATGGACGTCAACAGGCAAATACGATGCAAAAGTGATCGTATGGACTTAAATATAGTTTGACGCGATTTCAGTCTTAATTAAGGTGGCTCCATACAGTTTCTTGAAAAATGGAAAATACAAGTTTGAGAGTCCAAAACACGTGATTAAACAATTCGGAAAAAGAATAAAACGAAATGTTATCCATAGTTAAACAGTCGGACAATAAAAAAATGTTACCAAATAAATAGCAACAGTTGTTGCTATGGCAACAATGACATTTAAAAATGGCTGCCAATTACCATTCAAACTAATTTAATTCGAAAAAAACTTTGGTGACCCCCAATTTTTTTTTTTCATTAAAATTTTTGTTGAAGTATGAGTAATCAATAGGCCGATTTTAAAAAATTCTGTAGAACGAATAATTTTTTTTCCGGAAAAATCATGTTTGTTAATGTTTAAAAAATTTCGTTCTACAGAATTTTTTTTAAATCGGCCTATTGATTACTCATATTTCAACAAAAGTTTTAATGAAAAAAAAATTGGGGGTCACCAAAGTTTTCTTCGAATTAAATTAGCTTGAAGGGTAATTGGCCGCCATATTGAAAAGTTATTGTTGCCATAGCAACAACTGTTGCTATTTATTTGGTAACTGTTTTTGATTGTCAGACTGTTTAACTATACATAACATTTAGTTTTAGTATTTTCCCGAATTGTTTATGCACGCGTGTTTTGGACTCTCAAACTTGTATTTAAAACGACATGGACATGGCCTAAAAAAATGCGCAAGCTTATGTCTATAGTTACGTAGAGGGGTGTGTAATTCTATAATTGCATATCAGGGGTGTGCAACGAATTAACTTACTTATCAAATTGTAAGTGTAAATGATGAACACTTTGTTTAAGAGTCGTAGGAAAGGTTAAATAAGATCATTTTAACTCAGAAAAAGCTGAATTTGAGCCACTATAGTGCCTATTAACTTTGATAAAACATTGATGTTTTATTAATCAATGTTTTATCCGTATTTAAAGATGCTGATTAAACATTCATTTTGAATGTTCGTCATGAATTATTAATGAATTTGATAATAATTGATAAATTATCGTAGCCTATCCATGAACGTATAATGAAAACCTGTAGGAAACTTCCTAGTGAACTGGATCACATTTTTTAATCTGCATATTGAAATCAATGAAGGAAACACGCCAAATCGCGATGCGAATACTCGTTTGAGACGCAAGATCAAACACTCGTTTATCGTGTTTCATCAGGGGACTTCAAACACTCGAAAATATAAAGGGGCTACGCCCGTTTTCATTTGTTTTATCGTGTTTGGAACCCCTAATGAACAGTGCCGGCACAGGGCCCCCCACAAAATAAAGATTAAGGGGGGGTGGGGTGCTCCACAAAAATGTTTTCAAAGATGTTCAAGCAAGAAGAAGACGATAAGACAGGAAGAGAACACTTTCTGTATATGTTAATACTTGATAAGCATGCGATAGATGTATTTTCTAATGTAGAAATAGCACTTCGCATGTATCTCGTGCTGATGGTGACCAATTGCAGTGGCGAGCGTTCGTTTTCGAAGCTGAAACACATCCAGAATAGACTTCGCACGACTATGACACAGGAACGGCTCACCTACTTAGCACGAATGAGCATAGAATATGATATTTTGCATGAGATAAACGTCGATGCGCTGATAGAAGAGTTTGCTAGACGCAAGGCTCGTAAAGTGCCTGGTCTTAAACTAAATTGACAGACTCACATAACTGCAGTATTCTGTAACCATACGTTAATTTTGTCATTTACGTTGTATTGTACCGACACTGTAATAGCCAATAGGTACATCTGTACATGTATAAATATAATTTATATGTTCAACTTCCTAAGTTCTGGTCTCTCTTTATATTCTTATCGCCTTATTCTTTGTTCATTTGTTTGTAATGCAGTAAAAAGGGACTTTTCATGGGGAGGGGGGAGGGGGGGGGGGGGGGGGAGCTTGGCAAGAGGCAAAATCAATTCGTAAGTGGCTCAATTAAGAGGAGACTGGGATGATATTTAAAAAAAACGCCCTGTTATAAGCCAATAGAGTTCACAGTTACCGACGCCATGTTCCAAAAGGGGGCAAAGAGCTAGGGGAGAGCGCGGTTCAGTGGGTCAAGACTGTTTCAGATCCGATAGAGCACCAAACCAAACCAAAACACTAGCCTTAACTGAATCAGTATTATCTAATTATTACCTATATACCAAAACTAATGATGTAAATATTGTGGGATTCCTACATGCTGAGTGTTAGGATTAGTGTTTTGGTGTTGGTATAACTGTGAACTCGTCTATTTGCATCTTGTTAAACTCTCATCCGATCTTTTTGAGAGTATAAATATAGGACCTGTCTTCACGACGATCACCCCTGATGAAGACACTAGATCGGAGTGTCAGGGTCACGAACAGTAACCCCCAAAATTAAGTCTGAAACTTTTCAGTAAACGTACCGTTATACACTATATGTCGGGGTCGGTTACAATTAGTGGTGTGCCGCGGATCGGATTGACCCCTTATAATCCGAGGGTTTTCCAAAACTGTCAATCCGAATCCGATCCGATCCGAAGCCAAAAAATCGTAGTCCGGTCCGATCCGATCCGATCCGAAAACAGCTGCTCAAATCCGATCCGTTCCGATCCGGTCCGAAAAAATTAAAACACCGGATATATCTTGCAATAGTTGCGCAAACTTTCCGAAAAGAAAACCAATGAATAAATAAATTTAAGAAAACTAATAAAAATAATAATCTTATGTAATAATAGCCTTCACGTGTTGTGCAACGTGCATATATACAACTCGGTTAATTTTGTGACAAAAACACCTAACGAATCCGAATATACTTGTTTTAAACGCCTAACGAATCCAAATACTCGGTACAAAGTGAATCCGGAAACTTTTACGAATCCAGAAACTTTTGCTCTAGTGTTAAACGTAGTCTAGGTAAGCTGGAAAAAATGTTGTGACGTCATTCAATATAGGTCTGACGTACAATCCGAGTGATCTAAGCTTGATCTTCGCTGCAAGCATACTGCGAGTTCTCTAGTCGAACTAATTTAACAGAAATTAGCATCGTAATTAAGATCTCAGTTGGTATACCACTGCGCACAGTATGATAAATCTTATTTACCTCTCAGTCACATAGAGTGGAACTAACCTTGTAGCCTTATTGATGCTAGACAAAAGCATGAAGGTTCGGCATATAGAATTATCTAATGCCCCACCCCTCATGGGAAGAGTCGAACCGTACATGTGCATGTTGGGCTACAAAGTCGCATTGCATGTCAGTCAATTTACAGTTAAGGTCTTCATAAGGTTTGCAAGGTCATTTCGGTAAAGGCAGCGCTCGAAATTCGTCAGAATTTATGCCACAAAATTAAACTAGATATCGTTAGAAAGCTATTAATTTGTAGAATACAATGTTGTATTTGGTTTTGCGATAAACACAAGCCAATAATAATCAAGAAATGTTTAATTAAAACCAGAGGATTTCAATCGGGGGCGACTTAAGAACAAAGCGTTTCACTTTGTTATATTTTCGCAGTTCGATTCCGAGATAAATTTCCGGCAGAACGGTGTCAGCGTTTTTTTAATTTATTGCCTGGTTTCCGATTTTATGACTTCTGATTTTGTCCGAATGTTGGTCGAAATTAAAACAGCATTTTCAACTTTGATCGTCAATAAAATCAGCAAAACTCGACATATCAAAAAACGCTGACACAGTTTTGCTGGAAATTTATCTCGGAATTAAACGGCAAAAAAAGATTTTGAACAGAATAAAACGTTTTTTACTCGAGTCGCCCCGAGTGAAACCCTCTGGTTTTAATTAAAAAATTCACAACTATTAACGGTTTGTGTTTATCGCGAAACCAAAAGACACCATTGTATTCTACAATTTAATAGCTTTCTAACGATATCTATTTTATTTTTGTGGCATAAATTCTGACGAAGACCGAATTATATTATAAGTTCGGCATATATTGAATTATCTAATGCCCAACCCTATAGGACGAATCAAACTGTACAAGTACGTGTTGGGCTACAAGTCGCATTGTGTCAGTCAATTTTCAGTTAAAGGTTTTTCTACGTTAATAGACGAGTTCAAGGTTACGGACGCCATATTGAAAAGGGGGCAAAGAGTCTGGGGCGAGCGCGGTCAAAGGGGGCAAACGCCTTATATTTTCATATGTAAACTTCACGGTTTTTGATCAGTGGGTGAATGGTTTACGCTTGTTTTGAACGATTTCGGGTCCGTATCGTTTTGTAATTTCTGTAATACTTCAAGGAAACGTAGGGAAAGCTTTGTATGTTATTTTGGAAGGCTTGGAGGATTCTAAAAGAAATCGCGATGTTTTTTGAGGAATTGTATGCGAGCGCTTCACTGATTTGGTCATGAAAATATTATTCTAGACTCTCTAGGTTCAGTTCACGTCCTTAAAAGTGCAATCTATCACTAACATTTAGAATACCTGCTCGTAAATTGGCTTGTTCATCGCTCCTCGCTCTGTATCAATAGGCGCGTGTACATACAATTCCTCAACAAACCATCGCGATTTCTTTTAGAATCCTCCAAGCCTTCCAAAATAACATACAAAGCTCTTTCTATGTTTCCTTGAAGTATTACAAAAATTACAAAACGATACGGACCCGAAATCGTTCAAAACAAGCGTAAACCATTCACCCATTGATCAAAAATCGTGAAGTTTACATATGAAAATATATGGCGTTTGCCCCCTTTGACCGAGCTCGCCCCAGACTCTTTGCCCCCTTTTCAATATGGCGTCCGTAACCTTGAACTCGTCTATAAATATCGTTAACAACTTCGGCCTGCCATCTGAGTTCCAGTGGCTCAATGGTTAGAGCGTCCGGCTGGCATTCGGAAGGTTGTGGTTTCGAGTCCCGTCTGGACTCTGGGGCTCTGAGTTTTCTCTGAGTTTAACTTACGACAGCCTGTACAGCAAAAACAAACAAAACGTTACCAAAGTTCAACCTGAAAACACTATATACCAAGAGGGTGTTTATACATGAGGCCGGCCCGAACCCAGGCCGGACTGAATTTTGCACTTTTGGTTTTTGTTTACATGACGTCGGCCTTGAAATTGTTGATACTTGGTTCCCCTGTTGCTTCAAGATTTGCATCAATTGTCTTCGAGCTCGTGACCGCCAGAGAATCATTATTTCATGTGGATTTGACCCAAATCTCATTTAAAACAACGTATTGAGTTTGAGAGGTGCAAGTATGCTTATTACATCGGTTAAAAAGCTTTTTTCGTGGCCCAAATCGCTGTTTACATGGAAAGCCGGCCTGGAGGTATACTATAGGCCTGCCTCAAAACTTCAGTTCGGTCTAGCAGGCGACCTGAGGTGAGGCGTGAACCGAATCTCAGGCCGCACTCATGAAAACGATCCACAGTAAAAACACTACAACCAACCTAAAGTCAGTCCGACCTGAGTATTCGGGCCAGCCTCGTGTAAACAGAGTCGTTATGTGTCGTGTCTCAAAGTCATTTGCCAAGCACTTATTTTTATCTTTCAAATCTTTTAAACCTCATCAGCAATAGTCGATTAGCGAGAAAATAAGACCAATTAAAGAAAGATCGTCTGGCGCATAGCGAGAACACCCGAGGCTGAGCACCTGAATGCAGTGTTTCAACATTAGGCTGATTAGAGTTATTAAAAACCACAGTTATTCCGTGAAGATTTTCGATTCAATGCAATTTACCTCGCAATGCCGTCGCCAGACAGTTCACACAAAGCATTGCGCAGTGTAACATACTGGGCGAAGTCATCAAAATCATTGTGACTATCTGCTGCAAACGTTACAAGGAATATTGCAATTACGCACTGAGGGGCGTCCAGCTCCTCGCAACACAATGGAACAACTAAATGGCCATAGCGTCTTAATATAGATTCAATTACAAAATATACACTTGTTTCCATAAACTGCTACCCTGCCCAATTTCAAAAAGCTTTATATTTTGAACATTGGCCGGCTTACTTAAAGTTAAAAAAACATGTTCCTGCATGCATGAAGAACTCAGTCTTAGATCATCAAATGAGGTCAAACTGGAAGTACCCCTAGTAAATGGTACCTGGCGTTCACTGGGGCTACTGCAAAATCACAGTGCTATATATAGTAGGTGAAGGTGTTTTGCAATCATATACATGCGCAGGTTGTCACATGCAGTGCTAAGGTCTAAAGTCTATTAAACACATTGGTCACAGACAAAAGTCAAAACACAATCCAATTCTCCGATAGAAAACACAATTTGCAATAACAAAACACGATTGCCTGTATTTATTAACGTATTTCCACACATGTACACACGGTTCATAAACTTTATTCAAACAACATAAATACCAGATTTGGTATATAAGATACATACATATAACATATAAACTAGAGTACGTGCTCAACTATAAACTTTCAAAACTTCTTAAAACATTAAAACAGTATTTAGCTACCAAAGTCATAATTGTTTTGTCTTGCATAGCAATGACATACATGAAAAGGTCTTGATAGCTAAATTTAGAAAATGAGTTATTTATTTTACAGAGACTTTCCATAAAATTAACTCTAAGATCGGCGAACTTTGTGTTTCTGCATGACATTAAAAGGTGTTGTTCGTTCCCAATCTCGTTTAGATCACAATGTTTGCATAATCTTTCACTGTATGAAACATTTCCGTATCGACCAGTTTCAACAGGTAGTTTATGAGCTGAAATTCTTAATTTTGTAACCGCTTGACGATGTTTGAAGTTGCGAATTGAAGAAAGATATTTTTCAAAGCCAAAATTTATTTTCAGTTTTTTAAAGACTCTTATGTTCATATGTCGAGTCTCTTCAGGTATTAAATATCAACACAACTATAAACGGCGTGTGCGATTGTAAGTGTATATAATATCAAGATACTTGCCAGCGACATTACTGACCAACAACTATGTCTGTGAACACACAGAACACATCCGAGACGAGTGATCAGACATCAGGAAAGCAAAGAAAGAAAGTATTATTTCCACACATGTACAGCGTTCAATATGTCAAGTCTCTTCGCCTTATTACACAGCTTCATGTTTACCTAGAAAGTGTCACCTGCAAGTTCACTTAATGAACGGCGTGTGCGATTGTAAGCGTATATAATAATATCAAGATACTTGCCAGCGACATTACTGCCCAATAACTATGTCTGTGAACATAACACACAAAACACATCCGAGACGAGAAAGGGCACTCACTCACATTGTCGAAAAGAATCTCGTTCCCAGAGCCCACGTTCCCCTTACCCACGTTCCCCTTACCCAGCGGGCGGGAAACGAGAGGCTCTGGGATGGAGGTGTGCGAATCCGATCCGATCCGATCGGATTCGGACTAAACTTTTATCGTTCGGATCGGATCGGATTTTGTTCTTTTTTCCCCAGATCGGATCGAATCGGATTTTGCACTTTTTTACCCGCATCAGATTCACTTTTGTCATTGTTTTTGTCACAAAATTAACAAATTCACTAGTTGTATGCACGTTGCACAACATATGAACGTTACTATTGCATAAGATTATTATTGTATAGTAGTTTTCTTAAATTTATTTGTTCATTGGTTTCCTTTTCGGAAAGTTTGCGCAATTATTGCAACATATATCCGGTGTTTTAATTTTCTCGGATCGGATCGGATTTGAGCAGCTGTTTTCGGGTCGGGATCACACCACTACTCTGGGATAATATTCCATTCACGCCATCACAGGATTCTTGTTATCCGGAAGAAGAGTTATATAGAGTTCACTGTGTTCATCAGCCAATGAAATATCGATGTGAAACGGATTATCCCAGAGTCTCTCGTTTCCCGGATGGGGAACGTGGGCTCTGGGAATGAGATTGTCGAATGACAATTGCTGTTTTTCATTTCCTTGTTTCGTTGTTGAGATATTTCAGTTTGTTTGATATGTAAATGTCACATGTTGTGACGTACATGTACAACCTTTGGAATTCTATAACATGTTCTCGCGACTCGCGAGTGCTGTTGTGCCCACATTCGTTCACACAACAGAAGGATGGCATAGTTAAACACGGAGCGAGTGCATAAAAGGCACCCCGTCCAGGGTTAAATATTAGACACTTAAGTTTCGCGTTTGCGAGCTCCAGCAAACGACAGAATTTTGTCACTTTGCGTTTTGCTTTTCCTCGTCATCATAGTGTATATATATATATATATATATATATATATATATATAGTTTTCTTAATATATATATAGTTTTCTTATATACTTTCTTTTATACGAGAATGTTCTTTTTTTTTTCTAAAAATCGGCCGTATCGACTGATTCTAACGATATATAACACACCTTCAACGGATAAAAACTTCTCGAGATATCTTGTGTCAAACATGAGTTTTTCACAACATGGCCGGGAGAAAAGAGTCCGAATAACGCTGATGACGTCAAATCGGGACAAGCTGTAATCGACGACTACAGTTGTTGTTTTAAGATCCAGATGTAGACATTGTCACAAAACACAGAGTAATCGATAATTTTCTGCAGCCTGTCTCTCTAAACTATAGGTAATTAAACAACTGTAGTCGTCCGACAGCTTGTCCCGATTTGACGTCATCACCATTACTCAGACTCAGACTCTTTTCTCCCGGCCATGGTTTGGAAAAAACATTTTTGGCGATGTTTGATGCAAGATATCTCGAGAATTTTTTATCTGTTTAAGGTATGTTATATATCGTTAGAATCGTCTCGATACGGCCGATTTTTAGAAAGAAAATGAAAATTCTCGTATATACACTCTAAATTTGCAAAAAGCGTGTGGCAGTCTGTCGGATTACAAAACAACAACAGTTTCCCGTTCTTTCTTGGTCAGAAGATGGCGCAGGCGCAAAACGTTTGCCAGCAGTGTTGTGTCAAGGCCTTGGCAACCCTTAGCCCTTAAAAGTAAAAACGATGGTAATGCTACTTAACTTGGAATGCGTAGGAGAAATACTGTACCGTTCTTAAGTATGTAACCCATAGAAACAACTCGAAGTATTCATAAAAATCACTCATATTATTTGCCGCTTACCAATATTATATTGTCTTAAAACCACATAAAAAGCTCATCGCCGACCGATCGCATTTTGAGGCCCGCGTACAAATATTTTTTTCTATTTTGTTATAAAGTATAAATGCATCGCCTAACCGAACCTCTGAAGAAAGGTAATTTTTTAAATTTTATATTCGATGTCCCAAGTCTGGAAATTCTGCCAAACAGAATTATTTCGAGAAAAAGTACGTTGCGTTTTGGTAAAACTTGGCTTGTAGTTTAATAATTGACAAACCAGTACACAGTTTTGTATAAACTGAGTGTATAAACTGAGTTAGTAAGTGAGTTGGTCACGACCACAGTCGAAGGCAGCCATATACGAATTTTATCTTCGAGTGTTGGTGAGAGAGCTATACCAAGACGAGAAGATCAAACTCGTATGCCCAAGCGGTTATGTAATATTCTGTTTATTTTATAAACATAATGACCTAAAATTATGGTTAATTTTTACTGCATTCAAAAAAAGATATTCTTGAACCAATATCTTTACGTGTAAAAATATTGTACTTTAACAGTGACGATTTTCTCAGTGGCCTGGATCACACTAGAATTTAGTGAAATATTAAATCGCTTTATTTGTGATTCTAAAGGCCTGGCCAAACGCTTTCAACATCGCATTCAACATCATTCAACATTGTTGAACGATGTTGAATAATGTTGAAAGCACGAGTGGCCAAATGAATTCAACATCGTTCAACATTCATGAATGACAATTCATTGAACGCGGGCTACCACAAAAGCTGGAATCGACAATATCCCACATGGCGCATGTCTCTGTTCAACAAAGTTGAATGAAATGTGGCCAAATGTGTTCAACACCTTTCAACATTTTGAGAACAATAGAAATGTTGAACGCGTGTTGAACGAAAATTTGAACATGTTCAAATTTCGTTCAACATCATTCAACACCATTCAACAACGTTCAACATCATTCAACAGGGGTGGCCAAACGCTTTCAACATGTTGAATTCAACAATGTTGAACGATGTTGAATGAAATGTTGAAAGCGTTTGGCCAGGCCTTAACGCTTTCACTTACTAATTTATTTCCATAGGAGATACTCATCGGTGCAGCTTGATTGCGTCCGTAATTATCTAGAAGATAAAGACGACAAAAATTAAGCAAGCACTTCGTGCTGGCGCTTCCGGCGTGCAATTATACTATAAAAAAGCCCTAGCAAGCCCCGCCTCACGAATAAGCTCCACTTCAGAGCTCGAAATTTCGAATAAGCACCCACTTCTTATCGAGGTGGCTCTTTGCGGTTTCCACATACCGTAGATTAAGAGCTAAGTTTTCCATCTAGCTTTTTCGCACCGCCATTTCAATGAACAATATCCAGTATGCCATCAAAAACATCTACAAAGCGTATTTGATGATTGGCGTTACGTCAACGTCACACTTCTCAGTGATATTTTTTGAAGACATTTCTGACAATGCGCCATTTTGAATTTGACAAGATTTCCAGTTATAAAAAGTAAAACTTACATCTGCAAAACTTACAGTAATTTTTCGTTGCCATTTTATCAGTGGGTTAATATTATATCGTCTAGTTTAATATAATGAAGAAAAGATTTACATCGCGTTTCACCTTTTAGAGAAGAAGGTGTAACATTTTGTTCTTGGGGGCACGGTTGGCGTGTGCTGTTAACGCGCTGCCTCTCACCAAAAAGTTAAGCCCGGTTAGACGGGGTTAGTACTTGGATGGGTGACCGCTAGGGAATGACCCCGTTGCCGAGCTTGAAACTCATAAACTCCGGTTTTCCTCCCTCTGTAAAATCAACACCTAACATCTTAGCTGTGATCCGTGGTCTGAACTGTGTCGTATGGCGGCTGTCTGTAGCGTCTTTGGTATGCTTCAACACGGCTACGTTGATCTGCGTCCTTCGCAATTCAGCCGCTGGCTGCAAGTAAGGATGATTACCCCCCCGTCCTTTATCCTTTTATTTTGTGAGCATAAAAAAATAACCCAATAAGCTATACCGTTTTAAAGTTCACACCATGTGTTATCAAAATAACACAATTTCAATTCATATACTTTAAACTTTAAAGAAATAAACTGGGCTCTCTTTAGTCCAATAGAAGATACTTGTTGACGAGTAACATTTTAAGATCAAGTTATAGGTGTTAATCCGAGTAAACGAAACATCATCTGGAATTTGACTCACGACGTTCGGTCGGTTTACTATAATTATATAGCTCGCTGCTCTACTGACTGAGCTACAACGTCAAGTTGGGAGCAGGTCGTGGAATAATGGTACTTATATAGATTTGTACCCTGCGAGCAGAGCCTTCTTTTCCTTATTTCTTCGCTGAGAGAGAGGAAGAAAAGTAGGCTCTGCTGTATTCGTGTTTGGCTTCGTCCAAGATTTAGGACGAAGTAACCCGTTTAAGACCGTTTAACCGGTTCTCGTATTGTTTTCTGCTCTGATTGGGACTGGGTTCGAGGTTGTAACCAAGCAACGGACATGCATGCGCAATGGAAACCAGTCACGAATACAGCAGAGCCTACTTTGCTTCCTCTCTCTCAGCGACGAAATAAGGAAAAGAAGGTTCTGCTCGCAGGGTAATATATTTTAAATTTCGAAACTGAAATCTAGTTTCTTCAATATCGAGACACTTAACTCTTCAACATATGTTGTTGAAAAAACTATCGCTGGTTCGAATTGTTTTCAGCATAAAGTTCATAAAGCTTCATTTGTTTTTGCTCTATAACCTGTTGTAAGTTCTTAAGCTCAGATTCTCCTGACGGGACTCGAACCCACAACCTTCATACGTTCTAACCATTGGGCAAACTACAATCTCGGTCTGTCATATGAGTTCTAATAGCTCAATGGTTAGAGCGTCTGCGTCTTGGAAGGTTGTGCATGGGTTCGAATCAGAGTCGGACTGGCTCCGTATTAGGGGCGGTGCCATTAGGGAGAGGGGCGCCGTCAGGGTTTCTTTCAGAATATTTAACAAGGGGGCAAAACAGGCAATACTTACTACGTGTGGGGCAAGGAGCGCCGAAGGCGCGACCAACTTCTAGGGGGGCCGCAACCTCGTACCCAGGTCTTATCTCCGCTCCCCGCCCACCACGCTACGTAAACACCCTGGTTGCGGCTGGTCACGTGCGGCTGGTCACGTGCCGCTAAACGAATTTTATATCAGGGGAGGGGTAGTAAGCTTTAGTAAGCTGCACAATCAATGCTACAATACAAGTCCAGTTTTAATACTCGTATTCTAAAATCTGTCATTAGAAAATCTGACATTAGAATACTAATACTAAATTAATGCCAGAAAAATAGTACTATTTAATACTAAATGGTGGTATTCTATTGTTCATTTGCTTCTTTATAGCAATAACTAGTGTAATACATTGTGTTCTGGACATATTATTCCATAGTGTTTTGATTCATCAAGATTAGACATACTATAGTGAGCTCTATATAGAGTCCACTGTAAAGAACTTTTGTTTTCTTTTGTCATAGCACAGAGTCACTAATGAATATTCAATAGAGTCACTACAGTACTGTAGTCAATATAGAGTAAATTCTCCGGTAAACGTGCTAGATGCAAAAAAACCCAACACATTTATAGTTAAAATTGAAACTTCTTCTGCTAAGACGGTTAGAGAATGGTCACTCGTGCTATATGGGATATAAAATCCCGAGAATTACATAGAAGACCACTCGGCCTCCGGCTCCTCGTGAACAAACAATTGTTTTTGTCCTATAAATAAGAACTTGTTAAGAACCATCTCACTACACACCCAACATAGAAGAACCACTTGGAAAGATAGGGTTCTTTCTCGCGGGTTTTTACTGTAAAGGCCTGGCCAAACGCTTTCAACATCGCATTCAACATCATTCAACATTGTTGAACGATGTTGAATAATGTTGAAAGCACGAGTGGCCAAATGAATTCAACATCGTTCAACATTCATGAATGACAATTAATTGAACGCGGGCTACCACAAAAGCTGGAATCGACAATATCCCGCATGGCGCATATGTCTCTGTTCAACAAAGTTGAATGAAATGTGGCCAAATGCGTTCAACACCATTCAACATTTTGAGAACAATAGAAATGTTGAACGCGTGTTGAACGAAAATTTGAACATGTTCAAATTTCGTTCAACACCATTCAACAACGTTCAACGTCATTCAACAGGGGTGGCCAAACGCTTTCAACATGTTGAATTCAACAATGTTGAACAATGTTGAATGAAATGTTGAAAGCGTTTGGCCAGGCCTTAATACGTAAACGCACTAAGTGTATACACAAAACAATTTCCCGCGTTCAACAAACTCCCCAGTAACAGCAACTAATCTCCCATCAAGAAGTATGCTTGCCATATAGCAATTGATATTGGCTTGCTATACACAGAACGAGTCTTTTGTAATCAGCAATACAGACAAAGAGAGTTCAAGGGCACCAATTAACCTAGAATAATCTGTACAATGATGCGAAAAATAGGCCACCTCAGAGGTTTGAGTGGAGGGCGGAGCCGATTCCGTTATGCACAATTGAGGCCGATTTTGGAGAAGGAAAATTGAAAAGTGGAAATTGATACTCGGGTAATTAATGACGATAAAGGTTGTTCTCCGAGTGAACGAAGCCATACTGGGCAAGTAGAAAAGTTACTTGACCACGGCTGGATTCGAACCCGCGACATTCGGTTTACCAGTCCGACGCTCTACCAACTGAGCTACGGTTTAAATACTGAATTTCAAAACTATCTCGTTTCATCAAATCAGCATCGAACTGTACTCAGTTCAGACTGTATATAGGAGTCTCAGTCCACTGAGCTGCGAAGGCTGTTGCCAAGAGCTTAGAGGCCGTTTACATGAATCCAGATTGAGTTTCAATCTGGATTGAAATGCGAAGTCAGTCTGGAATGAGAACGGGATTGAACTCAATCTGGAATGAGCTAAATCTCAATCGGGATTCATGTACACAGCCCCTTAGTCAATGAGCTCTGTATATATAATGGTAGCAATGCCAAAAAGATTGACTTTGGGTGATGAATAAAATAGCATTAGGATGGGATGGAAGGGGATAGAATGGGATGAATGGGTGAGTGATTGAATGGATTGATGAGTGGGTGGGTGGGTGGATAGGTGTATGGGATAGTAAAATGAATGGATAGATTGAATGGATAGATTGATGCACGCACGCACGCACGCACGCACGCACGCACGCACGCACGAACGAACGAACGAACGAACGAACGAACGAACGAACGAACGAACGAACGAACGAACGAACGAACGGAACGAACGAACGAACGAACGAACGAACGAACGAACGAACGAACGAACGAACGAACGAACGAACGAACGAACGAACGAACGAACGAACGAACGAGGAATGCCCCTTGGGATCTATGTTTTGACAGTGAAGATCTGGAAGGTTCTGTTCAGAGATGGGTTGATTTGTTCCGAACGAACGAACGATATCCGCCCCAAGCACTTCGGATAATATCTGTCCCAATTTCTGAAATGCAGTCTGTAGAGCACCTCATATCAACTCCCGAGGAAAACGTAGGGAATCAAGGTCGCATATTTCTGTTAATAGGCTTTGGGTGTCCTCTATGAAGTGTTTCCTAATTACTCTATCCTTGAAATTCCTCTCTGTCTTACTAAACGTCATATACTTGCTACAAGCACATTCCATCTCAACTATCATTTATCCTAGCCATGCATACATTGCGTTTTCTGCGAAAATCTCCAAGAAGAAACAAATCCTTAGAACTTCAAGAATAAAGAGCAAAGGAAATTGGATATCAAAGTAATAAAACAGAAATTGGATAAAAGAAAGAAAATTGGACATAAAACAAATGTACAATGAAATATATAGCACGGCTTAGCACGACCTCAATCAAGAATTTGACCTCAAGGCTTAATAACCTCTCAAAAACCGGATGGGACAATGAAGCGCTTTACCCCCACTGTAAAGTATCGCTCTTTGTTCGAACGTTCTAGTAGAACTCTATCAATTAGTTGAAACAGAAAGTACCGTTGTCAATGCATGGGCACAATTCTAGGCAGGGATTATTTCAACGTGCAGTGATAACCAATTTGTGCAGTGATAAATGAGATTTGTACAGGGGGATAAGCGCAATTTTGTGCAGTGATAAATTTTTCTTTAATATTTAAAAACTGGGTGTTATTCGTGAACAGATTGCATCAGAAATTATGTTCAAAGGCACAGTACATACTACATTCCAACATATACTATTTAATATCAATATTTAAATTAGCAAATACACAAATAAGACGATAAGTTAAAGGACCCTTGTCGGCTTGTCCACTATCTTCTGATAACGTTAAGCGTACCGTAAACTAACAGCCTTATGCCCTTAATTTGAACTTTCAAGATACACGAGTATAGCTATTATAGCAGCCTATACCGCGCCCTAATAAAGAAAACGCTAGCGTTCTTACTATTTAGCCAGACTACACAATGGTGCCAACCAGCCAACCCCACATAACATGCTTGAGGCTTCTCTCAGGTCGATGCGTCTGTGCCCGTGTGCTACTGTTTGACCATTGTTATTTTGAAAATGCGAATGTATGCTGTGCGAAAGGGATTAAATCATTAAAAATTGGGAAAAGGAGGGCCGCTTATGTATACTATGACAGTACGACTAGTTGATTACTGACGAGCTACCTAGCTACTCAGTGCAACATCGCTGTTTAACGTGCTACTGAAGTTAGATTTTATGCCTTTTTCATCTCTTTGTGCAGTGATAAAAATTCCTTAAAATAATCCCTGATTCTAGGCTTGATTTCCAGTCGTATCTCGAGCCCTGGTCATTGAACTCTAAGTAAACTGGAACGCTAACTCCATAAGTCAGGCCCTATGAATGGATGAAGCCAAAAATCTTTAAACATTTTTTCTGAGTTTTGAGCTGAAATACTTAACGCTGAACGTTAGGCTGTATATGAAACTGAAGCTATTGAAAAATGTTATTTGGTATAGAAACTTCAAGACTTTAGCTAAAAGGGAAATAATTAAAAGATATAAAAACAACTGCCATTTTGTTTGCCGTAGGTTACAAAATGGCAGTTGTTTTTATATTTTTTAATTATTTCCCTTTTAGCTAAACTCTTGAAGTTTCTAAACCAAATAGCATTTTTCAATAGCTTCAGTTTCATATATAGCCCAACGTTCAGCGTTAAGTATTTCAGCTCAAAACTCAGAAAAACTACAACAAGTTTCTTAGTGTTATTTCCCAGCGAAATATGGTCGAACATTTACTACATTTTAAAAAGTTTAAAATAACAAGGAAGCTTATACTATACATCAAATTGAAGCCAATGCTATTTCTGAAAACATACGTATAAAACAATGTATTTCAATCCGTTGTTTTGGAGTAATTTGTTATCGTCCCAAACAAAATATATGGCAGGATGAAAATTAAGTAACTTGAAGCACGGGAGCTACCTGCAAAGGGACTGGCACTGGCTTTAACCCCCCCCCTGAGTTATCGTTCCAGTCTTCTTATAGTTAAATGGCCCCGGTACTTTCCTCTCCCTATATCAAGGCTGGACTCGTCAGCTTGTCCATTGTCGATTTGCACCAATCACAAACGTGTCTGCACATTTTCAACAAGCATGCATATATATTATTGTGATTATTGCAACGAATTACCCCATCAGTTCAAAGTGGTCATCAATAGAGTGCTGATGAGTGGGGCATGCTTTCGCATTATAGAAAGGTTTAACTGGTTAATTGTCCATAAGATTTACAACGAAAAACTCGAGATAAATGGCCAAGAAAAGTTTTCATGATTTCTTACACTGTTAAAGTCAATCGAAAAATTTCGGCTGACTCGAGTGGGATTTGAACTCGCATCTTCGGGATTCCGCTCGATAGCTCAACAGGTGGAACGGCGGACCGGAATCCCGTTTGAAGTTTTTCCTTTCCTTGCTTCGTTCTTGAGATATTTCAGTTTGTCTGATATGCAAATTAAACATTTTAACGTCACATGTGCATAACGATTTATTGAAAAAAGTTATATATCTTTGCTGTTATGAGGGAAGCAGGTGCGTGTGTTTCACCCAGAACAACAAACACGTAGATTTTCAAGTGACTATATTTAACAATAGCAAAGATATATAACGTTTTTCGATAACTCATTATGCACCTGTGACGTCGCAACATGCGACATTTACATCAAACAAACTGAAATATCTCAAGAACGAAGCAAGGAAACGAAAAACTGCAAAAGATGTTACTCTATCATTTTAAGTGTTCTTTCAAATAAGACAAACTTAATTTTCGTTTCATAGGCATGCACTTTAACGCATAACCAACAAAACCCCTAAAAAAACGTCCTGGCAAACACATTCTCCATATCAGTAAACAAAATGAAATAAAGGGGAAATGCAGTATAGCAATAAGATTCCTATGATATTAGTGTTTTCAGCTTGTAAGTTGGTAAAGTTTTTTCGTCTGTTTTTGCTGTACACGCTGTCGCATAAGTTAAACTTCAGAGAAAAACTCCTGATGGGAGTCGAACCCACAAGTTTCCCTCTGAGTTTACCTTACGACAGCTTGTACAGTAAAAACAAACGAAAAAACTTACGTTCAGTCCCCTCGGCACCGTGCTCGTATGTCAATATCTAATTCCCTCCCCTATAGACATTGACAAATTTAACGAGTAGTTGTTCTATTTGTTTGCTTACAATTCAAGGCGGTCTAAATGAGCAATAAATAACCATAGCTTTTGGAAACCTTTTTGTTCATATTTTTAGCAACCCGACGCGAATGATTAATGTCTCTACACTTTACTTAACTCATTAGCACCTCGCCTTTTTAGTCACTTAAAAAGCATAGCACACGCCTTGTATTCACCAACCGGCAAACGAGAAGAAGGCGTCTCGCGATATTTGTCTAAATGAAGCCCTAATCACGTTAATTATCGCAAGCTAAGCACACAGCTGTGTGATTAATACAAGGCTAGGACTAAATAAAAACATACGATGAAATCAAAACAAAAACTAAATGGCAGGTGAGTGTGCATGCGACTTAGCAGTTTTGCCCGCGTGCACAGTCATGAAACAAAACATGCTTGTATTTAAAACAAAGTGAAAAGGTGGTAAACTGCGAGATTATAGTTTTGATAACGAAACACTGACGTTTTGAGGGGAGCCCATCATCAGAGTAAAATGTATGTGTTGGTCTTGATAACAAAATACTGACCTTT
Source organism: Paragorgia papillata (assembly GCA_035771165.1). Classification (NCBI taxonomy): domain Eukaryota; kingdom Metazoa; phylum Cnidaria; class Anthozoa; order Scleralcyonacea; family Coralliidae; genus Paragorgia; species Paragorgia papillata. The sequence goes on from JAWNZC010000149.1 coordinate 1,779,497, forward strand.
TGAAAGGAGGTCTTCAGCAGAGTAAAATGTTATGTGTAAAGTGTTTCACATTTTACTCTGATAATTAAGGAGCTCCACTCGAAATGTCAGAGGTTTTTCCAAGTTAGCCTTAAAAGGTCAACTGAGAATTTAGACTATTTAGGTTCTTAAATAGGTTCTTATTTTCTTAAAAAACGTTTGTTTTTACAGTACCTTCCGACGCACTCTATACTAGTTGATGACTGTTACTGTTATTGATAAGAGTCTTTATAACATAGCTTTGATATAGCAACGTTTTTGATTGGCTGTCGTGCGTCCTCCATCACTCGATGGAGCACGGCAAAAAAGCGCGGGGAAAATTTCAAAACAAAACTGAGTTTTAAATTGACTTTTTACGGTCTATTATATTATCAAAATACCGAGTCATTTAATTTTATTGAGTAATAAAGAACAACGACCCAGAAGACATAAACTGGGTCTGGGTAACCGAGTTTAAACTGTCCTTTTGGTTGGATTTTAGTGAACAAAAAAGACTTGGCTACGAAAGTAGAAAAACTCAACAACCAAAACGATTCGCCGGCTTGTGAAAGGATTTAATGCTATGTTAGAAAAGAAATGGCTCATGGTTTAGTGTGCTCCTCCATCGAGTTATGGATGCACTTGGGAAATTGGGAGAGCACTTTCCCGCGTGCATCCATAACTCGATGGAGCACGCTAAACCATGAGCCATTTCTTAAACTCTACTCACTGAAACTATATAATCATGAGTGTAGAGGAAATAGTATTTATATACAGTATATCAAATTTTTATATTGAAATTACAGGAGATTCTGCACAGTCTGGTTGGCATATAAAAACAGTTACTCATAACCCAATGGGCCCTCACCCCTTGATGGGACTAGTTCGTAGAATTAACTGGGGGAAACTTGCCAATTAAAGTGCCCCTGACCTCGACAGTTTTTATTGTCTTATTTGAAATAACTTTTAAAATGATAAAGTAAGTTCTTTGGAAGATTTTCGCTTTTTCGCTTTGTTTTTGAGATATTTCATTTTGTTTGACATGCAAATGTCCGGAATTTACGTCGCACATGCATAATGACTTATCGAAGAAGTTTGTGTTTCTCTTTCATTCTCCAACGAAATCCTTTAAAATCGAGAAGTTTCGTGTTGTGGGAGAAACACGCACACATGTTATTCATAATTTAGTGTTTTTATTTGATGAACGCAAAGATATATAACATTCTCTGATAAGTCATTATGCATGTGTGACGTAAATTCCGGACATTTGCATATCAAACAAAATGAAATATCTCAAAAACAAAGCGAAAATGCGAAAATCTTCCAAAGGAGTTACTTTATCATTTTAAACGTTCTCCCAAATAAGACAATAAAAACTGTCGAGGTCAGGGGCACTTTAAGCATCTGTGTGTGTGTGTGTGTGTGTGTGTGTGTGTGTGGCAATTCATCTGTATTTGTATTATAAATATATCAAATATCTAGCTGTCATACCAACACTTTTTGGCCAACCGAAAATAACGGTCCCCTGAAAGTAGAGAGCCCCATGGACGCTAATCCCAACAAAGCAACGAGGGGTGCCACTTTGGAAACTATACGGTGCGTTGGTTAAAAGGCTTTTTTTCGTGGTCCCAATCAGATTATATAGATTCCGCTGGCCTGGTCTAGCAGGCGACCGCGGGAGATTAGGCCAGCGTGAACTGAATCTCAGGCCGGACTCGTGAAAACGATCTATAGAAAAAACACACTACAATCGACCTAAAGTAGAGCACCGAGAATTTTCAACTCCTTGCCATCACATTTGCGAAATGTCAACCTCTCTATTAGTCAATTTAAATCTAAACTGTTAGAATACTACCAGCACGCAACCGAACACGTATACAATGTTGAAACTCCACAAACTTTTAAAACCGTCTGTGTAAAATGTCACTCGTGCCGTCCTCTGTCCGGTCTTCTTGTTAAAATGTGCTGTTAATTTATGTATTCACGAGTCTCAGGTTAGAAGTTACTATTTATATTTATGTTTTAATGTTTTTCATATTAATTTTGTATTTTGGGGATCCCGTAATGGAGCCACAAGCTCTGTGGGACTTCCCTGCCATTTTTGGCAAAGCTTGTAAATAAAATAAATAAAAATAAATAAAGTACAGGCCAGCCTCGTGCATACAAACACCCTTCGTGTGACTGACTGTTCACGCGGTGTGCGAACGCAATATAGGAATCACGCGCTTCAAAAAATCATTTCAAGCGTATCGTGTTAGCTTGTATGCCTAACCACGACTACCCAACGATACGTTTGTACTAAAAAAAACAAAAAACGAGTAAAGTATCGATGGAATTTAACAGAAATTTTAATTTTCAACACGAAGTGAAACTGTAAGACACAGGCGGCGCTAGAACAATATTATGATTTATGAAATTCTTTCTCTCACCACAACATTGGGGAACAGCGGAGTGGCGTGTAACACACGTGTTCCGAACGAAAACAAGTGTGCCGGCGAGATAGGGCCAAGAGCCTTTTATAAAGCAAGCAATTACATGGTCTCGAAGGCTAAGCTACGGTATTCAACGTAGTTAATCGAGCGTTAGTTACCTTGCAAAGTAATTAATTGGCTGTGAATTGAACGACAACGGCGGAAATAGAAATTGCATTTAGAAATCGTTGAGGATATTCAAAAAACTCTGTTGGCCTGCTGTATCAGAAGAGAGAATTGTCCACGAATATCAACTTTGGAAATTTTCGATTTTAAAAATCGATCTCTCTTAACAAAATGAGTAATCAGGTAAGTGTGTCCATCTTTATGCACATAAACGATTTAAAAGAACTAGTCAGTGTTTAAACGCGAAATGATTTAACCGTTTTTAATTTAAACACTTTGACCTGAGTTCAGTATCAAGAACTCAAACTGACATGCACGAACGGTTGTTCGAGCTCCTAATTTAGTATTATCGCCTTGGAAAGATTTCATAAGTCAATGTTCAAACATGAATATACAGTACACGACATTGCCCTTATGAGGAAAAATACAAAATTCTAGTTCGAACTCATTGTGTTGTTGTCATCTGAAGTACTTAGAAATCATTCGAATGAACGAGTTCGGAACTTGGGGGACATTTGTTACCTTTATGTCTTAAAAAATACTTTAATCACAGATATCTATACGACAAGTGTGCCTAAGTTAAGTTCAAATTATAGTAAAGCCAAACTATGGATACAACTGAGAATATATTTATTTATTTGTTGGCGTTATATCTCCTTGATTTGAAATTAAAATAGTTTCGCTAAGTGCTCATATATTAGAATGCGGAAAATACGAACTATTTTCGAAAATCCTACAAACTATATACTATAACAGTCACCAATAATTATCTCGTATTGTCAGTTGCGATATTTTAATCGGTCAACTCGCATGGTTTTGTAAAAAAAAAAGATGAAAACCCGAACGTGTAAATAATTTTAAAAAATATTTGTAGAATCATGGACTAACCAAAGAATGAATTAGTTACGAAAAAAAGCTGCTATATAAATGTTATTTACTTTCTTTTTAAATAGTAGAGGTTAGGAAATTGGATAAATTTGTTGACTTAGAGACTGTATAATGCAGGAAGCTGTCAAACTCTAGTCTAACCCCACCAACTAATTTCTTTCTAATGACCATCAATTAGTGAACGCCTTGGGCAATTATCTAAAGCCACTAATGTTTAGAGCTTTGTTCATATGTAAGTTATTAGTATCGGATTGTGAATGACACGACCTGTAATGTATGGATGGATGATGGATGGATAGATATAGTTTAATAAAACTACATGGCAAGCCTAAACAAGGGCTGAATTGCGTATATTTGCGAGCTTTGTTCATATGTAAGTTATTAGTATCGGAGTGTGAATGACACGACCTGTAATGTACGGATGGATGGCTGAATTGCGTAGGTTTTACAGAGGAAAAAAAGAAAAAGGAAAATTTACAAACATATTTAGAAACAAATCTTTTCACACAGTAGGAATAAAAGTATTTTTAAAGCGATTAGTGTAGAAATTAGGAGGAATGTATGCACGCTGGTGTCTAAGATTGTATTTCGGATTATTCTTGGGAAGTAACAAGTGGTGAAGTTTATGACAGTTATTTGATAATATTGACTGAAATAATTTTTTACATAATTCTTATCCTCGGTCGAATAAGGTGGTAAGCCGGCCAGACAGCTATGTTTGCTTCCTGTAAACATTTTGGCAATCAATGGTGAAACACTTGTGCATGCACCATATACATGTTTGTATACAGTCAGATGTTTGAAGCGTAATGCATTATTAGGGATCTTAAAATCTACCACACGGCAAGCTCGACTACGAGGCCTTCAAAATGTTAAAATGCAATGTGAATTGAAGCATTTAAGTATAAAAATTTTATTGGGCAATGCATTGTGCATGGTGTATGTTGCGGGATCAGAAATGGAGAATTTAGCGGGCTAAAATATATTTTAATCCGCTGATCTGAGCTTATCAGTGTTAACGGTTCTAAATCACTATTGGTTTGTTGTTTATGGAATTGTATACTTCTCTTGTCAAAACTTTGAAGAAAAGATTGTTTTGACACGTAAGTTATGAGTTATGTAAATATTTAATGCAATGGAATAAACGCTGAAGCGAAGGCGGCTCTTTTTCAAGATACTGTTTACTGTACTGTCTTTGATTTTCTTCTGAATGTCCACTTTTATGATATAGTAATACAGTTGACCTTCTTGGCCATCAATACGTTTTCGCCCCTTCTCAGAGCTACTTTTAAACCCCCGCGCCAAAATAAGCCTGAGTCGGGCCAAAAACATATGTATATGCACGCGCAAACATAAACTCTATTGTGATAATACCCCATTTATACACGGCACAAAAATATCAGCTGAATTGCGATCCGGCTTTAGAGCAAGAAAATACAGTGAAATACGGACTTACTTCTAGAATCGCAAGGTAGTTGCATTTTTCGCAACTGGTCCCGGTTTGGTCTTAAAATGTATATATTCCAAACTCGAATTTTCCTTCACCAAAAATCCCTAGAACATGCTATGTAATCGAGTGAAATGCCCAATATTACTTCTAATAAACCCAATTCTCTCCTGGCATTACCACCTTAATGTATACAGAACTCGCAATCAAGCTCTCGGCAACGGCCTCCGTGGCTCAGTGGTCAGAGCATTGAACTAGAATCGCAAGGTCGTGGGTTCAATTCCTGCCGAAAGGCCTGTGTAGTTGCATTTTTCGCAACTGGTCCCGGTTTGGTCTTAAAATGTATATATTCCAAACTCGAATTTTCTTTCACCAAAAATCCCTAGAACATGCTATGTAATCGAATGAAACGCCCAATATTGCTTCTAATATACGACTTACTTATACGTCTTATATTGTCTTATATGAACTGCTGCGGTGCAGGAAGCGCTGAAGGTTTGCTAATGTAGTATAAATGTAAACAAGGCCGTTTTTCTGAATCTAATATCTTTAGTTTCCGAATGTATAAATACGACACGCGATATCTAGACATGCACTGAACAGTTCAACATATTGATATCTTACCGGTATTTGCTCTATTCGGTGCTTATTATTATACTTGCATTTTGTAGTTGTCGAACTATAAAGCAGCAAGGCCAGGACCAACCTGTTTTGAAATAGCTCGTCATCTTTTACGTACTAGGTCTACCGCGATCGCCGGCGTGTGTAAAGCCTTTGTAAGCATATTTATGATGAATTGAAGCCAATTGTCAGCTGCATTACTGATCAACTATAACTCGGTCACTTGCAAAGCTATTCAAACAAGTAAACAACTGAGAAACAGTGAAATGTCTTGCAAATATTCAGAAACATCGATAAAATGGCAATAAAAGCTTCGTTCAAAAGAGACAACCACTGATCATCCGGAGATAACTCGGCCAATTCCTCGGTTTTGCAATTACTAAACATGACTGTTCTCTGACGTCCTTCACTCCTTCAGTTTAAAGTTTCCAATTATTTTTAATACACCTAGATTCGCTGACAGTCCGACTACTCTGACATCTTTGTTTGAGACGAAACATCGATAAAATGGCAAGAAAAGCTTCGTTCAAGAGACAACTCGCCATGAAAGTGAAATCTCGCTTTCGCGAAGCCTGTCGGGTCAAGTTTGTCGACACAAAAATTAACAGAGCCGAAATTTAGACTCGGTTACCACAGTAGCCCGAGTAATAATAATAAACTATTATAACTTTTTCATCCCAAAACAATCCCAAATCATCCCAATTTTCATCGGCTGCTTTCTTTAGCATATACAGATTCCATAAAATGGCAATACTTCGAAACCAAACAATTTTTTTTTGACGTGAACTCATTTTGTTATTTTCTGAAAAATGCTTAAATTATGCAGGAGGCCCACTCGGACAGTTTCGATCCGGAACTGCATGATATTGTTTGACATAGCATTGACGTGTAAACGCTCTCGTTCGGGATTGCGATATCCATCGAGCGACCTGCATCGCGATGCTGATAGAACATGCCGTGTGAATAGAGTAAAAAAGAAGCCACGGTATAAGGACTACCGTATTTGATGTGTCAAGCTTGTTTAATGACCTTTAAAACGCCCCAGTTCTGCTATAACGATTGGTGTCTGAGTTGAAATCTCAAGTAATTCGGCTTGATTAAGATGCGTCTCGTATAATGTTTAATTTGTTCGTGACAAAAGTCGCGACTAAAATACATTACCAGAAATTAATGACAAAATGCCCACCGCTTGAAAGCCAATTTACATATATTCCTTAGAGGATGGCGTCCATTTTGAACAGTAAATATATAAGGCGAATATATTAAAGTGAGAATTCTGCTTACAGGGCTCAAAATAACGGCCGGTTACCGGTCAATAACCGGCCAAATTTCTAATGTGACCGGTCAAATTTGTATAACGCCGGTCATTTTGACCGGTCATATTACTTGCAATTAATTCTATATTTGTATTACTTTCCATTTCAAGGAACTTAAAATGACTGTTGTTGTGCTGTTGCCAAATTGTGTTGAAAATAGTACACAAATAAGTAGGTCATGCATCACTGAACTGCCGTAGGATTTTGTTTGATACTTTCAAAATCATCTTTGGTCAAATGTTCCAGAGTTGATAGAGGAATCTTTATCTTGCATGTAATAGATTACATATTGACCAAATTGGCTGAAGTTGTTATGTATACCTCTAATTTAACAACTACCCGACTTGTAATGACAACAAGACAATGGGCATTTTAAATTCACCATCAGATTGATGGAGGCTCAAACACTGACAAACGATAGCTCGAGAGAATAGTCATTTGGCGGATCGTAGGTAGACCAGATTTAAACAAATAAGGAAGTGAATAATTTGAAAATCGCTGTTGCTTAAATAGCGAAGTCGGCAAATAGTAGGCGAGATACTCAATTAGCAGAATTTTCATTTTAATATTTCCCCTCTATATATCTACTGTTCAAAATTAGATGCCATTTTATAAGGACTATATGTAAATTAGCCCTTAAGCGGCGGCCATTTTGTCCTCAATTTCTGGTAATAAAGAACAAGGTTGAAAGCTAGTCCAAAATAAGTCGCGACTAATTAGAAATGGACCTTTTATACGAGTGTTTTCGCAACTTGGATAAGACGTGTCCTAATCAAGCCGTGACCTATATTCTCCCGTTTAAATGGCTCTTGTATATCGCAACATTCACATGCTGTTTTAAATATATGTAAATCTAACTGAAAAACTAAGCAAAAATCTATTTAGGTAACACTAAGCATCAAGCATATCTTTCTCCCGTTTAAATGGCTCTTGCATCGCAACATTCACATGCTGTTTTAAATATATGTAAATCTAACTGAAAAACTAAGCAAAAATCTATTTAGGTGACACTAAGCATCAAGCATATCAGGAAGCGGACACTTATGGTATCTAAGAAGACACATACCTAACATTGTGAAACGCTATTTCGCCTAAGTCGGCATTGATACTAGTACTTTTTTAAAAAAATTACCAAATCGAATAAGGCCCCATCCATGCACACGACTACCTTTGTGAGTGCGTATTTTAGCTTACCGTATACCTTTGCCCTTCAGAGGTAAATCTTTCAGTTTCGAAATAAAAATTTTTTTAGACCACGTTAAAGTTTTGTGCTAAACGTTCATACGAATAGAATTAAGAAAAACGTCAGTAAATATATAGTGACGGGAAAATGACGATGTAATGTTTTTTTGACCATGCAGAAGTAAAATTTAAAGTAAAATTTTCTTTCAAGTGCCGATTATCACTCGAAAGATATTCTTCGCAACAAGGGAAGATTTTAAAGACTTTCAACCCAAGGGGAATTTTTTCGATTTTCCCTCAAATTTTCTGAGAAGATAGATACACCGTGTGGGAGAATCAGTCGCCACGATTTCTAGCGACTTGGGCGAAGCTAGGAGTGACATTCATTTAATTCTCATGAAAGGCTCCGCCTGAAACGTCAGTATTTCGTAAGTAAGAATATCGGCAGTTTACCACCGTTTCACTTTACTCTATCTAAAATATTGCTCACGCAACACTAACTTTTTAGTGAAATAAAAGTAGCGTGCTGCGTAGGCAGTGTAGAAACAACAATCGAAATATAGTAAGGTTAGATATACTGCCGAAACAGAGAACGTAGGAATCTAACGTTTCGAGCGAAGGCCCTTTGTCAGAGAGGCCTTTTGACGAAGGGCCTTCGCTCGAAACGTTAGATTCCTACGTTCTCTGTTTCGGCAGTATATCTAACCTTACTATATTTCGACTATACTTTTTACACTCTCTGATAAGGACTGTTAAAAACTTAGCAAATAAAGAATAATAAAAGAAAGAAAACTTACTTGAAATAAGTACTAGAAGGAAGCACTGTGCATTTCTCGTGCAGGTACAACGTTTGCTATTATAACTAGAAAACAAAAATTAGACTTAAGAAAGCTTATTAGCATGCACCACTATTTATTTTTATTATTTTAGTTTTCAATTCAAATCAGTTCGACTCGGTTTTCAATTCAATTCAATTCAATTCAATTCAATTCAATTCAATTCAATTCAATTCAATTCAATTCAATTCAATTCAATTCAATTCAATTCAATTCAATTCAATTCAATTCAATTCAAATGCAACGCAATGATATGCAATCCAATTCATTTCGATCTAATTCAATTCAAATGCAATTCAAATGCAAATTCAGATGCAAATTCAAATTCAAATGCACGGCACATGCACATCCACATGCACATGCACATTCAAATCAATTCAAATACAACGCAATGCCATGCAATTCGATCTAATTCGATCCAATTCCAATTCCAAAATCAAAACCAAAATCAAAATCCATTCAATTCAATTCAATTCAATTCAATTCAATTCAATTCAATTCAATTCAATTCAATTCAATTCAAATCAATTCAAATCAAATCAAATCAAATCAAATCAAATCAAATCAAATACAACACAATGCCATGCCATGCCATGCCATGCAATTCAATTCGATCTAATTCAATTCAATTCAATCAAAGTTCAAATGCAATTCAATTCAATTCAATTCAATTCAATTCAATTCAATTCAATTCAATTCAATTCAATTCAATTCAAATACAACGCAATGACATGCAATTCAATTCGATTTAATTTAATTTGATTCAATTCGATTTGATTAATTTGATTTAATTTAATGTAATTCAATTCATTTCAATTCCATCTATTTTAATTCAATTCAATTCAATTCAATTCAATTCAATTCAATTCAATTCAATTCAATTCAATTCAATTCAATTCAATTCAATTCAATTCAATTCAATTCAATTCAATTCAAAAAAAAATTCAATCCATTCCCTTCACAATTCCACTCAATCCCATGCAATGCAATGCAATGTAACGCAATGCAACGCAACGCAACGCAACGCAACGCAACGCAACGCAACGCAACGCAACGCAATGCAACGCAGTTCAATTCAACGACTTTTATCTCTGAAATAGGAAGCAAAAGAATAATTTCTGACATTTTTTACTATTCGACACTTATAGTTTATCTTCGCACTTCTGCTATCTCTGATGCTCCACAACTTATCTCAGTCGCTCAATATAAGAATCCGACACAAAAACCAGACAAAGAATAAAGAACATTCGACCCACAGAACACCTGCCAAGACATTAAACCACGTCGATTCAGGAAAGGAAATGATCTTTAATGGCATTACAGGGAAGATAACCAATATTGATTGGAGAACTAAAGTGTCACAGGCTCATTGGCCCTTAGAGACTTGGTTAAGTGACCATCCAACAAACAAGATTAAATGTAGAATATTTTGCAGAAGTGGATATCATTTGCAAATGCGTCGCAACGGTGCTGTCTCCGGAACATTGAATCAAAAGAGCAAAAATAGTAAGTATCCAGTGCATGCTCTCCACAGAATTTTTTGAAGAAATGGTGCATTTTGATAAACTCAATTCAACTGACCTGACCTCGTATCACTTCACATGACTTGACCTGACTTAACAATCTGACCAGATCAGACCTCACCTCACCTCACCAACCTCGTTCCCAGGGCCTTTATGGAATTGGTAGGGCGGGAAAAGCATAGAGATCATATAAATACTAGAGGGGGCATTGGCGGGAAAATTTGGTAACGACATGGCAGCCGCCATTACCTATGATATTTCAGTCAATTGGTTGGCAAATGTACAAGACCCAGTCCTTTGTCAACCAACGCGCCTAATGTTTTCCTTCAAAAAAAATCCATGACGGCGGCGTTCAATTGGTTACCCGCGGTTGACTGAAATTAAGACAGTACCCCTCTGGTATTTATATGATCTCTACGGGGAAAAGGCCCTGGCATCGGTTGGTGGACTGCATTTTCATTGGTTGATTACTTTTCTTAAGCATTCCTCGTAAGACATAATTATGTATAGTTCTGTGCATGCCGGTTATGATCTAATATAGCTTCAATGGGACCGCCAATGCGACCAATGGGACTGCCATTATAATGAACTTCTCCAAAAGGGACTGCATTACTCAGAATGAGTTTGCATACTAAACTAAATTGCCGTAATTTATTACAGCCAATATTTCTGGGGGCTGTGACCAGCCGATGCCAAAAAGCGACGCGACACACTTAAAATGGTAGAGTAACATATTTTGCAGTTTTTCATTTCCTTGCTTCGTAGTTGAGATATATTAGTTTGTTTGATACGCAAATTAAACATTTTGACGTCACACGTGCATAATAGTTATCGAAAAAGTTATATATCTTTGCTATTATCAAATATAATAATCACTTGAAGATCTACATGTTTAGTGTTGCGGACGAAACACACCCACATGCTTCATTCAAATTAACTTGGTTTGATAATAGAAAAGATATCTAACCTTCTCCGATAGCTCATTATGCACCTACGACGTCAACATGTTTAATTTGCATATCAAACAAACTAAAATATCTCAACAACGAAGCAAGGAAACGAAAAACTGGAAAAGATGTTACTCTATAATTTTAAGTGTTCTTTCAAATAGACAAACTTAATTTTCGTTTCATAAGCAGTAAGTGTGTGGCGAAAAGTCAAAACTGAATGTAGTCCGTAATTAATCAGAAGCGGCGTTATATTAAATCTATGTTATAATTTCTTTTAATAGCACTGTTTGAGCTACAATCGTTTGGACCAAGTATTCTTCGGATAAAGAGTGTAGCTACAGGTTATTATCTTATAATGAAAAGAAATGGCTGCATTAAAGGAAGTGTAAGTATACTTATGAAATTCATTAATAATTCACGAAGAAAATTCAAAAGAAATGAATATTTAACCAATATCTGTAAATCGCACAGATTCGTCCTGATTTACATAAACTTTTTTCTCAATTTACTTAGCTAAAATCACTCCAACTTGAAAAATAGTTTGAAAACATGGCTATTTAGATGCGTCCATTTGATAAGTAATATATCCAACACGAGTCAGTGTTCTTCCTCCGATTTCTAAATACAGCCAAGCGGGTTGACACATAACTAGCTTAGCTGTATTTAGACTTCGGAGGATGAACACTGACGAGTGTTGGATATAGCTTCTCAAACGAATGAATATTTTAAGAGAAAATCAACCTCAAACTTTGCTAGATTTGACCGTAATCTTCCTCCGATTTCTAAATACTGATTAAATATTGATTTCTTTGGAATTTTCTTCATGAATTATTAATGAGCTTGGGAAGTACGATAAAGCATTTGCAGCCGATCTGTATCTGATTTATTAGGGCTCGTTTGCAGCTCGCCTTGTAAATCAGATACAGATCGCTGCTCATGCTTTATCTATTACATCTAGCTTTGTATCACGTTCCGTCAAATCAACATGTATTGGACATGGTGTGCATAGTAATGCTTTGGTTTACAAGTGACAACCCTTAACCGACCAAGTTTCGTATCATAAACTAACGTTACCACAATACTTGTGAATATTATACCTCAACTGCATATTGTCCAGTGAGAGCTTGATTTGCACCACGTGAACAGTCAATTAATCATCGAATTACGCCTCACTTCAAAGTATTAAAGTGAAATAACCCGCTGTGGCGGGGTATAACCTCGAATATACCCGGTATAACCTTGAATACCCCGCTGTGGCGGGGGTATTCGAGTTCGTGTTACCACGCATGAATGCCACGCACGACTCACGAAGCTGTCAGCAATGGCGGAACAAGAAAACGTTTCGCCTGAACATTCAGATGTTGACAAGAAGATTGTTAGGTTACAAGAAAATAAGAATTCAGAAAATACAAAGAAAGCAACAACGAATGCTTTAGAAGCCTTTAGACGGCACTTAATATCACAGAATGGAAACAGACAGATTGTTAGGTTACAAGAAAATAAGAATTTGGGAAATACAAAGAAAGCAACAAAGAACGCATCCAGAAGCCTTGAGACGACACTTAATATCAACAGAATGAAAACAGACAATAAAAAAAGCTGACAAAACTTAAGCTAACTTTTTAAAAATTATTTAAGTTTTTTTTGGAAAGATTATATGTTTCGGTATAATATATCAATTATAGACCCTTCGCTCGGGGTATTCTACAAAAAATTATCCCAAGAGATGAACAAACGAAACTATACCAACTTCAAGCTACAAACACTATACTAACGTATAATTATTTCTTACATTTTTTGCCACTGTAGAAACAACCCAAGTCTATGGAAAGTCTATTTCGAGAAAGTCACGAAGAAAACGCATTCAGTTCTTACGCGTCAGAAAAATACTTCTACAAGAAGCGACACGACATGCTAATAGGAATTAAACACAACGGCAAGATAAAGAGAGCCACCAAGAGTCATCGCCATCAGCAAGCAACACAGTTTTTAATAATTAGATTATGAAACTGAAAGATGAAAGAACAAACATGGCAAATGCTCTATTAAAGTGTCCATGAAGTGAAAAAAACTCGTTGGCAATTTTTGCTTTACTGAACAGAAGAGCATGGTAGGAACATTCACTGAAAAATTAAAGAGAATCTGGCGTATAGTTCTCGAGCTTTGAACTCTCAAAGTTTGCCCCATGGCTAGTGGGTTTTTGAAAAAAGATTGAACCCTCTTGGTAGGAAAAAAGATTGAACCCTCTTTGCTGAGATCCTGCCTCTTGAAAAATGGAAAATACAAGTTTGAGAGTCCAAAACACGTGCATAAACAATTCAGAAAAAGAATAAAACTAAATGTTATGCATAGTTAAACAGTCTGACAATAAAAAAATGTTACCAAATAAATAGCAACAGTTGTTGCTATGGCAACAATGACATTTCAAAATGGCTGCCAAATACCCTTCAAACTAATTTAATTCGAAAAAAACTTTGGTGACCCCCAATTTCTTTTTTCATTAAAACTTTTCTTGAAGTATGAGTAATCGATAATTATTCGTTCTACAGTATTTTTTTTTTAAATTAGGCTAATTGATCACTCATACTTCAAGAAAAGTTTTAATGAAAAAAAAATTGGGGGTCATCAAAATTTTTTTCGAATTAAATTAGTTTGAAGGGTAATTGGCAGCCATTTTGAAACATCATTGTTGCTATTTATTTGGAAACAGTTTTTGATAGTCAGACTGTTTAACTATGCATAACATTTAGTTTTATTATTTTCCGAATTGTTTAATCACGTGTTTTGGATTCTCAAAGTTGTATTTTCCATTTTTCAAGAAACTGTATGGAGCCACATTAAGAGGGCTGGTCATCGTAGGAGGGTTAGCAAGCCAAAATTAAGCTCCTTACACCCAACAAAGTTTGTCTTGACCAGTATTTTTAGATAAATTTTCATTCACAACTTTATTTAACTTGTAAACAAATATGGGATTCCGGATATCGTGGGAAAGTAAGTGTAGTTAGCCGGGCCCCCCCACAAAATGTTTAAGGGGGGGCTCCACAAAAATGTCTTGAAAGTTGGTGTTGAAATGAAAAAAATCTTGAGAGCCCAAAATATGAGTCAAAAACAAGACAAAAGATATATGGATGATATATGGATATATATGATATATAGATATATATGATATATAGATATATATATGATATATAGAGGGTTGTGTCCCATGTACTATATATACTGAATATTACGTATCTTTAATCCTTTCTTATAATTGTTTAACTTCCTCCCGTATCAAATTTACACTGCGCCTTCAACCGTCGTTGCCTTCGCAAGTTAACAAAAAATACAGCAAGATGCGCTTTTTGGCATGAGGCCATATACCGCATTCTTTGCAAATTTTATTCATCTACATTATATAACCCCAGTGTCAGTCCAATTACCTACATCTTATTAAAAAAAATATGACTATGTAACTTAGCATACATTCAGAAATAGAATTGATATATTGTGCTGGTCAGTGACCGCCCAGGGGCCTCCACAGTCCTAAATCCGGCGCTGGTAGCAATGCCTTATGACGTACGCAGATGGATCATTAGACTTGCTCCAAGTCCGCCTCTTAGCGCTAGTTTTTGCGGGCGGGTGGAAAGGCGGACGAGCGGAAAGGGGGGAGAGCGGAAAAGCGGGAGAAAAGAGGTGGACTTGTTTCGCTTGCAGGTTTTTGAATCTAATTAAATATTGTGGCGGGAAATCGCTGAAATGTACATCGCCCTGTTTTGACGCGTTTCGGGTTGTCGTACATGCAATGGAAAGTGGTTCTACCCCTACTAAAACGTTTTCAAGAGTCTGTTTAACTCCAACTTCCAAAGACAGCACTTGCATAGCAATTTAGCCTGGATATAATTACTTCCCGAATTACGTCACCGGTCGAAAAATTCACCGGTGAATTTTGGCGCGCTGCAAAAAAACGTTTGAAAAGGACTTTGAGAAAGTCTAATGGATCATTGATGCTTAAACCATTGTTCTTAGGGGTAGTTGTCCATCTGCGTACGTCATAAGGCAGTGTTACTGAAATTAAATAGACATGGCAAACTTTGAGAATTTGTAGCTCAAAGACTATACGTCTATCTTATTTGAAAGATATCTTAATTAAAATTACGGACTAACATCTTTTGCAGTTTTTTTGTTTCTTCGCTTCGTTGTGAAGGTATGTCAGTTTGTTTGATATGTAAATTAAAGATACTGACGTCACATGTATACATAATGACTTATTGGAGAAGTTTGTATATCGTTACGTTGCTATTATCAAATCAAATTAATTAAAGGGTATTGGCAATAAAAATTAAATTTGTCCCATTTGAAACACCTCGTCAAATGGTATAAGAAGACCTTTTGTAATTTTTCTGTATCTTTCTTGTGTTTTGAAATATTTCGACCAAAGACAGCGTGCTGTCCGCCATCTTGTTGTAATATTGGGTCTAATTAACTAGGAAATTGGTGACGTCACAAGCAGGGTAAACCTGATGAAACTACTCCGTGGGTGACCACATTTCTACGGAAGGCTTTTTAAATGTTGTGGGTCAATTTAAAATGGAAATAGCGCAACAAAATCGAGTTTCTAGCTCATAATGTCATAAAGTTGGCAAGATAAAAATTTCACTTTACCCTGCTTATGATGTCACATGCACATCGAAAATAATTCCAAGGTAGCGGACAGCACGCTGTCTTTGGTCGAAATATTTCCAAAACCAAAACAGATACGGAAAATTTGTAAAAGATCTTCTTATACCATTTGACGAGTTCTTTCAAATGACAAACTTAATTTTTATTGCCAATACCCTTTAAAGGAACCATGTGAGTGTGTTTTTCCCACAACACCAAACATGTAGAATTTTCAAGTGATTATGTTTTACACTAGCAAAGATATATAACCTTCTCCGATAATTCATCATGCACGTGTGACATCAAAATGTTTAATTTGCATATCAAACAAACTGAAATATCTCAACAATGAAGCAAGGAAACGAAAAACTGCAAAAGATGTTACTTTGTATAATTTTAAGTGTTGTTTCAAAGAAGACTGATTATAATATCCGTCTGCTTCGGTTTGAACGATTGTATTTGTTTGAGATAACTAAACAAGTATCTCTCTCTATTAGGCAACCTCCCCCTAAGATGACCAGAGTTAAACACTAACAGAGCATTTACATTAAGCTTTAGTACATTGCGAATTATAAAATAGAAGCAATTTCCCTACATGGTGATCAACCTCTATGAGGTCACTAACTAAAATATGGTCATATTGTACTCATCTATTATAACTACTACACTATTTACAAGAAACCAAGTTTTAAAGCTATCAGCAGTGATGCATAATCCATTCTAACTTTGCTGTGCATCATTTAATTACCATTGCATGTTCGTCTTCTAATATAGAGTTGATGTCATGTATTACAAAGTTCTGAAGTATTGTGTTAATAAAAACTGAACTGGTACTCTCGTGTATACATAGTCATGTTCAATTCACAGTCAATCGAAAAATGGGGGCGAAATTCCTGAAAAGGGGGACAAATTTGCTAGGGAGAGGGTAGATCCGCGATCCACGTTCTCTGTGGAAGCTCACAAGGCCTGGTACGATCAAATGGGCTGGGTACACTACCTTTGCTCGACAGTACCAACGGACAGGAAACTGGATTAGCCATTTCTCTGTTCGGGCCCCGAGGTATCACCCACCTCAACGCCTCACTGACCAGATCTGTTGGAGGTCATGTTCGAATAGCTGCCAGGAGCCCCCCTCAGCTAAGTATGTACTTTTCTGGTCCCCCAGATGGGCCTACACCCGTCCTGGGTAATTGTGTCCTGGGGCAGTTGCTTTCCCTGCCTTCGTATCGCCATACTCCTCTGTCCTAGCGTATTAATAATATTTAAATAAATCTGGCGTTAACAGAGTAAAATAGTCTGGTGTTAGAGTAAATTAGTCTGGTGTTAGACAGAGGTAAATAGTCTGGTGTTAGAGTAAATTAGTCTGGTGTTAGACAGAGTAAAATAGTCTGGTGTTAGAGTAAATTAGTCTGGTGTTAGACA
Organism: Paragorgia papillata; assembly: GCA_035771165.1. Lineage (NCBI taxonomy): Eukaryota > Metazoa > Cnidaria > Anthozoa > Scleralcyonacea > Coralliidae > Paragorgia > Paragorgia papillata. The sequence continues at coordinate 1,796,917 of JAWNZC010000149.1, forward strand.
GAGTAAAATAGTCTGGTGTTAGACACAGTAAAATAATCTGGTGTTAGACAGAGTAAAATAGCCTGGTGTTAGCCAGAGTAAAATAGTCTGGCGTTAGACAGAGTAAAATAGTCTAGTGTTAGACAGAGTAAAATAGTCTGGTGTTAGACAGAGTAAAATAGTCCGGTGTTAGACAGAGTAAAATAGTCTGGTGTTAGACAGAGTAAAATAGTCCGGTGTTAGACAGAGTAAAATAGTCTGGTGTTAGACAGAGTAAAATAGTCTGGTGTTAGACAGAGTAAAATAGTCTGGTGTTAGACAGAGTAAAATAGTCTGGTGTTAGACAGAGTAAAATAGTCTGGTGTTAGCCAAATTAAAATAGTCTGGTATTAGACAGAGTAAAATAGTCTGGTGTTAGACAGAGTAAAATAGTCTGGTGTTAGACAGAGTAAAATAGTCTGGTGTTAGACAGAGTAAAATAGTCCGGTGTTAGACAGAGTAAAATAGTCTGGTGTTAGACAGAGTAAAATAGTCCGGTGTTAGACAGAGTAAAATAGTCTGGTGTTAGACAGAGTAAAATAGTCTGGGGTTAGACAAAGTAAAATACTTAAGTCTGCATCAGTCCCAGAAGACTGATTCAGGTTTTGAATTGTCATTAACCCACTGGTGACTGGGAACTCTGCCCTTGACAAGTAAAATCGTCTAGCGTTAGCCAAAGTAAAATACTGAAGTCTGTATCAGTCTCGGAAGACTGATTCAGTCCGAAAGGAATTAATATAGTTTTTGAATTGTCATTAAGAATCTTAAATCCTGTAAAACATCATTCAACGAGCCAAGAAGTCTCGTCTGAGCTTATATTTTTAAGACAGATACCTAAACGTGATCTTATCCTATATAAACAGTTTGCATGACAACAGGAATCTAACTAGATCAGCTTAAGACTTATAATGTCGGAAAGCAGTTAAGTTTGTATATAATATACAACCACAGCCAAAACGTCTGTTTGGCAAAAATGTAATTCCAATAATGAAATCGTTGTAACTTGGTGTGCAACAAACTCACTGGTTTCCAACGTCAACATTGCAGAGCAAAACCTTAATAATGCACTATGACACCAATATTAACGTATAAAACACGTTAAATGATCCAGGTAGGTATGGGATTGATCTACAAATATTATTGCATATATAAGACAAGACCAACATTAACCACCATCACGACCACCACCACAACAACAACCACAACACCAGCCACCACCACCACAACATCAACCACAACCACAACAACCACTACCACTATCACAACAACAACCACTACCACTATCACTACCACTACCACTACCACTACCACTACCACTACCACTATCACTATCACAACAACAACAACAACAACAACAACAACAACAACAACAACAACAACAACAACAACACAACACAACACCACCACCACCACCACCACCACCACCAACAACAACAACAACAATAACCACCACCACCACAAAAACAACCACAACCACAATGACCACCACCCCGATGAAGACAACGACGACGACGACACCAACAGCAACAATACACCAAGAGCAACAAAAACACCAAGAGCAACAAAAAGAACAAGAGCAATAACACTACAAAACAACAACAACAACAACAACAACACTGCCGCCATCACCACCACCACCACCAACACCAACACCAACACCAACAACACCTACAAAACACGAACATATACTATACTACATAAACAAAGATATGTCACTAAGAAAACCTGTAACAAGCTTAGATGGCTTGGTGCAAAAAGAACAATATCCTTAACTTGCTAATTTTTGTTCTCTGTCGGTAATCTGTATAGCTAGATTGCGACTGTCCAACACTCTAACCTTTGCTAGAGCTGGCTAGAGTAGTAATCATGTCCACTAAACGTATCAAATAACAAAACGAAATGTCTAATTAGTACTGAGGCAGGCGGTCTATAGAACTCATAAGAATTAACTCATTTGACGAATTCACATGTATTCAAATTGGGAAAAATTGAATGGCTATTGAGAGTCAAGGATAAACATAGAACTGAGACAAAAAAATAGGATTATATTTGAAAAATAATCGTCTTATAAAACCATTATGGATGACATACGATCTTACTTAGAAAACCCATTAATTCCGGCATAGTATTTCCTTCTATAGTTTATTTTTCTTCCTGAGTTACGTTCAGTGTTTACTCTGATCCGTTTAAAGTTCTTGAAAATGTCGTATATTTTATACGTTTTTAATTTATGCTTATTTGTTTAAGGCTACATTTAAGGCGATTATACTTTATACATGAAGCTTTCAGAGCTTGATGTGAATTTATTTCGTTTTAGTAAGGATAATGAGAACGAAAGCAATTAATAACAATCTCACTGGTGTGCTGATAGATATTCCACGGAGCAGAACAGTAGCATTCCAGAACAGTTATTTCGTTCGTACAAGTCGAATATGGAACAGTTTATCCCCAGATGAAAGAGACCTTTCCCAAAACGTCTTTAGTTTTAAAAATAACCTTATGGGAAAATATAAATGTTGTCTGGAAAAGGTTTATGATCCAGATAATCCCTTAACGTTTAAGTCTATCTGTGTGAAATGTCATACTTGTAGGAACCTTAATCAGGTTACTCACAAGACCTGCTGCTTTTAGACTGATTTCCTGGTAGCAACTTTTAATTCAGATTATCCATTCTCATAACAATCTCTTTTTGCATATATATATATATATATATATATAAATATTCAATATTGTTTGATTATTATCACTAAATGCACGTGTTGAACTTTTGTACGGGCTCATCGTAAATGGCCCTGAGGATTTTTTCCTCTGGAGCTGTGATGATCTCCCAGCCATGTCTTTCTATGTATGTATTTGTTTATGGCGAAGTTTTATAAATAAATAAATAAATAAATAAATAAATAAATAAATAAATAAATAAATAAATAAATAAATAAATAAATAAATAGATGGTCATTTGATTGCGCACAAAATTTTAGGGTTATACATCCCAAATTTTCAGTCAAAGCCAAATGGTTGCTGATTATGAAAATCTAAATTTAGTGAGAATGTATTTTAAACTTCCCTCGTTTATAACGAGTTAGCCACCACGGATTTTTTCACAAAATTGGCGCACAAAAGTGATTTTTTAAATCTTGGGTTTTACTAGATTTTTTAAAAACTTTATTACAGTATTAGTTTTGTTATGAACTATATTCTGTGTTAGTCGGTCGGCATATGATTTTACAATACTTTCTCGTTAAAAGTGAATTTTGGTCGCTTTGTTTTAGTCTAAACAACCACTAAAAAGTATACAACAAGCGCACACGGTTTTGTGCGATTACTATTCAAGATTGAAAATCTGGTGTGCAGGAACATTTTTAGTTAAACGGTTAATTTATTTTTTGAATTTTTCTGAAGTGTGTGTATTTTCGTTAACTCGTTGAAATAGCGAAAGTTTGAAATGAATACTCATCAAATTTATATTTTAACAATTAAAGCAATTATTTGTCTTTCTTGACTGGAAATTTGAGATACATACCATCATATCTCCCAAAACATACCCTGATCATCTAATGTAACCTTAACCGGGCAAACGTATAGATAATTGTCTTGTCCTGTATGTATATTTTAATCTGTTTAGCGCCAGACAGTTTTACTCGTAAAGCACCTGAAAAACTGTCTTAAAGGTAAAGTCCTATATCATGGTTGGGGATTTTACATATTTAGGATATTTGGAACCTTTTGAGAAGATTTGTAATATATCTTCCCAGGCGAAAATTTCATCTTCATGGACTTTTTTGCCGTTAAAGTTGACGGAAGCGACGTCAAAAGAGGTATCTGTAAAGTGGTTTTCATATAGACAAATTCCTCTTTCGACGTCACTTCCGTCAACTTTAACGGCACAAAAGTCCATGAAGATGAAATTTTCGCCTGAGAAGATATATTACAAATCTTCTCAGAATGTTCCAATTAGTGTAAATATGTAAAGTCCCTGAGGATGACATAGGCACTTTAAGCGGACAGTGATGGCCACGATCAGTAGTGTAATATCACATAAGTTCAGTAATGTCTGATTTTAGCCATGTGGAACCATTAGGTATTTAGCTACTTTTAAGTGTACACTTATACGCAGCTAATGCACGTAACGGGTGGTCCCACATGGCTAAAATCAGACACTGCTGAACTTAAGTGATATAGACCACTTTCATAATAGCGACTATTTATTTGAATATTCTTTTATGTGCATCTTAATAAGCCTTTCTGGCCTCGTTTGTGAGTCTGCAATTCAAAAGAATCTTTGCTTCATAACGAGGCCAGAAAGGTTCATTAAGATGCACATAAAAGAATATTTAAACTGGCGGCCATTATGAAAGTGGTCTATTAAACTATTCTAAATTTCAGCAATAGCTGATCCTGGCATGTGGGACCACCCGTTAGGTCCATTAGCAGCTTATAAGTGTATAATTATAACCAGAGCAAGTTGTGCAAACATCGTTTCCATCGTTTCAAGTTTCCTATCCAGTTCCCCTAGGTCTAACGCCAGAAGATTTCCGGTCACTAAAGACTTAAAAATATAAAAAAGCAAAACAACAAGAAGCCATATTAACCATTCGATTACGAGTTCATAACAGTTCAAAACATGTTTTATTATCTGACTGAACTTTTTTCAGGTCATTACGCCAAATGGCACACGTTGGTTGATTGATTGCTGAGAGGTTCAAAAAAAGCGGTATTGCCCTCACGGCGTTGTGGGATAGCATTACGCCTTTTTTAACAACCTGCAAGTTTTGGCGGGAAAATTTCTGAGTTGATTTGAATAAAAGTATAAAAAACCCAGACATTTTCGTCAAAAACATTTGAACAATAATACGTCTTGGAACATTAGTGTTTCTTTTTATAAAAACTACTTATTTAAAAACGCGGGGGGGAAATGCTTAACAGGTGTAAACATGAAACGAAACGAACAAGCTCAAAAGTGAGGTAAACGGCAACATCCGAAGACGCGCGAACGATGAGTTAAAAACAAATAAGAAAACGAACTAAAAGCTATTTAATAAATGGCTTATTAAAGGTCAACTCAAGGCAAACTATTTCTCCACTGAGCTTGTTATATCTGATTTTTTTAAATATATATATACAGAACTCGCGATCAAGCTCTCGGCAACGCCCTCCGTGGCTCAGTGGTCAGAGCATTGCACTAGAATCGCAAGGTCGTGGGTTCAATTCCTGCCGGAAGGTCTGTGTATATATTCTACACTCGAATTTTCCTTCACCAAAAATCCATAGAATATTCTATAAAAAAAAACGTATTGTATAAAGAGTCTGGCACTAGCAAGTTTGTGACGTAAACACAGTTCAACCTGGACGATTGAAATCATAAGAAAAGCTGATTTATGATGAATATGTCTTGTGCAAGTTTCCAACCGCAGATGTATTAAAGTATTTGACGCTTTTCGAGTGTGTTTACTTTAATGGATCGTAAAATCGTTCCTCCGTTTACGTCACACACTTGCTAGTACCAGACACTTTATACAACACGGCTTTTTATAAAAATACTTCAAAATTCGTCGATTCAACATCCCAAAATCAACGGATTCAATTTTTTTCTGTACGAAAACAAATACTTTCCCGTACAGACCTCACACTCGGATAATAAGTCTTTATTCTTTTCGGATTTATATTCTCGCTCATAAAAGACAAACGCATCGCGACGGATTTACGATAATCTCGTGAAACCTAAGAGAATTAAGGTATTATCACAGCAAATCTTTCGTTGCCCAGATTAGCTAGAAAAATAGACGCTCTTCTGAAGAGAGTAATTTTATAGCCACTTGTCTAGTTTGTCTCGTAAACAGGTCGACGATTTACAAACCAACCACAGCGCTCTCGTGTATTGGAGCCCGTTTTTTCCAAAACGCAACCAACCGAACTTACACATCAACATTTGGGGCTAAATCGACAGCTAACCACAACAGATTTCACCCAGTTCGAAAAAAAAAGCCCAGAGAGGTCAGTCAACGTTGTGAATTAAGTTTTTTTTTGAAAAAGTATACTAAATAAACTAGCCGAGACATTTTCAACAGTCTGGATACCTGCGTCAGAATTGTTTAGCAAAGCGAGAGGACTATGGTGTAATATTGTACATGGTGAATAAAAAGGTTGGCTAACCATTATTACTGACGATGTAATGAATCCTATTCACCGAATACTTGGAAGTTTTCAGTTTTGCAAAGTAAGTCAATGTTTCGTTGGTTATGGCATTTATAGACTAAAAAACTACGATATGATAAGTTGTACGTATACATGTAGTGCATGTGGTATGCGTTTGCCGCGCGAGCTTGGTGTAAGGTATCAGACGTTTGGTTAATGACCGGTTAGACGTGAGATGGAAAGCTAAGATTGCAAATTCATAGTCAGAAGTACAGTATGTATAAAAAACCCCGGAACCCTTAGAAAATGAATTAGCATTCTGTTCAAACAACCTATTGTAGTAGCTTGAAAGCCCTATACACCTCTGAGCCTGCATGGATGCGTAAAAAACAAGGTCTTATATACCTGGGAAATTAAGATAACTTGAAGTGTATGCATGGTGAAAGTATTTAAAAGCTTTTTCTCTTCCTGTTTAACTTATGTGCTGATTAATTTATAACGCAGCGCTTTTAGGGCTTTCAACTAGAATAGGTTGTTTTAAAAGAATACTAATAGGGGAGTTCAAGGTTTATTTCGCCATATTGCAGGGGGTGCAAAAACATTGGGGCGAGCGCGCGGCCATGCCTATTTATCCTTGTTAAAATCATGGTGAAACTTGCGAAGCAAGAAGGATATCGCTTCGGTTTTTATCGAATCCGTCTTTAATCGTCGTTTGGATCGCTTTTCTGTGGGCTAGTATGTTCGTTCTTTGATTTTAGACCATTATCGCTGATAACCAACGCGTAGAAACGCTATAATACGAAAGTTTCCTCAACTGAGGGGTGGCTGCGCTGTTATGACGGGCACGACTGAGTGACGATTTCAGCAACGCAATGTAAAACTTTAGCTCCAACTCTCTTGTAAATCACTCGAACTTGAAGCGTATAGTAACGTAAGTAACCAGAGGTTCATCTTCGTCATCTGAAGTCTGAAATATCCTCTTTCTCGTTATCAAACGAAGTGTATTATGTATATCTCCTCGCATGAAAGGGATACTAATATGTACACGTTATTAACTGGCATATACAGGGCAAAATATAGTTAAATGCAGTTTAAATCTAGATCTAACTATTAAGTATAAAGATAGAATCGTACATATTGATTGTATTTTTGTCGAATTAAACGTGTAATTATTTTGAAGAACGAAGCAATTTTATTTGGGAAATTTGACACCATTGGCATTGAAGGCTGATAAGATAAACAAGCGGAAAATACGGATATTCTAGACAAATGTTTGCTTACGCCAAGTTTCTGCCGAAATCTGGTGATTTGGCCGCTTATTAAGAACCAAAATTTTAAGATAATACCTCTTCACCCAACATTCTGGACTGCGTTTGTTGTTGTCGCAGTATCCCACTATACAGCAAGGCGTTTTGTCTCTCCTAAAATCGACAAACAGCCGCGTCCCGTGTCTGCCACAATGGCGCAGCGACCCCTCAGTTGAGGAAACTTTCGTATTATAGCGTTTCTACGCGTTGGTTATCAGCGATAATGATCTAAAATCAAAGAACGAACATACCAGCTCACAGGAAAGTGATCCAAACAACGATTAAAGACGAATTCGACAAAAACCGAAGCGATATCCTTCTTGCTTCGCAAGTTTCGCCATGATTTTAACAAGGATAAATAGGCATGGCCGCGCGCTCGCCCCAATGTTTTTGCACCCCCTGCAATATGGCGAAATAAACCTTGAACTCCCCTATTCATTTTCTAAGGGTTCCGGGTTTTTTTATACACACTATATAACGTTCTTATTAAGTCAATATCTCATCATGCTCCAGAGCATAGTCAATCGAGATATGGTCTGGAAACTCAGCTAAAGTCTTTGTTCTATCAGTCTTTTTGTTCTTTGAAGTTTGCCGAGTTTCCAGACCATATCTCGATTGACTATGTCCAGAGATATTCAGGTTTTTGTAACATGCAAATGAGATGCCTTATGATGTCATCTACTCCACACAGATCAAACAAACTTCCCCAAATGAGAAATATATCAAGCAATAACTGTGTACATTGCAATGTACCATTCGTATTACAACAGCTTTACAGTTTCAAGACAATCTACCTATTATTTCCGTAGATATTCCTCCTTTACGGAATTAATGTTTTATACATTATAAAACACAAACTGTAAGTTTAATAATTCCTTCCTAACTGAATCAGTCTTCTGGGATTAATGCGAAGTTTAGTATTTTACTCGCTAGATGATTTTACTTGCCAAAGGGAGAGCAGCTCCCAGTCACCAGTTCAAACACGAACCATTTCGTAAATTCATTGACGTATAAAAAAATTGAAGAATGGTCTTGTGTGAACCGCGTAAAACCTAGCAGAGATTTATCAAAAACGGAAAGTGTGTCTATCACGTATAAAAACACTTAATAAACATACATTTAATTTGTTTTTCATTCATGAATTATTGAGTTTTAGTTGAAGAGTGATATTCACCATAGTCAATAGATCGTTTTCATTTGACGGCACGGCGGCCATATTGGTGTACAAAAACAATGAAATGGCAACCATATTGGTGTACCATCTTTATGGGAATTTAGCTCTATTCAAATATTTCGTATTGCTTCACCGCCCCAATATGGGGCCACCGATATTTAAAGCTGGCTCGCTTTCTGACCGCTCTAACTTTCGTCCTCTCTTCCTATCTCTGTTTTAGCTATAATTTCAAAGATTCTTGAACGTCATGTAATATATCATACACGAGGAGGAGTGTTTCATTAGGATACCGAGACGTTTGTTGGAAACCGAGGCGAAACCGAGGTTTTTGAACAAACTTAGAGGTGTTTGGATATCCTGATGAAACACTCCTCCTAGTGTATGATATAGCATCTCAAACAAATCAGTATTTTAAGAGAAAATCAAGATGAAAGTTTGCTTAATTTATGTAATTTCTTCCTCCGATATCCAAACCACCGACACGGTACTGATCTCCTTTGTGTTTTCCTCATGAATTATTAATGAGTTTGAGATGTTCATGTGTCACTTTATAATTTTCTAACAAACTACAATCTTCTTGTTGATAATCAATTTGGTTTTAGAATCTTTCGCTCATATCAGTCAATCGAGATATGGTCTGGAAAGTCAGCTAAAGTCTTTGTTCTATCTTTTTGTTCGCCTTTATGCATTTTTGTGTACGGTGCACGGTCATTGAACCCATTGTATTTTAGTATAATGAACGAATTGTCCAATAGCAACGTTTCAGTTCAATCACTCAACCGTGCTATTTAAATATTAACAAGACGCCTGCTTAGGCGTACACTCGGGCTACTGATGATTGCGGCAACCTACTGAACCTTGGCATGCCAGGTCTTGAGTTCAGACCAATTCACAGACAGTCGTGAGCCAGATCAATGAACAACTGTTAGTATTGCTGAAGCCATGTAGAAAACCTATGAACATCGCAATTGCTCGACCAAAAGCATGAGAAAGTGTATACAGTACCAATATAAAGATCCAGAATGTTAGCGTTTTGATCCTCATCTCTGTACCGGCGGTATTAAATATTTATAGAATGTAGAGACCTGTTTAGCCATGAGAAAAATATACTGTACATATCGTTGCCGGTTGTTCGGTTGCCACTTGGATGCAACAGCTCCAGCTAGCCTTGCCTTCGACGAAATTGTTGGTAGGTTTTCCAAGTATGTTGCTTATATGGTTGATCAGTGATGTGCTTGATACAACCACAGAATAGGAACGCAGGAACATGACTGTCGATTAATTCGAAGTGATCGAACACTCGAAGTGTAGGCTCCATATATGGGAGGTATTGCGCAATTTTGCAATTTTGTGTGACTCGGCCACCACAGGTAGCCCGAGTAATAAACCTAAAACAAAGGATGTGCACGGTGTAAGAGGTACGGTTCAACATAAAATCACAGCTCATTAATAGGCGCTTTGAAGTTTGCCGAGTTTCCAGACCATATCTCGATTGACTATGCTCATATGAGCTGGCGGTCACTGATCTCACTGATAAGATTCTAACTAACATATAGATAATAAACTAATGAATGGACTTCTTCTTATTGACTTTAAAAAAGTTTTTGATCTTGTTGACCACCATATCTTACTTCGCAAGCTTAAAGCCCAAATCAAACGAGAACGCAAGTCATCGCAAGTTGGCAGTCGCGCTATCTCAGCCAGCCGCTCTGAATAGTTTCCCGAAAATATCATGTACCGTGACAAAGTTAAAACTTATTTAAAACACTCATGAAACCTTTATTTTGTTAATTTGGGTGTTCGAACGACCGCCACAGAAATTGTGACTGCCAACTTGCGATGACTTGCGTTCTCGTTTGATTAGGACTTAAGATATATGGATCTTCTTCCATGGCATGAAATTGGTTTACTTCTTATCTTAGCGACCGGTACCAACGCACTTCGTTTAAGGGTACATTGTCTGATATGGTTCCTATTACAGTTGGCGTTCCTCAAGGAAGCATCCTCGGGCCTCTTCTTTTTCTGCTATTTATTAACGATCTTCCATCTCAACTATCACATTCAAATTCTACAATGTTTGCAGAATCCACTATACTAACTAAGGGTTCTTCTGTTAGTGAATTCCATTTAAATCTTAATCTTGTCACTAATGCATGATCTCTCAGCTTGGGCCAAGCAAAACAGGATGGTAGTAAACACATCAAAGACCAAAGCTATGCTCATACATTCTTCTCAGAAGTTAAGGTTTATCTCGGATCAATCTCTTTTGGTCAAATTACACAACAAAGAAATGGAACAAGTCCAGCATGCTAAAATACTTGGTGTCAATTTAGACAGCCATTTAACTTGGGACAGTCACATTGACAGCTTATGTTCTCTTGTCAATAGTAGGCTAGCATTGCTGCGTAGGATTAAACCTTTTTTAACTCAAGAATGTGCTCTTCGTTTTTATAACTCTTGCATCCATGCTAATATTATTTACTGCTCTGTTACCTGGGGTATTAATTGTTCTAAATCACTTCTGCTCCGAATTCTTCGTCTTCAAAAGCGTGCAGCTCGTATTATTTTAGAAGCCGACTATTCCACGTCTTCTGTTCTTCTTTTCTTCAAGCTTAAATGGATTCCAGTTTTTGATCTAATTAAGTTAAGGAAGCTTCTTCTATATATTCAATATATTACTTAACCCCGATGCTCCACCTTCCTTTAAACTTATGTTTATTTTTTTATCTGCCAATAAACAACATGCTCGAACTAGAGCCTGTTTATATGATCTTAAGCTGCCTTACCCACGTACTGATTTTGGTAAGCGCACATTTCTCTACAGTACTTCGATTCTTTTTAACTCATTAGACAATAAATATAAGCAACTCGCCATGTCATTAGCAAGTACTACAGATGCTCCTACAATATTAAGAATAACTACCACTAAAAACAAACTCCGTTATTACTTTCTTGATAAACTTACTTATATTGACCATCTAGAAGATTTGTTTTGCTTAAACTGTAAATTTTAGTGTATTCTGTTTAGTATATTATTTTGTAATTATTGTTATATTTTGAGGGCCGTATGTTAGATAACCTTTTTGGTTAATACGTCTTTTCCCTCGTCAAATAAACTTCTATTCCTATTCCTATTCCTATTCCTATTCCTATTTCTATTCTATTCTATTCTATTCTAAACTCGGCAAACTTCAAAGCGCCTATAATGAGCTGTGATTTTATGTTGAACCGTACCTTACACCGTGCACATCCTTTGTTTTAGGTTTATTAATATTTAAATAGCACGGTTGCGTGATGCAACTGAAACGTTGCTATTGGATAATTCGTTCATTATACTAAAATACAATTAATGTGTTCAGTGACCGTGCACCGTGCACAAAAATGCATAAAGGCGAACAAAAAGATAGACCAAAGACTTTAGTAGCCGAGTTTCCCAGGGATTATTTTAAGGAATTTTTATCACTGCACAAAGAACTGAAAAAGGCATAAAATCTAACTTCAGTAGCACGTTAAACAGCGATGGAGCACTGAGTAGCTCGGTAGCTCGTCAGTAATCAACTAGTCATACTGTCATAGTATACATAAGCGGCCCTCGTTTTCCCAATTTTTAATGATTTAATCCCTTTCGCACAGCATACATTCGCATTTTCAAAATAACAATGGTCAAACAGTAGCACACGGGCACAGACGCATCGACCTGAGAGAAGCCTCAAGCATGTTATGTGCATGGGTTGTTGGCTTGTTGGCACCGTTGGGTAGTCTGGCTAAATAGTAAGAACACTAGCGTTTTCTTTATTAGGGCGGTAGGGCCTGCTATAGTAGCTATACTCATGTATCTTGAAAGTTGAAATTAAGGGCATAATTAAAGCTGTTAGTTTAGGGTACGCTTAACGTTATCAGAAGATAGTGCACCAGGGTCCTTTAACTTATCGTCTTATTTGTGTATTTGCTAATTTAAATATTGATATTAAATAGTATATGTTGGAATGTAGTATGTACTGTGCCTTTGAACATAATTTCTGATGCAATCCGTTCACGAATAACACCCATTCTTAAATATTAAAGAAAAATTTATCACTGCACAAAATTGCGCTTATCACTGCACAAATCTCATTTATCACTGCACAAATTGGTTATCACTGCACGTTAAAATAATCCCTGGAGTTTCCAGACCATATTTTGAATGGCTATGTTATCACTATGCATGTAATAGATTTGACAGCTAATTAGTGCAACGTTCAGCGTTAAAACTCAAGGTCAAATACTCTGAAAATGTTTCTGAGCTCCAGGCAGGGATTGCACTTGTAATCTTTTAATAACGGTTCAGACCCTCTAACTATTGAGCTATTAATAAGGTTGCAACTTCATAACCATATATGTGCTTCTATAAGCGCTGGCCTATCTCATCTTTTGCTTGACGTTAAGATATAATATTGTGATTTGTCTTTGATTGTAGTCTTTTTCAACTTGCTTTAGGTTTCAGGTATTACGCAAGGTGTTAGATGCATATTTAGTTATTTACTGTACCTAGAAAAAAGGTTCTAAATACAGTATCTAGAAATTCGGTTCTAAGTACTGTATAGAGAACACAATTTCTAGGTACAGTGAATATGGTAATAACTGTTATTTGCCTATTGTTGTCGTGGAATGTTGATTACGCTCATCAGGAATTTTAATGAATATTGAACTTCCCCCTATATCCAGATTCGTCAGGGGACTGATTTGACGGTGCCTGATTGGACTGAGACCTCATGAATATTTAATGAATTTGAGAAGCTATATCCAACACTCGTCAGTGTTCATCCTCCGATGTCTAAATACAGCCAAGCTGGTTAAACAACTCAGCTTTGCCTCGTATTTTCAACCTGCTTGGCTGTATTTAGAAATCAGAGGAAGAACACGGACTGATCGTGTTGGATATATTAATTACTGAACGATCCACTTGGGGAGTAAATTAGCGTAGTATAATTTTGTAAAACAACGTCATGTCTAAGCCGAGGAAATCAAAGTTAAAGTTTATGCAAATCAGGAGGATTTTTATGCACCGATTTCCTCACGGTATTTTCCTCATGAATTATTATTTTTTAAGTATTAGTTTTTAAAGTAATATTTAAAACATGAGCAGCAGTGTTTTATCAGATTTCAAAAACTCATTAATAATTCATGAGGAAAACACAAAGGAAATCAGTACCATGTCCGTGGTTTTATACCTGATAAAACTTCTTGACGTCAGAAAGAATACTAATGACATACAATTTTATATAAAGAATACTAATGAACATACAATTTTATATAAAGAATACTAATGAACATAACATCCAATAACGAATCGTTTTTGAAGCCATTCAAAACACTCGCATCACGTTTTTTTGTTAAATCTGATAAAACACTCCTGCTCGTGTTTTAAATATTACTTAAAACACGAGGCGATAGCCGTGTATCGCCTCGTGTTTTATCTCTGATAAAACACGTACCGCGAATGTCTTAAATTTGGTAAGTTCATTGGCGTAGTAGTTTGAAAAATAACGTTGTCTAAGCCGAGAAAATCAAAGCTAAAGTTTATGTAAATCAGGAGGTTTCTTTATCAGATATGAAACCACGGACATGGTACTGATTTCCTTTGTGTTTTCCTCATGAATTATTAATGTGTTTTTGAAGTATTGTTATTAAAGCAATACGTTCGGAAATCAAAGCCAATTAATAATAATAATAATAATATACATTTATATAGCGCTATTTCTAAGAGGTATCCAATAGCGCTTTACATAAATAGAAGACCTAAGTAAATTATATAAATATTAGAATCTATTACAATAAGTAAAGTTAAAGATTATTAACTAAGGGTCAACAAAAGCTTGATTAAAGAGAAATGTCTTAACTGTTGTCTTAAAAATGCCTAATGATGTAATACATCTAATGTCTTCTGGGAGGTTGTTCCAAAGCGTTGGTGCAATAACTGAAAAAGCTCGCAGACCATATGATTTCATATTATATTTAGGTACGACTAGGAGTTGTTTATTTGAAGAACGTAATGGTCTAGTTGTTTCACATGTAATAGATACAGCATGAGCAGCCGATCTGTATCTGATTTACAAGGCGAGCCGTAGTAAATCAGATACAGATCGGCTGCGAATGCTGTATCTTTCTTAAAATACAAATGCATCTAAGTAATCAAGTTCACCAACTATTTTAGCGATATACTCTATTTTAGCCGAGAAAATCGAAGCTAAAGTTTATGTAAATCAGGACGATTCTGTATCCGATTTACAACCTCTGCTACGGTATTGATTTCTTTTGTGTTTTCCTCATGAATTATTAATGAGTTTTTTAAATGGAATTAAAAGTTCCTGTAAGTACTTCGGAGCTATATTATTAATAGCCTTGAAAGTTAACAGTAAAATTTTAAAGTCAATCCTTTCAGCAACAGGTAACCAATGAAGTTCTTTTAGCACTGGAGTGATGTGATCATATTTTCGGGTGTATGTCAATAGACGTGCGGCAAAATTTTGTACATGTTGTAGTTTTAATTATTCGTGACAAACGCATGAATCAGTATTTCACAATGATGTAGTGATAGAAATCGCCTTATACTTGCTATATTCTTTAGATGGTAGAATGCCGATTTGCATATAATATTTATTTGCTTTTTCATCGATAGTCTATCATCTAGCCAGATACCAAGATTTTTAATTGATTGTGACGTTTCAATATACTCGTTTACAGCATTAATTGAGTGCAGGGGAGGCGATGGTCGATTGTGAGCATTGATTGTGAGCATTAGGGGTTGTCGATCGTACTAGCGAGTCAAACTAAACAAGTCCTACCCAAAAGTGGTATATAATGAATCGATTCATCCTGGCTCACTTCAGAGCGGCTCACTTCTTGTGTGAACAGAAAAGTGAGCCTAAAGCTATCTGAGTTCAAATCTCGTATTCTCCACTTAAAATTACTCATGACATACCATATGTCTTTTCTCGTTTCTATAAAGCAATTATAGACCCTATTGTATTTATAGAAGATTTATTCAATCTAATCTATGCACTGATATATGTAAATAGACTGGTTTTCATGCAAGCAATTCTCCAACTATGATATACTCATTGCTGCCTATGATGTCTGATATTTTTTCTACCTTTGACGAGAGTAAAATCGTCTGACATTAAGCCCTAATCAAACGAGAACGCAAGTCATCGCAAGTTGGCAGTCACGCTATCTCAGCCAGCCGCTCTGAATAGTTTCCTGAAAATATCATGTACCGTGACAAAGTTAAAACTTATTTAAAACACTCATGAAACCTTTATTTTGTTAATTTGAATTGGGGAGTTCAAACGACCGCCACAGAAATTCTGACTGCCAACTTGCGATGACTTGCGTTCTCGTTTGATTAGACAGAGCAATTTAGGGGGCGTTTTTTATAGTTGGCTCAGGCAGAACAGGGCTAATCACTTGTTAATCCAATGCTGCTTAGCATGTCTGAAGGTTCTCGCTTTGATGAGTAAAATCATATAGCGTTTACACAGAGTAAAACAATAAAAAGGCCGTTTTTGCCAGAGTTGGAAAAAAGCTGCGGGTATGCGGGTACCACCCGGAGGAAGGTTTACTTTAGTGAGGAAGGTTTAAAGTGGAAACACGTGAAAAACACATTCGGTAATCTGAGAAAGTTACAATTGATCAAGCAAGGTGTCGAGAAGAAATGCGATTTGCAGCAAAACATTGGCTAACCAACAATTATGCAGCAATGGTGGCAGTGGCAGCAGTTACATGTGTGAGACATGTACGCTGATGTCTGCTGTGATGTCTGTATCTTCGCAGCAGTCGAGGGTAGTTGGCAGGCTATCAGTCAGCAGCGCTCAGTTATTAGTAGCTATTGTAGTATGCCAAAGCTTACCTAGGAAAATCTAGAAAACCAAGGTACTGTAAAAGTCACGCATGTATGAACGTTGCAAAACACAAAATTCTCGCTATTTATTTTGAGGAAGGTTATCTAAACTTAAAAACCCATCCGGAGGAAGGTTGAATACTTTTTCCAACTCTGGTTTTTGCTTGGCTAAAAAAGGAATGGTTTAAGCACTTCTTAACCCATTGCTGCCAAGGATGTCAGAAAGTTCTCTCTTTGACAAGTAAAATCACTTATAGACAAAGTAAAACAATAAAGATGCCCTTTCTGGTTGGCTCAGGCAGGAATGGGTTAATCACTTGTTGACCCTTCGTTGAACTGATTAGAATTCCGTCACTGATGATTATAGACATTATAAATTCGATGTTTGATTTGAATTGAATTGAACTGAGTTGAATTGAATTGAATTCGGAAAATGCGACTTTGAAATGCATTATATTCACTGTCAACTGAACCTGAGTGAACTGCATGTGCGCTGCCATAAAAAAATTTAAACCTATATCAGCCTAGCCTAAAAAGTAAAGATTCAAAAGTCAACGATAAGACAAATAATATAAATACATCATCTAATTTAATAGAGTTTTGGAGTTGGACAAAAAGTTGAAGGCAGCTTTGCCTTTTGATCAAAGTATTCTTGCACGTTATTGGTAGATTTCGAAATAGACTGACGGACTTTGTAGTTTTATAACAGTGATCAGATGTGACTGACAACTGTCTTGATCGTAAATATATGTTCACCTGTGTGAAGTATGCACCACATTCACCAATCCGCGATCTGGTATTCCTCGGCCCACTCCCATTCTGTGGAGGTCTCCTCCGCCTTCGCCAGTAGCCCGCGTGAACGCCTGACCCAGGCGTCTTGTTTTTCCTAAATTCATTAGTCGAGCTTGCCATGTGCCGAACTTAATACATATTAAGTTCGACGTGGTTTCAAACGTCGAACTTATCATGTTCCCAACCTAATGCAATTCACGAAAAAACGTGTTTGTCTAGTTTATCTCACAGGTGAAAACATGAAACTTAATACGCACGGCGGTCTTTTCGAATAAATATGGACGCGAGAAGAGATCATTACTGTTTGTATCGTAAGTGCATAACTTGTAGTAGCTATAAGCGCGCCGGCATGTAATCGATGCGCTGAGTTGTTTGAAGAAGATGAAGAAGTCAATCGGACGGCGCACAGATATACGTTCCGCATTCACCTGACAAGAGGCTAGTGTAAGGCAGATTCAAGTCAATTATCTACTCACAATTACAGTAAAAACCCGCTAACAAGAACCTACATTTCACTAAATCAGCCTGGGATAGGTTCTTATATATTCTTATATAAATAAATTCTCAATTTCAGCCTGAGGTTCTTAATAGGAGTAGGTTCTTGTTGGCGGGTTTTTACTGTATTCTGTTTTCTTTTCTCGCTCTCTTCGGATTTACAGTCACCATTTTTCGACAAGAAAATAATGAGAAATAGACAAGAAAAACGAAAACCGTGGGATTCATTGCTCATTATTCATGTTAAGCGGTACATTCGCGTAGGTGGCCAATGACCAAATTCAACGAATGCTCGCCGCTAGCAACCACGTCGAACTTTGTCGAACTTTCGGCACATGGCAAGCTCGACGTTTGAAACAGGACTAAGTGTGCATGTGTCTGCGTGTGTGGCATGCAAGTGTCATTTGAAGAGTTTTAATCGGATCAGTAGATGAGATTCAGGAAATACGCTGTCTCAAGATTTTGACCGATTGAAATAGCACACGCATGACTGCTCAAACTAATTATAGGCCCTAAAATGAAAACTTATCAATGTCTGGAAACGCGCCGCGAACATCAAAGCGGCCAACAATGAGCTGCGATTTACCTTGAGGATGCCCTCAAAGTATAGACCACTTTCATAAGAGCGACTAATTTGAATGTTCTTTTATGTGCATCTTAATAAGCCTTTCTGGCCTCGTGTGTGAGTCTGCAATAGACGAGTTCAAGGTTACGGACGCCATATTGAAAAGGGGGCAAAGAGTTTGGGGCGAGCGCGGTCAAAGGGGGCAAACGCCTTATATTTTCATATGTAAACTTCACGATTTTTGATCAGTGGGTGAATGGTTTACGCTTGTTTTGAACGATTTCGGGTCCGTATCGTTTTGTAATTTCTGTAATACTTTAAGAAAACGTAGGGAAAGCTTTGTATGTTATTTTGGAAGGCTTGGAGGATTCTAAAAGAAATCGCGATGGTTTGTTGAGGAATTGTATGCGAGTGCTTCACTGATTTGGTCATGAAAATATTATTCTAGACTCTCTAGGTTCAGTTCACGTCCTTAAAAGTGCAATCTATCACTAACATTTAGAATACCTGCTCGTAAATTGGCTTGTTCATCGCTCCTCGCTCTGTATCAATAGGCGCGTGTACATACAATTCCTCAACAAACCATCGCGGTTTCTTTTAGAATCCTCCAAGCCTTCCAAAATAACATACAAAGCTTTTTCTATGTTTCCTTGAAGTATTACAAAAATTACAAAACGATACGGACCCGAAATCGTTCAAAACAAGCGTAAACCATTCACCCACTGATCAAAAATCGTGAAGTTTACAAATGAAAATATATGGCGTTTGCCTCCTTTGACCGACCTCGCCCCAGACTCTTTGCTCCCTTTTCAATATGGCGTCCGTAACCTTGAACTCGTCTATTCAAAAGAATCAGTTTGCTTCATAACGAGGCTAGAAAGACTCATTTAGATGCACATAAAAGAATATTTAAAGTGAAGGCCTTTATGAAAGTGGTCTATGCAAACTGTCTTCACAACTTGAAAAATAGTTTGAAAACATGGCTATTTAGATGCGTCCATTTGATCACGATCAGCTGCTCATGCTTTATCTATTACTTAATGTGTGTTCTCCAACTTACAAAGAAAGGTTACACTATTATTAACTGTCATTTTGCATGTACTCCAGCTAGATCATAGTTAATAGAACATATACATAGTTTGGAAACTCGTCCAAAGTGATTGTTCTAATATGTTTTTGTTCAAGTTTCGGGAAATTTGTGCAATTTCACGGAATTGTATTTTCTGTATAATGAAGCAGTCATCCAATAGCAACGCTCGGGTTTAATTAGTGAGTTGCTTCATCGTCACGTGTTGTGGTGCTTCATCGTCACGTGTCCATATAATTTACTTCCATATAAGGAACTCCATTGTCAGTTCAACATGACCATGCTTCATGTTGAAAGACAATAGAGCTTCCAAACCATGTATATGTTCTATTAACTATGGCTAGATTAGTTACAGTGTGCTATTCTGAGAGTAACATTTACCTTTTTATTAAGTCTGTAATCGTATGTATGTATAATAATTAATCAGTATTTCTTTTTGGTGATAAATCATTCATTCATTAAATCTGCTTCCTATCTGCTACTGGCATGAGTACCAAGATATAGTCTTCTTTTTCAAAGTGATCAATGACCTAATTACTCTTGATAAAACTGTGGTATTGTAACCAGAGATCCGTCCAATTGGAAGCACTAGATCGTCTAGTAACCCAACAATACCCAAATTTCGCATCCAAAAATACAAAACTACAACATTTCAACGGTCGTATATCAACTGAACATCTAGAGTTTGGAACTCATAAATTATCTGTAACATTACGGGAGCACGGGGAGCGTGTGCTGTTAGCGCGCTGCCTCTCACCAAAAGTTAAGCCCGGTTAGACAGGGTTAGTACTTGGATGGGCGACCGCTCAGGGAATGACTCCGTTGTCGAGCTTGAAACTTATGTGAGTATAGAGTTGTAGTTGATCTCTTCTGTGCTTCGAACGTTTTTCGCCGGGTTATCCACTTTTCCTCCGTAAAATCAATTGGCCAATTGTTATAGTATAGATGACCCACGAACATGGAAAACAATTTGTTCTAAATATAATCAAGCATGTTTTCGAGTTCTTTTGCCTTTGATCGAATGGGGTTGAGGTGTTTTCCGACGGTATTGGTGAATTCATGAGTAGTTGATCAGTAATGTTGCTGACAAGGTTTGTCCATGAAGACAGAATAGACGAATTCATTACAGACGCGAAAAAATGCCGCGTTGACATCAGTACCTAGCCTAGGAAGTTTGACTTGAGGACTAGAGACACAAGAAAGGGACACAGTATATCAAAGAACATATACGTACTGTTTACCTAGTAACGGCTTTCTCCTTGTTTGAATAGCTTTACCTTTTGCAAGTGACCGAGTTATAGTTGATCAGTTAAAGCGGCTGATAATTGTCTCCATCATAAATAAACATGCTTACAAAGGCTTTCAATGTTTACAACTGCACACGCCGGCGATCGCGGATTCGCGGTAGAGCTAGTACGTCAAAGATGACGAGCTATTTCAAAACAGGTTGGCCCTGGCCTTGCTGCTTTATAGTCCGACAAGTACAAAATGCAAGTATAATAATAAGCACCGAATAGAGCAAATACTGGTCGGATATGAAAATTAAGTACAAAACGTTTATTGGATATTCCTAAGGAAGATATGTCATAATCTGTTATCTTTACCACGCCTGCTCCGATTATGAAGATTTCAAAAATATTAGCCTAATAACTTCCGAAAATTAATCTAACTTGATCATGAACTTGTAGCTAGCTAATTGCGCGGTTTTCACTCTGACGTCACAAAATTCTAGGTTTTAGGCCTATAAATATAATTAAGAATATTTTATTATTATTTATAGTTTAAGCTTTTGGGTTTAGGTTTTAGACGTAGATTTTAATCATGTTTTACAACAATACGACCACACAAGCTGTAAGCTTAAAACTTTATCGTATTCAAATAAAGGCAAACTTCAAAGCGCCTATAATGAGCTGCGATTTTATGTTGAACCGCGTACCTTACACCGTGCACATCCTTTGTTTTAGGTTTATTAATATTTAAATAGCACGGTTGAGTGATTGAACTGAAACGTTGCTATTGGATAATTCGTTCATTATGCTAAAATACAATGGACATAAAGGCGAACAAAAAGATAGAACAACGTTTGACTACGACGGTGAAAGACTGAAGGCCAAGAGAATTATCTTATATTTACTTTCTTTTTCTTCTATATTTACTCCCTTGGTGCCTTCTTTAAAACCAATATGCATGCACAAAGCTAGTATTTTGATTTAAGCACGTACCTCGCTTGCATCTTTACACAATGCGGATAAGAACACTGACTTTAACTCGATTATAAAAACCTGAAAACAGACATAAATTGTGTCATTAGATTTAGTATTTTTGTAACAGCCTTGCATGGTGAATAATGTAATTTATTATATAGATGCGAGTGTTTTACTAGAAAATATCCGGTGACATATTCTCCATATCCTCACTAGTGAAGATATCAATGACGTCATTTACTGCTTTTTGCATTGTCTCAATTTAATAAAAAGAACATTGCACGGTGGCTGGAAGATATGAATTTTATCTTCTCGTGGTATAACGATATTTTACTCATTCGTTATGCTCACCAGAGTTGGAAAAAGTATTCAACCTTCCTCCCGATGGGTTTTTAAGTTTAGATAACCTTCCTCAAAATATATAGCGAGAATTTTGTGTTTTGCAACGTTCATAAATACTGCGTGACTTTTACAGTACCTTGGTTTTCCTAGGCTATGCCTTTGGCATACTACAATAGCTACTAATAACTGACCGCTGCTGACTGATAGCCTGCCAACTACCCTCGACTGCTGCGAAGATACAGACATCACAGCAGACATCAGCGTACATGTCTCACACATGTAACTGCTACCACTGCCAGTGCTGCATAATTGTTGGTTAGCCAATGTTTTACTGCAAATCGCATTTCTTCTCGACACCTTGCTTGATCAATTGTAACTTTCTCAGATTACCGAATGTGTTGTTTCACGTGTTTTCACTTTAAACCTTCCTCACTAAAGTAAACCTTCCTCCGGGTGGTACCCGCATACCCGCAGCTTTTTTCCAACTCTGATGCTCAGGGGAAAGTACGGGTGACGTGTGCTGTTAGCGCGGCGCCTCTCACCAAAAAGTTAAGCCCGGTTAGACGGGGTTAGTGCTTGGATGGATGACCGCTTGGGAATCACCCCGTTGTCGAGCTTGAAAACCACGCGAGTAGAGTTGCAGTCTCCTGTACTTCAAAGATATATATTTTATCTTCTGATAATGAAAACAATATTTTACTCATTCGCTACGCTCGTTCAAAAAATCTTGTTTTCACCACTAGAAGATAAAATCCATACCTTAGCACCACCGTGTAATATCCTCTATCTAACATAAACTACAAGTTGTCAGCTACCTAGAATCCGTATGTATTCGCGGCGCTTGCGTTACTCAAAAAGTGACGATAATGATGATGGTGGTAGTGGTAAATGTTGATAATGATGCTTATGATGGTGATAATAATGACGATGGTAATGCTATTCAGCTGATAATGACAATGCTAATACTACCACCACGATGAAGATGGTAGTAATGGTGATGGTGTTGCTGATGATGATAACGATGATCGTAATGATGACGCCAATGATGCCTATAGTAACAATGATAGTGATAGTAATGATGATATCAATGATGATGGTAGTGATGATGATGGTGATAGTAATGATGATGGCGATAGTAATGATGATGGTGATAGTAATGATGATGGTGATAGTAATGATGATGGTGATAGTAATGATGATGGTGATAGTAATGATGATGGTGATAGGAATGATGATGGTGATAGTAATGATGGTGGTGATAGTAATGATGGTGGTAATGGTGATAGTAATGATGATGGTGGTAATGATGATGGTGATAGTAATGATGGTGGTGATAGTAATGATGGTGGCAATGGTGATAGTAATGATGATGATGATGGTAGTAATGGTGATAGTATATAATGATGATGGTGATAGTAATGATGATGGTGATAGGAATGATGATGGTGATAGTAATGATGGTGGTGATAGTAATGATGATGGTGATAGTAATGATGATGGTGATAGTAATGATGGTGGTGATAGTAATGATGGTGGTGATAGTAATGATGGTGGTAATTGTGACAGTAATGATGATGGTGATAGTAATGATGGTGATAGTAAAGATGGTGGTGATAGTAATGATGGTGGTAATGGTGATAGTAATGATGGTGGTGGTAGTAATGGTGATAGTATATAATGATGATGGTGATAGTAATGGTGATAGTAATGATTATGGTGATAGTAATGATGATGGTGATAGTAATGATGATGATGATAGTAATGATGGTGGCAGTAATGGTGATAGTGATGATGGTGGTAGTAATGGTGATAGTAATGATGATGGTGATAGTAATGATGATGGTGATAGTAATGGTGATGGTGATAGTAATGATGGTGATAGTAATGATGGTGGTGATAGTAATGATGGTGGTAATGGTGATAGTAATGATGATGGTGATAGTAATGATGATGGTGATAGTAATGATGTTGGTGATAGTAATGATGGTGGTAATGGTGATAGTAATGATGATGATGGTGGTAGTAATGGTGATAGTATATAATGATGATGGTGATAGTAATGGTGATAGTAATGATGATGATGATAGCAATGATGGTGACAGTAATGGTGATAGTGATGATGGTGGTAGTAATGGTGATAGTAATGATCATGGTGATAGTAATGATCATGGTGATAGTAATGATCATGGTGATAGTAATGAAGATGGTGATAGTAATGAAGATGGTGATAGTAATGAAGATGGTGATAGTAATGAAGATGGTGATAGTAATGAAGATGGTGATAGTAATGAAGATGGTGATAGTAATGATGATGGTGATAGTAATGATGATGGTAATAATAATAATAATAATAATAATAATAATAATAATAATAATAATAATAATAATAATAATAATAATAATAATAATAATAATAATAATAATAAGCTTTATTTCCCCAGGGTAACACTATCAGTTAAAACTGTTCTCCCTAGTGGTGTTATCAGTAAAAACTGTTCTCCCTAGATGGTGATAGTAATGATGATGGTGGTAGTAATGGTGATAGTAATGATGATGGTGATAGTAATGTTGATGATGATAGTAATGGTGGTGATAGTAATATGATGATGGTAGTAATGATGGTGGTGATAGTAATGATGATGGTAGCAATGATGATGGTCATAGTAATATGGTGATGATGATAGTAATGTTGATGATGATAGTAATGGTGATAGTAATACGATGATAGTAATACGATGATAGTAGTAATGATGATGGTGATAGTAATGGTGGTGATGATAGTAATGATGAGAGATTAAATGGTGGTGATAATAATAATGATGGTGCTGAATTGTACAACTCTTTTTCAGTTGTCTTTTTTGCTTTTCTTTAGATCTGTCTCACCGTGACGTTGTTCTTTGCTATGTACCGCGTCATATCATGCAAAGGACTGACAGGCCATAGTTCCCTTCCCTCAAACAGAACACGCAATGCACAAAATGTCAGTCAGAATGCCAAGAACGCACGACTGTTATTCATAAGAAAAGTCACCCACATTATTAAACAAAAAGCCAAAGCTAATGTTTTAAAAGAGTGTAACACAACGATAGGAAAAGTTTTGGCACGCTTCCTCAAGAAATACGATCAGATCGTTAAACATACGGCGAGAGGGACAACGAGAATTTCAAAAATACGCGTCAAAGATTTCATTCAGGTCAAGAAAGGGAGGATTTCAACCGTATCAACGAACGACAGGAAGGTTAAAGTACAGTTCAAGAATGGTCAATCTCTGACCTTGAATAAGATAACAGGCAAGATCCATGGTACAATGAATTCAAGTAGCAAGAATCAAAATAGTAAGTCAAAATTATACTACTGTGCTTAGAAATACGTAAAGCAACAACCAACCACTTGCGCTTTATGTTAGAGTGCCAAATCAAAATATATAGTAGAACATTTCAAATTAAAAACAAAAAAGATTGAAAGTTGAAACGATGAAAATAGTAACGGTGACAATGATGATAATGGTGATGATGATGAATGGTGACAATAATGGTGATAATGACGATGATGGTAATTATGGTGACAATAATGATGGTGACAATAATGATGGTGACAATGATGGTAACAATGAAGATGATGGTGACAATGATAGTGAATATGGTGACAATGATGATGGTGATTATAATGATAACCATAATGGTGATGAAAATGGTGACGAGAATGATGGTGACCATGACGGTGGTGACAATGATGGTGACAAGAGTGATTGTGACAAAACTGGTGATAATGACGATAATGGTGACAATGATAGTGATTATGATGACAATGATAATGGTGATTATAATGATAACCATAATGGTGATGAAAATGGTGACAATAACGATTGTGACAAAACTGGTGATATGACGATAATGGTGACAATGATGATGATTATGGTAACAATGATGATTATAATGATAACCATAATGGTGATGAAAATGGTGACGAGAATGATTGTGACAAAACTGGTGATAATGACGATAATGGTGACAATGATGCTGATTATGGTGGCAATGATAATGGTGATTATAATGATAACCATAATGGTGATGAAAATGGTGACAAGAATGATTGTGACAAAAATGGTGATGATGACGATAATGGTGACAATGATAATGGTGACAATGATGGTGATTATGGTGTCAATGATGATTATAATGATAACCATAATGGTGATGAAAATGGTGACGATAAAGATTGAGACAAAACTGGTGATAATGACGATAATGGTGACAATGATGGTGATTATGGTGACAATGATGATAGTAGTGGTGATGATAGTGACCACGATAGTGGTGAAAACGATGATGGTGAATGTGATGGTCACAATGATGATAATGGTGATGATGAATGGTGACAATGATGATAATGGTGATGATGATGAATGGTGACAATGATGATAATGGTGATGATGATGAATGGTGACAATAATGATGATGATGATGAATGGTGACAATGATGATAATGGTGATGATGATGAATGGTGACAATAATGATGCTGACAGTTATGGTGATAATGTTGATGGTGGTTTAATTAAATTTAGTTTAAGCCATTTTCAGTCTATCTATTAATGTCTCAATAAAATATTTGTTTCTTTACTTTAGTAATTTTCTCAATTAAATCAAATGGACCACAGGTCCTTACCATACAGTGTTTCGATACAAAGCGATATATTGCAATGGACAAACATGGACACATCCTTTCCAGAGTAGGTATATTTATAAGTAATAACATGCCTTGAGGGAAATTAGCGATTACATTTCCCGCAGCCGAGGGAAGGTTTGGGAAAGTCCGAGGGCGAAAAGTCATGTTATCACTTTGTAATACTATGATCGTCGAGGAAAACTTTGAGCATAGGCGTATAGGCAAAATTTTGCAGGGGGGGGGGGCTGAACATAACTTGCCCGAATAAATGACGTCATAATTTATTAGGGGGTCCGGGTCATGCTCCCCCGGAAAAATGTTTGAACTCTTGATCGAGTCTACTATTCTGGTATTTTTGGTCGCCGCACCACGCAGCAACGCAGATTTTCCAAATTTAGATTGTGTGGATAACTACAATTCTCCCGCGGAAAAATTTCACGAGTAACACGTTGCACAATGGCTGCAGAGAAGAGGGAAGCCGAAATGAAAAACTAAATAATTTTTATTTTTGTCTTGAGTAATTCGAAATTTATTAGGTATAATATCAAATATGCGAGATAGCGTTTGGACAATGCCTGTATTGACAGCTGACGCCTAAACCCTTGATCACATTGCTAAACGAAAAACAACAATAAAATTCCCGATTTCCCTCGATGGCAATCAGTGATGTCATTTTGTTGCATTACAACATTTGATTAATTTAAGGCAGAATCCCTTTTGCCCGAATGACAAGACCATTTTTGCCCGAATACAGCCAATTTTTCGGCAACTGGGGAGGCTGCAGCCCCCCCCCCCCCAGCCCCCCGGCCCGTACGCCTATGACTTTGAGCCGATCTTACCAACAGGAAATTTACACGGTTGATCAGAGAAGTTGCATCTAATTTTCCCGTGCATGTTGATGAGGGGAAATATATGCCAGTGGGAAATTTAGAAGAAGACAAAGGATTTCTTTGTCTCAAACATTGTCGTGCAACAATGATTCTGTTGCAAGTTGAAACAGCATGTTGCAGCAAGTAGAACTGGAGACTCTACTTCAACTTGCAACAAAATCATTGTTGCGTGACAATGTTTGTTTAAGGTGGGTGGTAATACGTGCAACAACGCTTTTCAACTTGCAGCGCGACCTGTATTACCGCAGGGGGCCCATCTTGGCAGCGCGTGGGCACCTGTGGCGGACTCGAAAGACGCGCGGGGGACTGTGGCAGGGGATTTAAAAAAAAACGAAAAACGGTTACCGGAAGCGGGAAAAAAGGCGGAAAAAACGGGGGGAAAGAGAGGAAAAAATATAAGGGATGAAACACCAAACGTTCAACGTGGAATGTGTTCCGCAAGTAGCCAGGACATCTCGTATCGTCGGGAGCCACCGTTAGAATACTGAAACCTGTTAGAAACTCAGAGTCAGATGAATGTGCAATAAATCAATAATCCTGAGACTTCCCGCTTTATCCGAAAAGCTTATCGTAGGATTTCGTAGCTACCCGAAGTGTCAACGATGATGTAGTATCCTAGCTACTTGCGAACACATCTCCCGAAAATACGATATTGTAATTTAGCTGCAAAATCACGGCTAAAAGTTGAGATTTTGCATCATTTTGATTTATATTTGAATGATATTGAATTTTGAATAAATTGAATGAATCATTATCACAACTACTTCGCTCAATTGTCTTACAATTTTAATACCTATAGGCGCTTAAAACGATGCTCAAAACAAGGAAGAATTCGTGTTTCATCCCTTTATTATTTTCATAAACACACCCAATCTCGTACCCAGCGCCTGCGATCCTTTTGGCCACTACCAAGAATCAGAGGCTCTGGGAAACTCCGATAAAACTCGTCATCTGATTGGTTAGTTTAAAAACAGTAAAATTTCAAATAGTGTGCACGTTGCTAACTTGTTTAATCGATTTCTCGACGTTCTGTAACACATAATTACACACGACAGACCCAAAATATAATTGAACACGTGAAATAATTGAAAACAACAAAAATCCCGACAATTTACAAGTTAAAACTATTATTATTGTCGCTTCGTCGCCAAACAAACATCCATCGTCTGACTCGTCTCGTAATTCTTCGCAGTTTCGTCTCAGAACTTTAAAATAATATTAGAGAATACAAGGTCGATGTAGTTTAGCCAAAATTCCTGCCAAAAGTACAATTTCTTACCTGAGCGGTTGAGCCGATTACTGCCGCGTGCTGACGGCGACGCGGACATTTAAAACACACTCGTCAAATCGTGGTTGACGATTTTGAGAAAAGCGAAGAAAGGCCATTTGTATCGATTGTATTGTCGAGAGCTTTATTAAACATGTTGGACCTTTTTCATCGGTAAACAAATATTTTTCCTTGGTCTTCGAACAAGCGAACGATCGTCGATGACTGTTACAAATTACAGGGAACTGGGAACCAGAGGACTGGGAACAAAAACCCAATTTTGGGGTCTTTTTCATCGGAGTTTCCCAGAGCCTCCGTTCCTTGGTAATGACCAAAAGGATCGCAGGCTCTGGGTACGAGATTGAAACACACCACGATCGAGTGTGCCACAGTCCCCCGCGCGTCTTTCGAGTCCGCCACAGGGTGCCCACGCGCTGAAGATGGGCTCCCTATCGTATTACCGCACCTTATTAGTTTCTGAATAAGAGATATTTTTCCTTTTCTCTGCTATAGGCAACCCCATCTGACGAGACGTTATTTTATTCCCAAAATGAAGAGAACCATTTTGTGACGTTGGCATCTTACAGATATTATTTCGCGTGTCCATTCGATATGTTCCTGGCCATACGAAATAATGGCTTTATAAAATCACCACACCAAAGCGCCCCAGGACAAGACTCTACACAACTATTACTCGTTCCGGTAACCGACTAGATCGACGCTGTTCATTATTGTGGCACTATGACGAGAAAATCGTGTAATCAATTTTGATTTCAGTGAAATATAATTTCCAAATGATGAATACCGGCGTTTTCAGTTTCTCAAAATATTGTCTCGTTCTCTACCCTGCGAGCAGAGCCTTCTTTTCCTTATTTCTTCGCTGAGAGAGAGGAAGAAAAGTAGGCTCTGCTGTATTCGTGTTTGGCTTCGTCCAAGATTTAGGACGAAGTAACCCGTTTAAGACCCGTTTAACCGGTTCTCGTTTTGTTTTCTGCTCTGATTGGGACTGCGTTCGAGATTGTAACCAAGCAACTGACATGCATGCGCAATGGCAACCAGCCACGAATACAGCAGAGCCTACTTTTCTTCCTCTCTCTCGCAGGGTACTCGTTCTCTAAATATTTAAGTTTCTGAAACATGTAAATTAGGTGCCTCGTGACGTTATTTACTCACACAGGCTAAAATAAGATGTACAAAATGAGTAATATATCTGAAACTAAGAGGTAGAAATAATTCAAACTTTGCACAAGAATAGTTATGGGGAAAATACACTCCAACGTTCACATTATGTTGTTTCCATGGATACCGTTTGCAAACAGGCGCCTTCCGTTTGTAAAACAAACTTGTTTATTTTTTCTCCATAAAACAACTTTAATACTGCAAGACATTGACACGGATATTTGTAGACACATAGATATTGTATTTCGAATGTTTCAAGCATCATATTCTTTTGAAAAGAAACATACAATTAATATTTTAATTTTTTAGTAAAAATGCTCGTGTTTCTAAACGGTTTCCGTAGCAACAACATGGTGCGCACAGTGGAGTGTACTTTTATGATAACTACACTTGTGCAAAGTTTGAATAATTTCTTCCTGCTAATTGCATATATATTAATCATTCACGATCGGAAATGGCGGCTGTCGAGGTTCGCGAAATACGGGCTGACCCAGGGGCGGATCTAGGGGTGGTCAAACCGATCACGCGACTAAGGTAAAAATAGCAAAATTAATGCAGTTAATTAATTAAGTTAATTAATTCAAACTGCGGTCCATAGCAAAGACATTAATATTCAAAATTTGTAGTCCAGTTATCAAGTTTCATACAGCAAGGCCTTCGATAAAGTAATATATCAAGTCACAGAACAGCGGTCTTGCGCGTGAGTTTTGATCGCTCTGTAGTCTGATTCCAGCCATCCGATTGGCCAATTTACTTTTTGATCGATCTGTGGGGGTTCTGATCGGTTTGTGGACCAGGGGCTCGTATACAAGCTATCCGATTGGCTAATCCAAAAAATATCTGAATTCTCATTGGCTACATTTTTTGATCGATCATATGTATCAGCCTTCAGTGTATACGGCATGATTTTATAGCCTTTCTGATCATCTTGAACGCGAAGGTTCAATTTCAAGTGCCACAGAAATATAAAAGCGAAATAGCGAATATACTGTAATGTCTTGTAGTATTTAGAGACTGTGCAGTCCGCGTTTGAGAGAAACGATCGGCCATATCTTCAAGATGTTTACGCTGATCTGATGAAGCGAATCGACGCTTTGCCGAAGAGTTCTGTTGAAGAGCTGTTGATTGCTAAAAATTTGACTAACGTACGAAAAATCCTGGATCCGCCCCTGGGCTGACCCGTATTAGCTACGCATACGTAGAACGAATATCTTGCGTGTAAACGTCATCAATACACGGCCGACAACTCACATGAGCCAGCACGCACGTGGACTGTGGACTGCCCCATGAAAGTGGCCGATTTTCTATGCGATTTCCGATCGTGTTGTTAATCTCATTTTGCCTGTGTGAGAAAATGACGTCACGAGGCAACTAATTTACATGTTTCACAAACCTGAATATCTCGAGAAAGAGACAATATTTTGAGAAACTGAAAACGCCCGTATTCATCATTTGGAAATTATATTTTACTGAAATCAAAATTAGATTAATGCCACTTTAAACCAACAAAAACGCCAACGAATTTTTCACTTGGCTCAAAATGACCCTATACTAGCCCGCTTTCCGCAGCTTTTCCAAAATATGTCATCAAACAAGTTTTTCCAAAAGCGTACAAGTAGGCGATAAACCAGGGTGGGTAAAGGCCCTGACTTCGCGTAGTCACAGCACTGGCTGTAATAAATTAGCAATTTAATTATAAGTAATAGCATAAAAAGTGGTGTATTAGCTATTAAACGTCCCGTTCGATGAGGGTCATTTAGAGGTATATTAAGAGATTATTTACCGAGAACGAGGTCTGTACGGGAAAATATCAGACCGAGGTCTTGACAGTACGGACCGAGCCGCAGGCGAGGTTCGTACAAAAAAGACCGAGGTCTGATATTTTCCCGTACAGACCGAGTAAACGAGGTTAATGAAGCGTTTATTATATGGTTATTTCAAGTTTTTCGATAATTATTGTATCAAACTTAGTGTGAAAACCTTAGAAATTCACGCGAGCAAAATCAACATCCGGGACAGCGGTCCGGATACGGAAAAAGACGGACCGTGGTCCGGATACGCATTTTTACGGACCGTGCGTTGACCAATCAGAACTCAGGATATTACAAAGCCATATAATAATAGTTGTTAATGGACCTGTGAGAACAAAAGAAATCCCCGCAAACATGATATTATTTAGTATACAAAATCATTCTGAGTAATGGACCTAATGGCAGTCCCTTTGGAGAAGTTCATTGTGATGGCGGCCCCATTGGCTGTTTCATCATAACTGGCACAAAACTATACGCATAATTATGTTTCCCAAGGAATTTAAGAAAAATGTTTAAGAAAAACAATCAACCAATGAAAATGCAGAGTCCACCAGCCGATGCCAGGATAAGATTATCCAGAAAAATCCTAAAATGTCGAGGCTCACTGGAGCTAGTACCCTGGCCCAATTTCAAAAGAAATATGGGCCAGGTAACCATTAATCTCATTCTCGCGTCATCAGGGCTAATCAGGTCACTCATAGCCACTAAAAACGCGCGAAATTTCAACCAATAGGAAAGCAGAAGTCTTTAGTGGTTATCTGGCCCATATTCTTTGATTGGGCCAGGGTACCAGGCTACACTGCAGCTTGATGATAAATTAAAAAAAACAAATTTGACAACATATTTTGGAAACGCCGTGGAAAGACTAAGTGGGTCGTTTTGAGTGATGCCTTTTACTGACAACCAAAAGACACATGGTGAAATGTTGGAGATATGAATTCCTATGCCAAGTAAATAATAGATATATGTATGTTGCTAAAATGTGTTTTTTGGCAAGGTCAACTAACGTAATAAATAAAACACAGTGTTTCCCAGTAGAGACTGAAAAATTATATTACAGCATTATAACCTTGAGACAAATATTATACTCTAGGTAAACAATGGGACTGCTACTGTACATTAATGAATGAAAATTATTTGTTCTCTCATACAAGATATTGAGCACTATATTAAGGTGGCTCCACACAGTTTCTTGAAAAATGGAAAATACAAGTTTGAGAGTCCAAAACACGTGCATAAACAATTTGGAAAAAGAATAAAACTAAATGTTATGCATAAATAAACAGTCTGACAATCAAAGTTTGTTAACAAATAAATAGCAACAGTTGTTGCTATGGCAACAATGACGTTTCAAAATGGCTTCAAACTAATTTAATTCGAAAAAAACTTTGGTGACCCCCAATTTTTTTTCCATTAGAACTTTTCTTGAAGTAATCAATAGGCCGATTTTAAAAAAATTCTGTAGAACGAATAATTTTTTCCCCGGAAAAATCATGTTTATTACTTTTTAAAAAATTTCGTTCTACAGAATTTTTTAAAATCGCGCTATTGATTACTCATACTTCAAGGACAGTTTTAATGAAAAAAAAAATGGGGGGTCACCAAAGTTTTTTTCGAATTAAATTAGTCTGAAGGGTAATTGGGAGCCATTTTGAAACGTCATTGTTGCCATAGCAACAACTGTTGCTATTTATTTGGTAACAGTTTTTCATTGTCAGACTGTTTAACTATGCATAATATTTAGTTTTATTTTTTTTCCGAATTGTTTAATCACATCTTTTGGACTCTCAAACTTGTATTTTCCATTTTTCAAGAAACTGTAAGGAGCCACCTTAAATACTGTCAATAGAACTTTATATTCCTTAATATATCATTATATGTAATATACTATAATATTATGTCTCACAGTTAGGTTGTCCAATCAGAGAGTTAGATTTGTACCATGTGACAATGGTATTTTTTTATTAATATAGACCTACCAGACCTTGAATTTCCAACTATCATACATCACTGGGGTATTTGAAATTAATTGAAACCCAGTGCGGATATAGGACAGGGTGGACTGGGCGACCGCCCAGGGCCCCCCACAAAATAATGTTTAAGGGGGGCCTCCACAAAAATGTCTTGAAAGTTGAAAAAATAAGTGTTGAAATGAAAAAAAATCTTGAGAGCCCAAAATATGAGTCAAAAACAAGACAAAAGATATATGGATGATATATAGATAATATATATGATATATAGAGGGTTGTGTGCCATGTACTATATATACCGAATATTACTTACGTATCTTTAATCCTTTCTTATAATTGTTTAACTTACTCCCGTATCAAATTTACACTGCGCCTTCAACCATCGTTGCCTCCGCAAGTTAACAAAAAATACAGCAAGATGCGCTTTTTGGCCTAAGGCCATATACCGCATTCTTTGCAAATTTTATTCATCTACATTATATAACCCCAGTGTCAGTCCAATTACCTACATCTTATTCAAAAAAATATTACTATGTAACTTAGCATACATTCAGAAATAGAATTGATATATTGTGCTGGTCAGTGACCGCCCAGGGGCCCTCAACAGTCCTAAATCCGGCGCTGTTGAAACCGCAAGGGGTATCTGTCTGACATAGACTCTGCTATCACTCCTATGCGGAAAGAACCGGTACTCATCATGAAAATTATTCTGCACAACTGTTGAGCTGTCCAATCCTTGGGGGCCTGTGCAATCTCCAAACGAGCCTTCTTCTGTCTAACAGTTGGGCATGCCCTCATTCTTGGTTTGTGACCCATGTAATCCTGTCGTTAAACTGGATTACAACTACAGTTTTCCCTAAAACCTAGTCACATGGCTATAACACCATCAAATATTGTGGCACAAGCCTTACAATTTATTGAAATTCATTTTTCTGGTAAATGATTAAGGAAAGTTCATTGCTCAAAGCAATTACACACTTCTAACCGTAAATGGCAGTTCTTTTTGACCAGCAGTGTGTATATATATATATATATATATATATATATACACATACATATACATATACATACATACATATATATACCCTAGATATAGTATAGTTTAAGTGGGCTTACCTCAAAATGTTGAGTGTCACAACTGTCAGTTTCACACGGGGTGATCTTCAGGTGACCCGCGTGAAACTGACAGTTGCGACACTCAACATTTTGAGGTAAGCCCACTTAAACTATACGATATTCGCTCTACCTTTATGGTATGGAGCACTTCCCGTGAACAAAATCACACTTGCTTGTTTGTATATATATATATATACATACATACATATACACTCAACATTTTGAGGTAAGCCCACTTAAACTATATGATATTCGCTCTACCTTTATGGTATTGAGCACTTTCCAACATTCCGTGAACAAAATCACACATGCTCATTTGTGTGTATGTGTATGTGTATATATATATATATATATATATATCAGATTCTGTCAACTAAATTGAGAAATTTCAGAACTGCATTGAGTTAAGTCTCTAAAACTTTTAGAACTAATTGCCAATAACTTTTTAAATAATCATAAGCTCAAAAATGTATGAAGTAGAATTTATATTGAATTATGAAAATTAAGTCCTAATTTATAAGCATTTTACAAAAAAAACAAAAACTAAAACGACCTAACACTCGCGTCTTCTACTCAAAATATTACATTAAACCATTTAAATTGTCGTAAAAATCAGCGCTTGATCTAGCCAGCTTTATGCCATTTCAGTCAGGAATGTTTATCTTAATACACTGTTATACAACATACGGTCGAAACAACCCACATTAGCATGCTAGAAGAAGGTGGAAGCTTTCAAACTTTAATACATTAACAAGTACTGGCAGCAAATTACAAATACCTTTCCGTCCCTGTTGCCAAAGACCACCAGTTTTTTCCGTATTAAAACAGCTCTTTTTCTTCTTCGTATCATTCTTGCTCAAAATAGGATTACAGAGAATCATTTTTCGTCAATAAGTCACAACGACGTTGGCTAATAATTGGGTCTTTAACTCACAAAAAGTTACAAAAATTTAAAGGCCAGCAGTGTGACCACGTTGTTTGAAGACTACAAGTTAAAATTCGCGGGCGAGACACGAGGGTTCGCGGGATGTCCCAAATAAGGTCGTCGCTAAAACGGATCACTCAAAAGATGCTGCGCTCCATTCTTTACTACACGCGTAAAAACACACAACTTGTTCACGGTTGTCAACAGGCGTGAACATTGTTACGGTGCAGTTATCTGATTAAAAAAAAATTCACCTGGGCCGCATGTGAGAAGAGTGCTTCCAGTTTGACTCTACCAAACACCACAAGTTTCCTCCGGGTACTCCGGTTTCCTCCTGTAGTAACACTGGACCTCTGAGGATAACAGTTTAGATATAACTGATAGAGTTATCCAGTATAAATAAGGTTAGTTTAGTTTTTTAACAAGTTGTTCACGTATGGTTCGAACAACTTGTTCACGGATAAATCAACAGTCATGAACAAATTGTTCCAACAGCACAATTTTATAGCCAACAACGTTGTTCGCACATGATACAACATGTTGTAACAGCATGACGAAATAACGATGAACAACAATGTTACAACAATGGTGAACATGGTTGATGTATCAACACGTTCTTCGGTTGTTCCAACATGCGTGAACAACGGTTGTTTCATCAAGCTGTAACAACTTGTTGAAACAATGAACAATGTTGTTCATTTATCAATGTTGTTCACATATGTCAACAAGTCGTTACAGCATTGTTCAGGCAACAATGTTGTAACAACTTGCGATATTTTTACGCGTGTAGTCGTCACATAGATATAGTACAGTAGCCAAAGAAAACCCCTAACATCAGTATAAGCCCTAACCCTAATAACCACTCTCGTCTGCCATTTTAAAAGATCTCCCAAAAAGAAAAGCGCACAGACGCCGGACTTTAATTTACGCAAGCAGGATAGTTCCTTAAATGACATGTTTTACTAATAAAGGTATATAGTTTCATAATTCACTACCACAGATGGACACCCGCAAAATAAACATGCCCGCTCTTGTAGTCCTCTCACACAACTCCGCCATAATTAATGAAGTTATCGACTGTTTTCGTTGGTTTGGCAGAGTAAAAAACTACGAAATAACACGTTTTACTGCTTAATAATATCAACAAATGCAAAAATTAACCTTTTAAACTTAATACAGTGTTTGCTATAGATTAACCAAGGCGGAAAGCGTAATCTATTGATGAATACAAGAGCCCAGCATAAAACACGGGTTTTGACACGAATAGCAGAAAATCAAAATTTTCTTAATGTGGCTCTTTTCGTGCTACGATTCCGTGGCGGCCATTTTGGCACTCAGTGATATACATCTTTCTAGAATTGCAAACGTCTCTATTCGTTTTCTTCACTCAAAACAAAACCTAGGGGACCTTCCATTTACACGGTTAGACCGATCAGTCCGGTTAAATGGAACACGATTCGTTTGAGACCTGGGATGGTCTGACTGGAAAATTTGGTCCTAATCAAAAGCAAGTCCATTCTGACCGGACTGATCGATCTAACCTTGTCAATTGGAAAGCGCCCTTAGAAGAAATACGAATAGTCATCCCTATTTTCTACCGAGGCGTGTTTCACTCCTGAAAATCTCGTACACCTTTAAAAATCCGAAAATCCAAAACAAAATCCGAAAAAATCTCAGAAAATCATCAAAAATCTCAAAAAAAAATTTCGAAAACCCCCAATAATTCCCTAAAACTAAAAAAACTAAAAAAAATCTCGTACTTTTTCTGGAGTGATACGACACACTCCTCGTTTTCTAACGCACCTCGAACTCGAAAATATGACTAACAAACAAACAAACAATTGAACTAATCGTAAGTACAGTATCAACAATTTTAAAAATCTACTTACCTTGCCAATATGTCTTTGTCTCAGGTGTCGTTTCTTGTTGAGTCGATTTGAAGCGACAGTTCCCTCTTATAATATATTATAACAAAATAATGATGCTGATGATGATCACATTTGATTATGATCATGATGATGATGATATAATGATCACGATGATCACAATCAGAATGTTAACAATAATAATATTGATGATAATAATGTTTATGACAATAATACGATGGTGATAATAATGATCATGATAATGATAGATGAGCTAATGATGAACATGATGATGACAATTATAATAAAAATGATGATAATGATAAAGATGACAATGATAATGAAAATCATAACGATAAAAATGATGATGATAATGATAACAATGATAATGATAACAATGATGATAACGACAACAATGATGATGATAAAGATAATAATGATAATGAAAATGATGACGATAAAGATGATAATGATAACAATGATGATAATGATAAAGATAAAGATAACAATGGTAATGATGATAAAGATGATAATGATAACAATGATGATAATGATAAAGATAAAGATAACAATGGTAATGATGATAATGATAATGATAACAATGATAATGATGATAACAATGATAATGATAACAATGATAACGACAACAATGATCGATGATAATGATAACAATGATGATGATAATGATGATGATAACAATGATAATGATAATGATAACAATGCTGATGATAATGATGATGATAATGATAACAATGATATGATGATAATAATAAAGATGACAACAATGATGATAATGATAAAGATGATAACAATGATGATAATGATAAAGATGATAATGGTAACAATGATGATAATGATAAAGATGATAATGATAACAATGATGATGATAAAGATGATAATGGTAACAATGATGATAATGATAAAGATGATAACAATGATGATGATAATGATAAAGATGATAACAATGATGATAATGATAAAGATGATAACAATGATAATGATAAAGATGATAATAGTAACAATGATGATAATGATAACAATAATGATGATAAAGATGATAACAATGATGATAATGATAAAGATGATAACAATGATGATGATAAAGATGATAATAATAACAATGATGATGATAAAGATGATAATAATAACAATGATGATGATGATAAAGATGATAAAGATGATAATGATAACAATAATGATGATAAAGATGATAACAATGATGATAATGATAAAGATGATAACAATGATGATAAAGATGATAATAATAACAATGATGATGATAAAGATGATAATAATAACAATGATGATGATGATAAAGATGATGATAACAATGATGATGATAATGATAAAGATGATAACAATGATGATAATGATAACGATGATAATGATAACAATGATGATGATGATAAAGATGACGATAACAATGATGATGATAACAATGATAATGACAAAGATGATAATGATAACAATGATGATGATAATGATAAAGATGATAATGATAACAATGATGATAAAGATGATAATAATAACAATGATGATGATAAAGATGATAATGATAACAATGATCAGATGATGATAATGATAAAGATGATAATGATAACAATAGCTTTCTTTATTATACACGATAACCAGATGCACATACTCATAAACGGTTGTTTAATGAAACTCCTGTATCTGCTAAAATTTATTCAAATGTGTATCTGGCAGTGAGCGACAATACAATCTGCCGTCAATTTTCTACTTCTATTTACTTTTCCGAATGTACAAAAATTGCTTTACCGTCATTTAATTTCAACAAAAAAATTTTAAAGCAGCAGAACCGGGCTCAGTTCGAGGAGATATGCCCGTCTGCACTCGACTGTCAACCTGTCCGAGTCTCTCCCCCCCTAGACACACACCCGTGTTTGCGTGGGTATCATCTTGGTAAATTATACAAGACATTACTGAGATACGATTGTACTTCGACATCCAATAGGCGAGACATGCTTAAAGCTAGAATCCTCTCCTGAAATGGAATTAAGTGCGCGCTGTTCGTTCTCTTGGCGATGCACGCAAGCAAGCCAGCGGCACGTCGCAGCATGCCCATGCTCACGCGCATGTCGTCTTCGTGAAAGAGGCCCGGATGGAGACCACGCGACGCCATCACCTCGACTCTTTCCTTGGCGTCCTCCAGAAACCCGACTAAAACGGTGACGAGATTCTTCTCCGAACAAGAACTCGAAATACTCTCGTCAGCTTGCGTCAAACTCGATAACAACACCAACGAAAATTCCCGTGTCACTTCGTTCGTCTTGTCGGAAAACAATTTGACGAGGTACTCATAAGCTCGCGTAAGTCTCGTTTTGTCCGGCGTCAAAAGGATAAAGTCCACATTTGATTCGAGTACACTCATCTTGGCCAGTGTCTCGAGAACTAAGTGCTTTGGCGAGAGCGACATTGTTCCAGTAGCAGTCCGAATCGTGTCATCGGCCGATTGGCAAACAAGCCAGTGTAACAGTCCATCCAACAATGGGTTACTAACAGTGTCCGTTAATACAGAGAGATCGAGGTAGCCTGAAATATTGGCAACCGTCACCAGAGCGTTCTCGCGAACGGTTCCCAGACAGTCGTGCCACCAGTATTGTCCATCACTGTACTGCCCCTCGGTAGACTCCTGGTCTTTCCTCTGAATGTGATGAAGTAACAACAATTTCCCCAGGATAAGCAGCAACGACGGGTGCCTGGCCATCTCGACGTCGTTGCCGGGAACAAACGACATACTTCGAAGAATGTTCGACACACAAATACAACACCTTATCGCTGAATCCTGCGACCAAGTCAAAGTACTCAACGGAAACTCCTGCTTAAGTTCGCATTCTTCTTCGGAACTCGCCGTTCGGACGTCGCCCATTTTCGTAGCGGATACAATATCCTCGACGTCGTCACCGACCGAATCGATATCGAGGTCCAGCTCGGCCTTTAATCTTCTGATTAACGGGTCAGCGGGATCACCCTCCTTTGGCGT
This sequence comes from Paragorgia papillata, assembly GCA_035771165.1. Classification (NCBI taxonomy): domain Eukaryota; kingdom Metazoa; phylum Cnidaria; class Anthozoa; order Scleralcyonacea; family Coralliidae; genus Paragorgia; species Paragorgia papillata. The sequence continues at coordinate 1,837,605 of JAWNZC010000149.1, forward strand.
TCCAGCGTCGCCTATCGCTGGCTCAATCTTGATACGTTTACGTTCATGTTCCGATCTTTCAGCCACGATCCCATCCTCGCCGTTACAAAAAATCTTTGGTTTTTCGGGTTTGATTGTCTGATTTTTATACCTCTTCGGCTCGAAACCAATATCCGATTTTGCGTCCATGGATCTCGGCTTTATTCTACCCAATTCAGGAGAAGTGACACCGTTATAAATCGAACTTAGCTTACTGGATAAACGGGAGCATTCTCTTCGGTTTTGCTCATTACCCTTGTCATTTACGCGTTCAACGGCCTCGTTATCGTTCGGCGTACAACCGTTTCCAACGCGTTCTTCGTGCGTTGTCACAACCCGAGATAAGTCGTTTTCCGTGCCACGTTCGCACGAACTTGTGACTGCGTTTTCACATTTCGTCGTTTCGTTCTTCGAAACGCGGCCTTCGTAAAAGCGAACGTCCGTTTCAAAATGCGTCTGGATGTGAATCGTGGTATCCCCACCGCCATGCGCCCAATTCTTAGTGCCGCTAGTAAAGGAATGCCCGTCTTCGTCATCCAAGCAGTCCCCAACGATAACAGCGGAGAAGTTCTCCTCGGCTATCAAATGGGGTAACTTCTCGCTGTATACGTTCTCCGCGTGCTTGTCGCTCGTACTACCGTAGGTAAACCGCTTGGGTACTCCCACGTCGACTTCGTTCTCACCGAGTACGCCAAATACATTGATCAGATTACGTCGAAAGTGTTCTACAATTGTGTCCAGTAATCCAGGAAGGTGAGACAGGCGGAAGAAAGACACAGTACTGTCGTCGGCGAGTAAGATGGTCAGAGTATCCAACGCCCATGTGGTTTCGTTAAGAAGACCAGACTTTAACGACATCATAATTCTCCAAGCTTCCACGGGACCTAGAGCAGAATATACATGCAATGAAAAAAGGTGGTTAACCGCTGAGACTTTTAGTAACGACAGACGGATCGAAACGTCAGTATTTCAACTCTTGGGTGGACATAACCGCCTCGCATCACAGTGTACCCCAATATCACTAGTAAGAGCGTGAAAGAACCACTGGTATCAATACAAGGTACAACAAAACATCCACACCAACACCTACATCAACACCAACACAAACACCAACACCAACACCAAAACTGGCGCGAAAACGAACACCGACACGAACAGCAACACCAACAGCAGCACCAACACCAACATGAAAACAAACACCAACACCGACACGAACATCATCAAGGTGTACCCCATTATCACTACGAGCGTAGAAGAACCACTGGCATCAATACAAGGTACAATATGTCAAGAACAACAAAATATCCACACGAACACCAACACCGACACAAACACGAACACCAACACGAACACCGACACAAACACACCAACATCAATAGGAACACCAAAACCAATATCAACACCGACACCAATACTCACACGAACACCAAAATAAACAATATTAAAACACCAACATGAACACCAACACCAATACGAACACCGAAACAAACACCGACACGAACATCCACATGAGCACCAACATCAACACGGACACCAACACCAACACCAACACGAACAGCGACACGAACACTAACAGTAACACAACGCCAACACCAACACCAAAACTGGCGCGAACACCAACATAAACACGAACACCAACACCAACATCAACACCAACACGAATACGAACACGAACACCAGCACCAACGTGAACACCTCAACACGAACACTAACACGAACACGAACACTAACACTAACACTAACACTAACACTAACACTAACACTAACACTAACACTAACACTACCACTAACACTAACACTAACACTAACACCAACACCAACATGAACACCAACACCGACACGAAAACTGGCGCGAACACCAACATAAACACCAACATGAACACCAACACGAACACCAACACGAACACCAACATCAACACGAACACCCACATCAACACCAACACGAACACCAACACCGACACGAACACTAACCGCAACACCAACCCCAACAAGACAATGACGATAAAAACATCAAAACACTAGCTTTCAAGTTGTCAACTAAAGACTCTGGTCCCTTCAAGACAAATACGAAACTATTTTGATATTATGTCTTACCTAAATCTCTCGCTGTTAGTCGCCGCTTTTTGGAATACACTGCTTTCGTTGCCTCCACACAGTCGGGTGGGAACAGAGCTTCGTCACTTCTACCTGGCGATAATTTCGCGCCTGCTTTGTTTCTGTGCATTGCTTGTTGTTGCGAGTATGTGGTCGAAGAAGAGCGAGCCGCCGGGGAGGACATTTCTCCTTTGGGGTGAGGATACGGAGGAGGTGGACGAACGCCGGCCATTTTAAGACCGGGAGATTGCGTGGAATGAAACGGCGAATGACTGCTCGAGCCCATGCCGAGGCCCGCGTCGGACGTTGTCCCTTGGGGATACTTCTGCCCCCACGGGCTTTGCATCGCTTGCGCTCGATGCTTCGGTGATGGCATCCCACCGGCCGACCTCGGTCCCATTCGTTGCCTGTCCATTGCAAAATGAGGTGGAAGACTTGACGGTTGTTGCTGATAGAGCATTCCACCTAGATACTGTTGTTGTTGTTGTTGTTGTTGTTGTTGAGCGAAGTTGGCGAGCATTGGCGATTGCTGTGGCTGAGAGTCGGGCATGTGCGGGTAATGTTTGTTCAGGCCGGGCGGTGCCCCACGCGGGAATTCCGCGTGTTGCTCGTGACGATACATGGCCTCCTGCGGAACGGGATTGTGCGAGACGGAATAGCCCGGAGCTTGAGGAGCTAACGGGTTGTGGTAGCCGGGCATTTGGGAGGTCGATGAAACGGGAAAGCCGGGTAGCTGGTGATTCGGGTAACCAGGGCCCACGAGGTTCGGTGAAGGACTACCGGGATAGCCAGGTACACGAGGGGATCCAGACGGTGGACCGAGGTAACCGGGCATCGATGACACTCCTTGCGTGCGATAGCCAGGTGCTTGGTGGGGCATAGGAGGGGTACCAGGGTACGGTTGTGGAGTGGACGGGGCACTAAGGTACGACGGTGGAGGCAGTTGGCTGGACTGGTTCGGCAAAGCTTGACTGAAAGACGGTGTGGGACCACCGGCGGTCGACTGGAACATCCGAAGATTCTTGTACGTCATCGTTGACAGATCGATGTTGCCGAGCTGAGGATTCGATGATGGCGACGCCGCTGAACCAGATGGATAGGCCCCGGCAGAACTCGCGATGCTGCTCACTGGGGGAGTGGGTGCTAGCGGAAAGGCGGCGGCAGGGTCGTTGAACTTGCTCTCAAATGGCAAGAGGTATCTCATGTACTGTTCCCGTAAGAAATGGCTGTCGCTAGGACTGGTATCCGAACAGTTAGTTAGCGCTTGCACTACTTCCTTCAACATTTTCATTCGAATAACCTGAGACAAAAAGACAAGAAAGGCGAACAACTGTTAACGAAATGAGTTACACACATTGATCGATATAAAACTGTCCCCAACACACTATCTATCGACGAAACGTTATCGAGTGCGGTAGCTAAGCAGATTGCAACATTTGCAATAGTATACGACATGCGTTTGGTGGACGTTCGTCAAGCTCAATAGGCCGTACCCACTATGACGTCAGTGGACAAAAGCGCGCGAAGTAGTCTGGTCTTAGTAGTTAAATTTTGCATACCGGCATTTTAAATTTTCAACATGGACGCTGTTGAAGTAGAGTGTGCTGAAGCACTTTGTAGCCTTTCAGAGGCTGTTGAAATTAACACGGACGTTGTTAAAGTAGAGTGTGCTAAAGCGCTTTGTAGTCTTTCAGAGGCTGTTGAAACAGATGAAAACCCTAGCTTTTGTCAAAGCTCTTGTCCGGGTGTACAGATGTCTGACAGCCCTGAAATGGCGGCAATTTCAGTTGCGATGGGTCTTTGGAGCAACATTGTCGGGCATTGTTTGCCTGTTCTTCACCAATTTGTTTTCCAGCTTCTCATGGGTAAAACAAGGAAAATCTTTCAGAGACTTTGTCCAGCCTTTGCAGTCGCCATGCAAAGCACTGCCATCGTTTGTCTTGCTTCGGTCCACTGTCCACTGTAAACACCAGACTTGGCTCGCCTTCAACAGCGTCAGGATAATAAACAACATCACCAGAAGCGCTTACAACATTCCCAATATCATCTTCACGACCCGTGCAAGAGTTTTGAAAAAACTAGGGTCGTCAAGAATGATTTCAGAATGTAAAACATCACAGGAAGTGTTAGAGCTGTCGCGAGCAGCTGAAGCAAACGCCATTTTGAAACTAGCTAATTTAACTACCAAGACCAGACTACTTCGCGCGCTTTTTGTCCACTGACGTCATAGTGGGTACGGCCTATTGACGGTACCGAAAAAGATTGGGGCGGTACACTTAACCACAATGCTTTGCGACCTCAAATCAGCTCAAATAACAACTAAATTACATCGTTTATCATGTTAATAAACAACCGCGGTACATCAAAGAAAAGCGACGTGATCATGAACTAACATGGATTAAATAAGCAAGAACTTCATTTCTACCAAAGTTGATCTTTTTAAAGACCTATCTTCCGATAATTGTACTAGAAACAACATTAATTATACGGCTGGGCTTGATTTCCGGTCCGTACGCAAAACGGCGCATGCTGATTGGTTCCTGAACGGTCGGGATTTTACGATATTGACCTCCGGTCTGTGTCCGGGTCAATACGCTTTTTGTTTGAACATTTCTGAGTTGATTTGAATACAAATAAAAGAGAACTGGTTATCTTTCTTCAAATATTCTGAACAATAAAATGTGCTAGAACATTGCTGCTGGTTTTCTTTAAAGCTATTATATATCTAAAAACACGACAAATAAAAGCCGAACTGGTGTAAACAAGAAGGCCAAGTAGCGACACGAGTTAACAGGTCAAAGGTTAACAGGTAAGGTAAACAGGATACTCCGAAGACGAAAACAACGCTTGAAACTTAAAAATAAAATGAACCAATAGCCATATAATAAATTCCTTATTAACCTCGTTTGCTCGGTCTGTACGGGAAAGTATTTGCCCTCGGTTTTATCGCACAAACCTCGCTCCTTCGTCGCTCGGTCTGTACGAAAACCTCAGGCAAATACTTTCCCGTACAGACCTCGCACTCGGTTAATAAGTCTTTAATACTGTACGCAAAAGATTGTGGTTAAATGTACAAGCCGCCATCTTTTTCGGTATGGTCAGTTACTCAGAAAAGATTTCTGAGCCCATGCAGACAGGGTTCGAACCTGCAACCTTCTAATGACCGGTTGGACGGTTAAAAGACCATTGGAGAGCTAAGGTTGCAAACTCAGTCATATGTGTGCTCCCAAGTGGTAGCGTTTGCATACGAGACGTAGTGCATGGTGGTACGTTTGCGAGCTTGGTGTAATGTAGTTTCTACTAATATTAATCCCCAGCAAACTTATAGTATAAAAGACATTAGTACATTCGACACAAATAATTATTTTAATTTAAAGTGTCACTAACCCCAAAACGTTTTTTGCGCGAATAAACATCGCCAATCCAAATGATGAAGAATGCAATATAAATTAACTAAATTGGTAAAATCCTCTTGATTTAAGAATCGATTGAAGTGGGGATAATGACGGACACGACGGAGCACTTGGGAGCCTGCGTCGAGAAGGGTTTGTGACGTAATACCAGGAATTCTATATTTTTTTGACTGTAAAGTAAATAGGAAAGAACGTACCCAGGTTACGTTTATAGCCAGTTTGGCGATATTTTTCATTTTAATTCTTTTTTTATAGTTCCAAGTGTACTACACTTTATAGATTTTTGAAGACGAATTCCTGGTATTACGTCATACGCATCCTATACCCATTCCCCTCACTGCTCCGCCATGGGACAAACAGATGCGAAATTTTGCAAGTATGAAGGGGCATAAAAAATGAAAGAAGTGTTCAATAACAGAAAATATATGTTGGTGCTAATATACTCAACAAGGGCTATTTGAATCCCGAGAAAAATTTTTGGGGGTTAGTGGCACTTTAAGCTAACGTTTCGTTGCTAATCCTGCAACATGTTGCTTACCTCACTAAATCCACCTTTCTCGCTCACCAACTTATAAAACTTGTATAAGTCTAAAATCATGCCATTGAAAGTTGGAACATCCCCTAAAGTCTTACCTAAAATATAAGGTGTAAAAAAATTTTTTTGTATTTGTATTAACTACAATATTAAAAGGGCTATGTCACTTGCAGATAAGAGAAAGAGAGAGCCTGCACGAATGCTATAGAATTTTAGATATCTGCGTCCTAAATTATGACGCAAAATTCTCATTGGTCGGTTTGCCTTATAACGTCAATCATAAATACAAATCTTCAAGTGTTAGTAACTTATTCATAAAGGTGGATGTTGTACACTGAAGTCTCAAAAGGCAAAACATTTTATACCTATTAATACCTATGAATCATATGATAGCTAATATATGAATCATATATCTATGAATCATATGATAGCTATGATACCTAATACCCAGGTCTTATGAAATAATGTACACCTAAATCCTAATCAGATTCTCTCAAGTCTCAATTCTGTAGTAGCTTCTTGTAATCTTGTTCTAAATTTTGTTGCTTTGTACTACCTTGGCCAAGGAGAGGGGGTGGGGGGGGGGGGGGTGCTGAGCGAGAAAATATTTTTTTATACATATTAATACCAATGAATCATATGATAGCTAATATATGAATCATATATCTATGAATCATATGATAGCTATGATACCGAATACCTAGTCCTTGGCCAAGGCCAGGGGGGTGCGCACCCCCTGTAAATCCATCACTGGGGGGGGGGTGCGCACCCCCCCCCTCACCCCCTGTAAATCCATCACTGAGGCAACCATTAGCGTGACATAACCCCTTTTAAAAGTCATATCATGCCAACAACGATTTTTGTTCGAACATGGAAAATTTATTTTTGAAACGTTTTACTCATGAGCAGAAACTTTAACTGTTTTCCCAAAAATTACAGCATAATAAAAAAAAAAAAAAGGAAAAACAAAAGTTTAAAAAGGATCTGACCTCCCCTACAACGCCTTGAACAACCTTACATACCCTGTTGCTCCATAAATGACAGCAATTTATCCAAAAATTCCTTCCTTTCTGGTTCATCAGAAAGTTTATAGAGTTTGCTGACCTAAGACAAAAAAAAAAGATTTTACAGATCGCTCGGAAATGATCCTGTATGAACAGTCGTTGTTACCGCTACATTACTAACACCATAACATTCACAATCAGATTACCACAAGCAGTATCACATTACCACCACCACCATCACATTGCCACCATCATCACGGTACCATCACCATCACATTATTGTACCACCACCATCACATTACCATCAGCACATTAGCACCATCACATATCACATTACCATCAGCACATTACCACCACCACATTACCACCACCATCACGTTACCATCACCATCAAATTACCATCACCATCACATTACCACCACCTTACCACCACCATCACCTATCACCACCATCACATCACCATCACATTACTACCACCATCACATTACCATCACCATCATCACATTACCACCACCATAACATTACCATCACCATCATCACATTACCATCACCATCACATTACTACCAGCACCACCAACACATTACAACCACAAAACAACAACCACATTACCACCAGCACCACATTACTACCACTACCACCACATAACCACCATCACCACATAACCACCACCGTCACCACATAACCACCATCACATAACCACCACCATCAACATCACATAACCACCACCACCATCATCACATAACCACCACCACCATAACATTGTCACAACCACATTACTACCATTATCATCACATTACAACTATTATCATCACATTACAACCACCACCATCCATTACCACCATCATCATGATCATTACTACTACCATCATATCACCACCATCATCACATTACCACAAACAGCAGCATCATCAATATTATTATTGTTTATCGTTATCCACTAAAACGTTAACCTACCGGAGTTGTGCTTCGAGCAGTAGGATCTTCCCAAGATGGGGATAAGATGTCATCAAAATCGACAGTGATCGACGGCGAGAGTGAAAACGGCGACGGAGGAGTGACGGGCGACAAAGTAGATCTGGGATTTAATTTTGGTAATGGCTCTGACTTGATTTCTCTTTTGACTAAAAAGAATAAATAAAACAAAAAAACAATAATGCGTTAGAGGGAAGAAGAAAAGGAAGGAAAGAAGGAAAGGAAGGAAGGAAGGAAAGAAAAGGAACGAAAAAGGAAAGGAAAGAAATTAAGGAAGGAAAGGAATTAAGTAGGGAAGGAACAGAGAAAGGAATTAATGAGGAAAGAAAGAAAGGAAGGAAGAAAGAAAAAAGGAAGGAAGCTTACTTCTTTGAGAAGTCGTTGATGGATGATCAGTTGAAGAAATTCCATTTCCAGGGGGAATATTGGAAACCGAATGAATCATTGCTTCGATGTCAGAACTTGGTAGTTGATTAACTGACGGGGAAGGAACACGACCTGATGAAGAAAATCAATGTTAGAGCAATTAATATTGCAACTAAAATAAATAAATAAATAAATATATATATATATTTCTAAAATTCATTAATAATTCATGGAGAAAACACAAAGAAAAATCATGAGCGTATCGGATCTATATATGTGATATAGACTCGCTCTAAGTTTCTCGCTGGTTTTTAACGGCTGAGATGAGCTTAATTTTCAAAATTACTACGCCAATGAACGTATGAAGTGATTCTTTTTAGAAGTCATTTAAAAACCTTGCAGTACGGGCTTTATCGGCTCTAAAACACTCGGCTATCGCCTCGTGTTTTATATCCGATAAAGCCCTCCTGCGCGGTTTATAAATATTACATATATATTAACTGCAGAATACGCGTTGTTTGGAGGTAGGCACCGTTAGTGACCAGGCTAGTCAGCAATCTAGCCTTATTAGCAAGCAAAGTAACTGTAAGCAATTGGGCCATGAGCAAATAGCCAGCAAGCTAAGCAATAGCAATTAGGGTAATCAGAGAAGCAATAGGCGTTTGCCATGACAACTCTGCCAAGGCAGACCACCGGCACCAGTCACACTGACAAGTCAGTGGAATAACATATACGATCTATAGGATTCTATACTTCGTATCTACACGGGTGGGGAAAGGGCGAAGGGGAGCACAAGCTGAGCAAAGACGCTACTTGCAGCAAAGCAACATACGCTCAATGAATCTCGAATGCGCGGGAAACCCCTTAACGTAATTGACGTAAGGGACTCCCCTAATAAGGGGAACCGCAGGCCAACTACATCAGCAGTTAACTTCGCTTAAATATATATTCCTATATATATATACAATATACATACCTGTAGTAGCTACGTCAGATGAAAATGGTGTCGACGGTGCACCTGGTAATGAAACGCTCTGGGTCAATGACTTGGCAGGACTCGGTGCTCCCATATCATTGATACCAGATCCACCAGATTCTGATTTATGATCACTTATAGACGTAGCTGGGCTCCGTGATCCAGGATCCTTTCCGTGGATACTAGGAGGACGCGAAGGGACGCTGTGCATCTCTCCTGCTGACTGTGGACTCGTGTGGGGATTGGCCGCATTGATGGCAGCTCTAACGGCCGCGGCGGCGGCGGCAGCTGCAGCATTTTGATTGCCAGTTGGAGAGGTCACACCTAGTAATCAATAAACAACACCAATGTGTTACAGAACCATCCTCAGAGAAACACGAGAAAATTTTTCATGATTTCTTACACTGCTAAAGTCGACCGAAAAATTTCGGCTGACTCGAGCGGAATTTGAACTCGCACCTTCGGAATTCCGGTCCGCCGCTCTGCCTCAGACTAGTTCCTAGTCCTCTTTTCTCTCGAACATATTTTGGTGACGTCACAGAATAGGGATCGAGCGAGAGGACTACACGCGTAAAAACGCACAACTTGTTCACGGTTGTCAACAGGCGTGAACAATGTTGTGCTGCTCGCCGTGAACAAGTTGTCAACAAGTTGTTCACTTATGGTTCGAACAACTTGTTCACGGATAAATCAACAGTCATGAACAAGTTGTTCCAACAGCACATTTTTATAGCCAACGTCGTTCGCACATGATACAACATGTTAACAGCATGACGAAATAACAACGATGAACAACAATGTTACAACAATGGTGAACATGGTTGATGTATCAACACGTTCTTCGGTTGTTACAACATGCGTGAACAACGGTTGTTGTTTCATCAAGCTGTAACAACTTGTTGAAACAATGATGAACAGTGTTGTTCATTTATCAATGTTGTTCACATATGTCAACAAGTTGTTACAGCATTGTTCAGGCAACAATGCTGTAACAACTTGCGAGATTTTTACGCGTGTAGCGGAAAATGTTCATCTTTATCTATCATGAATCCTGCTGGAGCTCGGATTCTTTAATCTTTATGAACGAGGGCACTTAAATAAACTTCTTCTTGAGAGCAGACAGCAAACGAGTAGGTTTCTTTATTTTACATTACGTTAAAAGGTCGTTACATACGAGGCTTTATAAAGTAGTGTTCGGCGTAGGAAGTGATTGTGTTGAAACACATTTATACAAATTGAAATATGCTATTTTAACGTTTCGGCAGTAGGCCAACTTTGGTATATGATGTTATAAAGAATTGTGCAGCCCGACGTGAGTGTTATCTGCCTTGGTTTTCCGCCAAACGGCCGTTTGGTGCCTGTATAATTTGGGGCCAGTTTTGGGGCCAAGCAAAACATTTTATTCCAGGCCTCTCACAATTTCGGTCTGTCGCTCGACGTTAAAAAAAGAGGCCTGGGAACCAGACTGCGTTCTACCTGTTGAGCTATCGAGCCGCACAGGGATTGGAGGCGAGTTTTATCCAACTTAAGTGCACGTGACGAGATATTCTCGCGACAACTTAAAGCTTTTCCGTGAGGAAGTACAGTGTTTCAATTCTATTACAGAACTATACTCAGAGAAACATGACTGGAATCCCCGAAGGTGCGAGTTCAAATCCCGCTCGAGTCAGTCAAAATTTTTCGGTTAACTTTAGCAGTGTGAGAAATCATGAAAAACCAATGTGGATTACAACAAATAGTCGATAGAGGTGGTAGAATAAATTACATGTAATTACTGAAGTACAGAAATTTGTTTTAATACGTTTTTACAAGCAAATACTTTCGGTGTCCAATATTGGCTAGTTTTCACTTACACAAGTTTGACAATTTTTGCAGAGGCGACGTGGCCAGGGGGGGATGCCCCCCCCCCCTAATGAAGGTTTCAGTGGCCAGTCTCGAGGAAAGCAGTGCTCTTTCATGAGCTCAGTAACAACGCCTTATGGATCATTGATACTAAAATCCGTTGTTCTCACACAGTCGCCATTTGCGTACGTCACAAGGCATTGTTACCGAGAGTCCAAAATTTCTCCAAAAATTAACTGAATGTGGTGCGTACTTCACACTGACAAACATATTTACGATCGACACAGTGGTCAGCCACATCTGATCACTGTTAAACTACAAAGTCGGTCGGTCAGTCAGTTTCGAAATCTACCAACAACGTGCCAGAACACCTTGATCAAAAGGCAAAGCTGTTCAACTTTTTGTCCAACTCCAAAAGCGAAAGGAGCAAAGAACTTACAACATGCCTCACTCCATCCACACGGCAAACAATTCACCGGAAGTATGAATAGTAGCGGAAGTAAAATGTGCAAAAATGCAAAATCGTGACACCTCCCCCCCAAAAAAGAAGAAAAAAACCCCAAGCCGAAACCTACTGTAGACTCGTTCGACCACTGGTAGCCCGATTAATAAGTAAGTTATATTTATTAAAAAAAATAAATTACACATATAAGATACATATTTTTGAAAACTGGTGAAACTCAGTATTCAGAAAATACGAGTGTAGAATATATACATTTTAAGACCAAACCGGAACCAGTTGCGAATAATGCAACTACACAGGCCTTCCGGCAGGAATTGAACCCACGACCTTGCGATTCTAGTGCAATGCTCTGACCACTGAGCCACGGAGGGCGTTGCCGAGAGCTTGATCGCGAGTTCTGTATATAATAAGGTGGTAATGCCAGGAGAGAATTGGGTATATTATAACTTATAAGTAATACCATGATCGCCTCGGATTCTTTTGTTCTCCGAGGGAATGTAAACCTCGTATTTCCCTCATCGCTCATGCAAGAGGGAAATTTATCCTTTGTCTTCTAATTTTCCCGTGCGTGTTGATGAGGGAAAATTAGAAGACAAAGAAATCCTTTGTCTTCTTCTAATTTTCCCGTGCATGTTGATGAGGGAGAATTAGAAGACAAAGAAATCTTTTGTCTTCTTCTAAATTTCTCACTTGCATATATTTTCCCGCTTGCATATATTTTCCCTCATCAACATGCACGGGAAAATTAGATGCAACTTCTCTGATCAACCGTGTAAATTTCCTGTCAGTAAGATTCTCAAAGTTTTCCTCGGCGATCATAATATTACAAACTAATAACATGACTTTTCGGGAAATTAGCGATTAAATTTCCCCTTCGCCTCGGGAAGATTTGTAAAAGTCACAAATCTTCCCTCGGCGGCGCGGAAATTTAATCGCTAATTTCCCTCAAGTCATGTTATTACTTATAATAATATTGGGCACGCCCTCCGTGGCTCAGTGGTCGGAGCATTGCACTAGAATCGCAAGGTCGTGGGTTCAATTCCTGCCGGAAGGCCTGTGTAGTTGCATTTTTCGCAACTGGTCCCGGTTTGGTCTTAAAATGTATATATTCTACACTCGAATTTTCCTTCACCCAAAATCCTTAGAACATGCTATGTAATCGAGTGAAATGCCCAATATTACTTATAATATATTCAGAAAATATATAGTTTTCCATATCTATGTATTGTGTTAATTCTTTGTTATCTTTTTTGCAATTTATAGGTAATCTACCACCTGTAACCCAGTACTGTCTTGGATGTCTGAAGGTTCTCCCTTTGATGAGTAAAATCGTCTGGTGTTAGACCATGGATAGTAAAAAGACTGGATTGGAAACTTGATGGCGTGAGCATAACAACCTGGTTGCAATTGACAAGCTTAAAAAACCCGAGTATATTCAAAGTTTGGGATTAATACAGCCTAAAATGATAATCGAATTGTCTGTAAATACGACAAAGCCACAATACGACAAAATGTCCGTCTATTCTTACTCATTTTAAAAGAAGATATCAAGGTTTACTAGTTAAAATATGCATCCCAAATTCCGAGCAAAACAAAGCACAATTTGGGAACGCCAGTTTCTTCAAAACAACACAGGAATCATCAAAACAAAGATCAACAACGCTTACCCCGAACGCTCGATTGTGGCTTAGGCAGGTTTGTAAGGTGATAAAATCATTTGAAACGTCAACATAGTCATCTGAATGTGAGGATATGAAGAATTTGAAGAAAAGTTCACTAAAAACCTCAGTAAAACAAGCGTACTCACGCCATTCGTGACATCACAATTTGCAACTAGGTTTCAACATCTCTCAAGCAAAGAAAAACGCTTTTCAGCCAATCGGCGGCCTGGAAACACCTCACGTGACTATTAGTTTCCAATCCACTCATTTTACTATCCATGGTTAGACTAAGTAAAACAATAAAAAGATCATGAAAAAACTAACCTTCCTCTTGTGGTGGGAATGGCTTCTTGGGATGACCAATGGTGACATTCGGTGACACTGTGCCTCTCATTCCTATTGTTGACGAGTAGTTGGCTTTAGTTGGCATCTGTGACGCCACAGGACTTCCAGGAAAGTTAGTGTTATGAAAGGGCACTTGTCTACCATCCACCATGTTCTAGAGAAATATAATAAAGCTATTAGAGCTGATTGTTGAGGTCCTTTTGACTATGTGTTACCAACAGCCTCATTCAACCAGTGTATCAGTCCTAGATAAAGCATTTTTCTTCCTGGCAGCAAAATCCAAAAATAAATATTTCCTGCTAAACTAAATGAACGATTTCCTGCCTGATATAATTTTTCAATTTTATAAGTTGTGATACCACCAGACTTGCAAGTTTGTATCTCAAAACCATAATTTATCTGAATGTGGAATCTATACATACTTTGAAATAGCGAACTTTTTAAATTGAATACTACGTAATACAAGCACTAGCGTCAAAAATCCAATTGCTGAAACAGTTGAATATGATAAAAGCAGCTTGCATTCTTGCAAATACACAATGACAGCTGCAGCCTGCAATAGCAACAGCAACACTATACTGAAATGATAAATATTTCATTGTTTTCTAAAACAAATCTTTGCGTCATTTGCGCAAGGATATACGAAACTTAGACAGGTTAAGGTCATGTAATAAACCTTCAAAACACTTTCGAATTGTTTACAAATCGCCGCTGGGTTTGGCAAGAATATAGAAAGATGAGTCATCGAATATGAAACTTGATATTCGATCAAAAGTGATGCCCATCAAAATTGTGTGATTGTGTGACCGTGACGCTTTTCGATTTTTTGAAGAATAGGAAATTTATCTTTAAACTTTGACTTGGATTAAAAAAACTGACAAATATTTCCTGCAAGATACAAAACATTTCCTGCGAACAACTTTTACAAAAAATTTCCTGGCAGCAGTGCTGCCAGACATTTTCCACCACTGCAGTGTATCAATCAGTATGCTATCAATAAGCGTATTTACAACACACCTATTCAACCACAGTGCCATGCCACCAATATTTAATTAGTGCCAGCAACATTCTTATGCAACCACAGTGCCAACAACTGTGCCACCAACACCTCTAGATATTTAATCACTTTGCAACCAACATCCATATTAAACCACAGTACCAACCACTATGCCACCAACACTGACCCATATTCAATTATAGTACCACCAACACTCCTATGCAACCACCATACCACCAACACTCCTATGCAACCACCATACCACCAACACTCCTATGCAACCATCATGCCACCAACACCCACTGATCTCTATATAAACTGGATAGGGCATTTCCTATGGCCTATCCAGTTTTGTGCCAGTCACCGCCATCTTACGTAGTGGAACATATGACGCATTGCGGCCTTAGAACTGGTTCCCAATCCCAAAGTTGACTAGCATAAGCAATCTTGACGTCAGCACGGTCAGATTATCCAGGGGAAAGAATATTAAGTACTGTGTGCCGGGGGAGTCAGAAAAGCCGTAAAGCAAACAACAGATGCCAGTTCATTTAGTTTTCACTGTTTGACAACAAATACAGTCAAAAGATGGCAAGTACACAACACCAGATATTGTTAAGACATTAAGATTACTATGAAAGGTACAATTTAAGACTTGGAATTGAATTCTGCGTAGATTTTATAATCATTCTGTTTTTCAGTTTAATATATTATCGCGAAGTTTCTTCGTTGTCAGCACTGAAGAAAAACAACGAAATTTAAAGGTTTCACAGCTCAGTAACAGAAACAAATACAAGAAATTATCGTCTTAAACCTTATTGAGTACTTCTTGTGTCCTTACATGTACATTCGTTTAAATTTTCTTAAAATAACTCTTTTTGTCTGTTTTCAATCTACGAAAGCTTATGAACTGTATGGTAGTGGTCACGTCATCATACAACTGGCACGCAAAATCCGGTCTCATGGCCAATCCAGTTTTATTGAGATAAGTGCCAACACCTCTATTTAATTGCTGTGCAACCAACATCCATATTAAACCACAGTGCCAGCCACCATGCCACCAACACCCATATTCAACCACTGTGTCACCAACACTCCTATTCAAACACTGCACCATGAACACATCTCATTTGACCAGAACTAACTGTAACTCTGGTCTCTGATTCACAAACCTAAAGATTTGAAACTCACCATCATTGGATGGGGACCATTTGCTTTTGGACTACCACTGAACTGCTGTGAGAACATGGGATCTTGTGAAGCTTTTGGTAGGATTGGCTGAGAGTATGAACCACTGGGTGAACCACCCCGCTTGCTTGTCATGAAGTTACTGCCAGAACGTGGTACTGGAGAGTGTTGATATTGCTGGGCCTGGAAACAAAGGAAGATGCCAATCATTTTCATGTTCAATTGAATATTTATAGTCAAACCAGATGTTGTCTTGCGTACGACTTTGCAATATTGATACACAACAATGCAATTTTGATTGGTGATTCAATCAGCAACTTGCAAATGCCTTATCACACGATTCCTTGATGGGTTGCTTAAAATATTGGTTTTAAACATCGAACAACACATACATGTAAATGTGATGTTATACTTGAAGGTAACAGCTCTAACTTTATGCAGAATTTCGCATTATCCAAAATTTGGCATTTAAAACGATTTTTTAGGGCAACCCGTCGAGGAATCGTGATAATTAATTGAATCCATCAATCAAAATTGCAATGTTGTGTACCAATATTGCAAAGTTGCACACAAGAGAACATCCGGTTTGACTACACCAAAGGTCTTTAACCCTTTTTTATATGGCTGAACTTGTTTTCAGGTCATTATGCCAAATGGCACAGACTTGTGTTTAATAATTTGATTTACCACCAACTTATAGACATAAAATACATGTATGATGACAAATTAGTGGCAATGAAGCTTAAAAAGAAACCACAAGGCTTATATAAATTTAAGCTCCCTTATTAATTACAAGGTCAAGGATAAATTTTCACAATAAATAAATAGGGCATGACGGATTATAATTACAAAATATATAATTATAAGAACAATAAAGGTACATAATTATTTAGGTAAATAAATGTTTTCAGGTTTTTTAAAGGTTTTGAAAAGAGTTCGTAGCTCAAAGAATATACACCAGATTCTCTTGAAATTTTCAGTGAATGCTCCAGCTATGCTCTTCTGTTTATTAAAACAAAAACTACTAACAAGTCTCTTTTTAACTTCCATAGACAAGTTAAGCCACATTGAACAGAAATATATACTTTTATCTATAATATTGTATTGAAGGAAAGATTATATATACAGTAAACTTACATTAGCCATTTGCCTCATTTGTTCTTGCTGATAGAAGTCCTGTGGACTAAAATTCGAACCAATCCCTCTCCCAGTGAAACGTTGTTCATTGATATGAGACTGGTGTTTATACATATCACCACCCATATACTGCGACTGCATTTGGTAAGGTGGCTGTGTAGACCCACCAGCACCGTGGTTTGAAAATGCCTGATCCATATTCATGCTTTGGTTAACAGTTGGATCAACAAGACCCTTCAAAACAGAAACACAAAAATTTTAGCAACACAAATAACAATACTTATTCGGCAACACTTAGATTATGAGCTTATTGTCAGTTTCAGCTCACTTTTTAGTACCGTATGTGGTTCAAAAGTTCATTTCCAAGTTTCAAATTACATTTCCAAATTTAAAAGTTGACTACAAAGTTTGATTTAAAGTTCTCAAACTCATTACTAATTCATGAATTATCATGATAGTAATCCATAAACGTATACCACATCACATGCATGAGTTTTGATATCCAATGAAAACCTGTAGGAAACTTCCTAGTGAACTGGATCACATTTCTTAATCTGCATATTGAAATCAATGAAGAAAACACTGCAAATAGTGATGTGAATACTCGTTTGAGAAGCAAGATCAAACACTTGTTTATCGTGTTTCATCAGGGGACTCCAAACACTCAAAAACAATAAAAACCTTGGGGCTACACCCTCGGTTTTCATTCGTTTTCCCATGTTTGGAACCCCTGATGAAACACTCAAACTCGTGTTTGATCTATTACTTCAATTAAATGTTCGATTCAGAGTTCAACTTTTACAGAAAACCACCAGTCTAGCAGAATTTCTCATAGCATGATTTCTTAAATAGGAAAACAGGTCATTAATCATTCTGCAATTCCAAATCACCAACTGCATGGATGGTTGAAAAATGGTGTAAAGCTGAACTTCAAATCAAATATTCAAACTTCAAAACAAACACCAAAATCAACATTTTAACTTAAAACTTTTTTTTAATTCTTTAAAACAGAATTAGAAACTTGGCAATGAACTTCCAAACCACAATGGGGACTGTGAAAAGTAAGCTGAAATCTACAATAAAATTTCTATGAGGGAATATAGTTGATGAGGGTGCCAGCCTGGATAAACTATTATTTCATAGAAACCAAGAGCGAATAATCTAATTGTTTTAGTAGGAACTAACTTGTGTATCTTAGTTCTTTGTACCAGAAACCATAGCCAGCCAATACAGGGCTCAAAATAACGTTTCATGTTACACCAGTCATGGTGACTGGTCAGTTCCAATTGTGACCAGTCAAAGGTGAGTTTTGACCAGTCAAATTTCACGACGCCCCCTCCCAAAAAAAACCCAACAAAACCCACAACACAACAAAAAAACATGTATATTCTACACTATATATATAAGCTAGTATATAAAAAGGAAATGCGTGCATAGTTCACAATATATATCAGACATTATGAAACGGGTCTACAACAGCAGTGAACAACAATCATTTGAAATTCCTTCAAATGGAAGTAATAAAATTAATTGCAAGTAATATGACCGGTTAAAATGACCGGCGTTGTTATACTAATTTGACCGTTATTTTGAGCCCTGCAATAGTTTGAAAAAGTATAAAACATACACTGAAAATAAACATCTTGTAAAACCAAAAGGTAAAGGTAAGGTAAAGGTAAAGTTTTAATGATTTGTAAATTTAAATATATTTACAATTGTCGTTACCCGCTAATAGCTAAGCTAATCGTGGCGGGTAATGAGCTCAGATATCTGAAAATAATTGAAATTGAAATTGTCCAAACATTAAAAAAAAAAAAAATTGGTCAGAGTTATGCAGCGATATATTAGGTAACATATAAATAAATCTACCTCAGAACTATTGTGTTAGAAGAAGCTAAGCGATAAAAACATCCCCACCAACACAAAACTTTATAATATATTACTTCAGTGAAGATGCCTTTATCGCCCGCCGTATGCTTGCTACAACAATTTAAGAAACTATTATTTGTTAGGCCAATATAAAAGTATTTTAAATTAACTTAGTTACATTTGGCAATCTATCTACTATCATGGACACATCAACATAGTCATTCTCAGATATGAGAATGATAGGAGTCAAAAACAAGAGAGAATGTTGAAATGGTAATATATTCAAAATGCATGTATAATCATTTCAACATTCTCTTGTTTTTTACTCATATCTTGGGTTTTACAAGATGTTTATTTTCGGTGTATGTTTTGTACTTACAGTAGTTCTTTGTGATTAAAATTTAAAAAAACAAAGCATAACCATTGTTTTCACATGAAAATTGAGGTACATGTATTTAACAAATCCTCCACTCCTTGGCTGCCACCTCCATGACTGTGCAAGTCCTGGGACTTAATTTCCTAATCTTATCTATCAATGACCAGACATTGATTCGAGTAGATGTCTGCTTGGTGAGATATTTCAACATTTGCAATAGTATACTATACTAATTGTAAAAATTTGTTTGCATCTCCTAGGTGAGATCTCGCATTCAGATTCAACAGAAAAGAGGACAAAGAAAAAAATCAAAATATCTGTGCAGTTTTGGATACAAATTGATTTTTTTGGTCAAATATCATTTGGTCAAATATCCGAGCTACATTTTTGTTGATAAAAGACTGTAAAAATACCTATTACTGTAGGGTTTTTTTGTATTATAAATTTGTCTAACAAAAAATAATTCAGAAGAGATGTCCTAGGCTTGCAATATGTAGCTTTAAAATTCAGTATTGTATTACATTGCTTTTTGTTGCATAAAAATATATTTGTTCCAGCCCTGCCTGCATCAGGTTCAAAAATAGAAAAAGGACCAGATAGCTCAGTGCTGGTAGATGCTAAATTTTCTTTCAGCCAAAATCAAGAGAAAAAAGTCAAATTTATGTGGCTAAATGTAATTTAGGCAAAGTAAAAAAGGAGACAAAGCTAGTCAGCAGACACTCACTATAATATATGGGGATTATCTCAGCGCTCATCAAAGTCTTGTCAGCGTGGTCTGAGCTTGACTGGTCTGCACGCGCTTATAATACGTGGTATTATATCAGCAATCATCAAAGTCTTGTCAGCGTGGTCTGAGCTTGATTGGTTTTGCGCGCGCTATCTATGTAATAGATACTTGGTCAGCAGTCACTCATATATAATATATGGGGATTATCTCAGCACTCATCAAAGTCTTGTCAGTGTGGTCTGAGCTTGACTGGTTTTGCGCGTGCTATCTATGTAATAGATACTTGGTCAGCGGTCACTCATATATAATATATGGGGATTATCTCAGTGTTCATCAAAGTCTTGTCAGTGTGGTCTGAGCTTGACTGGTTTTGCGCACGCTATCTATGTAATAGATACTTGGTCAGCGGTCACTCACGTATAATATGTGGGGATTATCTCAGTGTTCATCAGAGTCTTGTCAGCGTGGTCTGAGCTTGACTGGTTTTGCGCGCACTTATAATACGTGGTATTATATCAGCGCTCATCAAAGTCTCTGAGCTTGACTGGTTTTGCGCGCACTGTTCATCGAGTTGATACGTGGGGATTCTTGCTTTGTATTGTGTTGACCCACCCACCCACTCCTGATAGAATGCAAGGTAAGTATATATATATATATATATTTCCACTGCTTGACAGTGGGACTGGTGCCTGGAGGTGGGCTGTGGTGGGGTTGTCATGGTTACCTCTGATCAGGGGGGTGGCATCACCCCTGGGGCTTGGCACCAATCCTCCAATAACAACTACTGGTGAATTATTTTTAAGATTATTAATAAGTCAGTTTTTCTTTCAAATATTCATAAGCATAGCAGGCAAAGGGTCGGGGGGGGGGGAATTGCCCTCCTAAAATATTTAAAAAAGAGAAGTTCAGGCACTTCTGCTGGAAATTTCAATATGTATTGCTGTTATGATGGCTCCATACAATTTCTTGAAAAGTGGAAAACACACGTTTCAGAACAAAGATCTTGTACATTGATATTTTGTTAGAAGAATGAAACTAAATGTCTTGTACAGAACAGCATTTTGAGAATCAGAAACTGAAACAAAAAAGTGTAATCATGGTTGCTATGGCAACAATGACGTCTCAAAATGGCTGCTAATATGCGTTTAAACTAGATTAATTTGGGAAAAAACTCTGTGACCCACATTTTTTATTTTATTAAAAGTTTTCTTCTAGTATGAGTAGTCAATAGGCCAAATTAAAAAAAATTCTGTTGATACAAAATTTTTCAAATCAAAAAAACATGATCATTCTTAATAAAATATTTTTGGAGATACAGAATTTAAATTGGCCTAATGATTACTCATACTAGAAGAAAACTTTTAATAAAATAAAAATTGGGAGTCACTGATGTTGTTTTCAAATTAAACTAGTTTAAACACAAATTAGCAGCCATTTTGAAATGTCATTGTTGCCATAGCAACCACAGTTACGCACTTTTTCATTACAATTTCTAATTCTCAAAATGCTGTTATATACAAGTCAGTTAGTTCCATGTTTTTAACAAATAATCAATGTACAAGATTCAGAGCTTTCAATGAATAAAATACGCCAGCGCAATGGATCGCGCTCGCCAGAGCAGATTTCACAACTGGGCAGCGCGATTTGTTTTTTCTTGAAAAACAGCACCGGTTTATGTTGATGACTTCCTGTTACATTTCCTGGGTCAATTTTAACAGTCTATTATCATAAAAATGAACTTCAAACCAATGTTTTAAGTGTCATTTGTGGTTTTCATCTGCACAACTAGCATAAAGTTTGAGATTTTGTAGTGTTTATCCCGATATTGCCGCGCCGGAACATGCAGCGGACGTCCCCGTGAGCAAACGAACGCTATTTTGTAATTTCGCCGATTTCGGCTAGTCTTTTAATAATACGAATATCAATTAAACAATATGCAGCAAGACAATACAGTACGTCACTGGAGAATGCAGTTAGCCTGCCACTAGAAACAAACTAAAAATATTTAATATCTAAACCCGTTAATTTAATAAAACCAAGAACAATTTATCTCCCTGTGATGCCATAATTCGTAAATATGCGTGCATAAAGTTGTTCAAAACCACGCCGCCGGTTTATTGATTTGTTTTTATAAGCTAGACTGTATACTCCTGCACAGAGTAAACAAGAGATATTCCATTATTTTCATATTATATACAACTGAGCATTTATTTACTCCATTTCTAGGCAGTGGAAGATAATCTGCGAGCGCATTTTATGACAAATTACTTATTTGCCAGCGCGATCAATCGCGCTGGCAGAACGAACTGGGGAGCGTGTGGGCGAGCGCGAGCGCGATCGCGCTCGTCTCATTGAAAGCACTGAAGATTTTGGATCTAGAACATGCATGCGTTTTCCACTTTTCAAGAAACTGTATGGAGCCACCTTAAATGTTCAAGCAAAATTCATACGTTAAAGGGTATTGGCAATAAAAATTAAATTTGTCCCATTTGAAAGAACCCATTAAATGGTATAAGAAGACCTTTTGTAATTTTTCTGTATCTTTCCTGTGTTTTGAAATATTTCGCCCAAAGACAGCCTGCTGTCCACCATCTTGTTGTAATATTGGGTCTAATTAACTAGGAAATTGGTGACGTCACAAGCAGGGTAAACCTGATGAAACTACTCCGTGGGTGACCAAATTTCCATGGAAGGCTTTTTAAATGTTGTGGGTCAATTTAAAATGGAAATAGTGCAACAAAATCGAGTTTCTAGCTCATAATGTCATCAGGTTGGCAAGGCCACACCAATTTTATTTTGTGTTTTGCATGCAGAAATCCTCTTTTTTCAGGATCGGAGGAGGGGAAAAAATAAAAATAAAATTATATTGATGATTCAGGAATGTTCAAATTTATCACAAGAACTCTATATATCACAAGAAAGGATTTATAAAGCAACATAGTACAATGTATTGATATAATAGATTAGCCATTACCTAACTGATTCAGATCAATAAGACACAAGAGTTAGCAAGACAAATTTTGCAGTGTTTACAGGATCTGTGAATGTACTAACAGAGAATCACCCAAGATAAAAATTTCACTTTACCCTGCTTATGTTGTCACATGCATAATTTTGCATATCGAAAATAATTCCAAGATGGTGGACACAGCATGCTGTCTTTGGTCGAAATATTTCCAAAACCAAAACAGATACGGAAAAATTGTAAAAGGTCTTCTTATATCATCCGACGAGTTCTTTCAAATGAGATAAACTTAATTTTTATTGCCAATACCCTACTAAGACTGAAAAATATTACTTAAATAAAACATGTTAACCCACAAAAACGAATTTTAATAAAAGAAAACTTTGTTCAGATAGCTCAGAGTTTTATCGCCAATAGTACACTGCAGAGACTCAATATAGGCTATTTAATGTTCCTATAATGTATATACTGTACCTGCATTTACAGCAAATGGTATATGGTGAAGGAATTATTTATTCAGATTTTTTTTGGTCTTAGATAAAAGAATAAAAATATTGCTTCTCGCTAACTAATCATATAAACTTCATGAAGTAAACAACAGTTAAGTCTGCTGACCAGTCAAAAAACTAGATTTTATAATTATATAAACAGCCATAGACATGGAATGCAGGCTCACTAGACTCTGTTTATCTATGTACTAAGAATGCAAAAATAGTAGAAATATCCTGAAATACTGCTGAACCAGTATTCGCAAATATATTGACAAATACAGTAAGACACTTTTTTGTCATTTTTCAGCCTTCGAAAGAAGTCAAAATTAGGGTCCAGAGAAAAATGTGGATTTTAATCAGTAATCTTTATTAGCTGACAAAATTTAGGGCTTACAATCCAAATCGTTATGTTGCGGTGTCATTACAGAGTGATTTTAGTTGGCCAATTTTCATTGTAAAATATCAAACTGGTTTGATATAATTTCTTGCCCGACTAAAATTGGTCAGAATATCACATTATGCCGTGTATGGCAATTACCAATTTTTATCATTCACTGATCACTCATTTCTCCTGAAACTACTCCGTGGGTGACCAAATTTCCATGGAAGGCTTTTTAAATGTTGTGGGTCAATTTAAAATGGAAATAGTGCAACAAAATCGAGTTTCTAGCTCATAATGTCATCAGGTTGGCAAGGCCACACCAATTTTATTTTGTGTTTTGCATGCAGAAATCCTCTTTTTTCAGGATCGGAGGAGGGGAAAAAATAAAAATAAAATTATATTGATGATTCAGGAATGTTCAAATTTATCACAAGAACTCTATATATCACAAGAAAGGATTTATAAAGCAACATAGTACAATGTATTGATATAATAGATTAGCCATTACCTAACTGATTCAGATCAATAAGACACAAGAGTTAGCAAGACAAATTTTGCAGTGTTTACAGGATCTGTGAATGTACTAACAGAGAATCACCCAAGATAAAAATTTCACTTTACCCTGCTTATGTTGTCACATGCATAATTTTGCATATCGAAAATAATTCCAAGATGGTGGACACAGCATGCTGTCTTTGGTCGAAATATTTCCAAAACCAAAACAGATACGGAAAAATTGTAAAAGGTCTTCTTATATCATCCGACGAGTTCTTTCAAATGAGATAAACTTAATTTTTATTGCCAATACCCTACTAAGACTGAAAAATATTACTTAAATAAAACATGTTAACCCACAAAAACGAATTTTAATAAAAGAAAACTTTGTTCAGATAGCTCAGAGTTTTATCGCCAATAGTACACTGCAGAGACTCAATATAGGCTATTTAATGTTCCTATAATGTATATACTGTACCTGCATTTACAGCAAATGGTATATGGTGAAGGAATTATTTATTCAGATTTTTTTTGGTCTTAGATAAAAGAATAAAAATATTGCTTCTCGCTAACTAATCATATAAACTTCATGAAGTAAACAACAGTTAAGTCTGCTGACCAGTCAAAAAACTAGATTTTATAATTATATAAACAGCCATAGACATGGAATGCAGGCTCACTAGACTCTGTTTATCTATGTACTAAGAATGCAAAAATAGTAGAAATATCCTGAAATACTGCTGAACCAGTATTCGCAAATATATTGACAAATACAGTAAGACACTTTTTTGTCATTTTTCAGCCTTCGAAAGAAGTCAAAATTAGGGTCCAGAGAAAAATGTGGATTTTAATCAGTAATCTTTATTAGCTGACAAAATTTAGGGCTTACAATCCAAATCGTTATGTTGCGGTGTCATTACAGAGTGATTTTAGTTGGCCAATTTTCATTGTAAAATATCAAACTGGTTTGATATAATTTCTTGCCCGACTAAAATTGGTCAGAATATCACATTATGCCGTGTATGGCAATTACCAATTTTTATCATTCACTGATCACTCATTTCTCCTGAAGTTATTTGATTTGATATTGTAAATATGGTGGTTCCAGTTGCTAAAGATATCAGCTTTTACATGTGTGGTAAACACAGTTTTTATTGGCTCACTAGCTGATAAAAATTAGCTGACTAATATCGTAGCGTGTGCTCTAGGCTTTAAACCCTAACTAGCACCACCAAACAAAAACATAAAACTACAAAAATTAGTACCAACCACAGAGGGCAACACAAAAAAACATGGTCATTGGTATACAGTTGGTAGAATCTCAATATGTATTTTTTATAGTACAAATAACAACAAAATAATTATCAAATTAACGAGTTACCAATTAAGACACAGTGTTACAGCACCAACCACAAAGACAATGAATAAAAAGAAATCATTTAGCTTAAATAGTAACCCAATAAAAAAACACAATAGTGCAGAGCAGAGAACCATATTAAAACCTGCAGTCAGGCAATGAACCATATCATCATAAATCATAATATAAAAAACCCAACACGAACAGTATAAATTCATATAAAAACACGCAAGGGAATCCTAAAACGGCAGTTTCAAACGTAAACCAACGTTTTAGGAGAAGAGAAGAAGCGAGGCACTTACTTGTTGGTCGTGTGGTAGGCCTTTTGTGGTACGTCGGTTTATAGCAGTTCGACCTGGGTATTCAGCGGGCCATGGGTTGCTAGTATTAGGTCTTTGGGCATAATTTCCTTGCTCTGAAGCTTTATTAACGTTGAATATATCTTGACTACGATACTTTCTAGCCATCGGAAACTGTTCACTTTCGTTTGGAGGAGCGAAATGAACGGCGCCGTACGGTGAAGCCGACGCGGCCATGTTCGCGTTGGCTAACGGGTTGAACTTCGTCCTTGGCATTTCGAGAGCACTTTCAAACGGCCGACCGAAGTTGTTCGTTGCCTGGCCATAATGGTTCGGGGAGAACAGACTATGGCCCGTAGGCCCCATCAGAGCAGCCTCGTTGGCGTTGCTCTGTGGTATTTGGCTATTGGACAATGGCAAAGGGAAACTCGGCGATGATGAGACGTTTTTGCCCATGGCCATGAAATCTCCCGGAGAAACCCCTGGCAAAGCAGTGAACTCACCGAGGCCCACACTCGATTTTCTCGCCATATTCATGTTGGTAGTCATCCGTAGTAGCAGTGGGAAGACTAGAAAGCCGTTTTCGTAGTAATCTTTGACTCGTATATAGCGCGTCCTTGTTCATACAATTGACTCCATAGTCCATACATCCACATGCTACGTTTTTAAAACACAATTCCCATGAACGGCCTCCGACGATTTCGCTGCGAATCCTGTGGCCGATCGAGTGTATTCGGCTCTAAAACGACTCCTCACGATACTCAGGAATCCAGTCTTGGTCAGAAATTATAACAAATGGCCCAATGGCCATCCATGTAATGTGCCCAGATCACTCCAACAGGTCTTGCAATAAACCGAAGAGTTCTAACCAAACAACGATGAAACTCTTATTGAATTGCAGCAATAATAGTAGTTCGACACCTCTGCGATGTGTAACGTGAAGAACGAGCGTCAGATCGGTCAGTAAAGACGGTCAAAATCGAACGGTTTTGTTGAATCTTTTGAAAACTTTATCCCTTTCTTTCTTGTTCTACTTGACATAGTGGCCGCGCTCTCCACGTTGACGTCACGCATGAGGCTGCGCGCGCATATCTAATCCAGATGCCAGGAAACCAGGGGGTGGGGGGGAGATGGGCGCTTGAGCGTGCTCGTGTGGCTAACTTTTGGTAAATCTTAGCGATTTTGTCTAAGTTAAATTCTACAGTTTCTATTCTCAAAACGAATTGGCTTTAAAAGGATCGCCTTTTCTTAATTTTGGTTCAGTTTTTGGCTATTTTTAAGAAAAAAAAACCAAAATAGGGCTATAACTTCTGGGTAATTGGATTTGGGTACTCGTAATATCTTTAACTAGTGATTTTAAATCTTATATTACTACTCTAATGTACACCTTAGAACTAAACAACGAATTTGTAAGAGATATAAATATATTAAGCGTTGACGAGCACTTTTAGAGTTGAGACGGAACTTGGGAACTAATCAACCTCGTACCCAGGGCCATTTGTAGGGAACTGGGCCAAGATGGCGAATAAAACAAAATGGCGGGAAAAAATGGAGGCTAGCTCAAAATGCGCAGAACTCAGTTCTTTACACAGTAATTATACCTAACTACACCTAATTATTGCATGGTTTAAAATATAATTTCCCGTGCCATGTGCAGGAACAACCGACAAGGTCAAAATACTTTCTTTTTTTTTTTAAATACAAAATCAAACCGTCTGATTCACGCGGACCTTACGCCATAAGCTCTTGACCAATCAGAGGCTGAGATAGCCTGGCCTCCACCAGGGCCATTTGTTCCCGCCATCTTGGCCCAGTTCCTAGCCTGGTACCCTGGCCCAATCAAAGAATATGGGCCAGGTAACCACTAAATACTTCTGCTTTCCTATTGGTTGAATTTTCGCGCGTTTTTATTGGCTATGAGTGAAATTGCAATCGTCATAAGTGGATTTAGCCCTGATGACGCGAGAATGAGATTAGTGGTTACCTGGCCCGTATTTCTTTTGAAATTGGGCCAGGGTACCAGGCTACCCAGTTCCCTACAAATGGCCCTGGGTACGAGGTTGGGAACTAATGCGTCGTAATTTCGTTCCCAGTCCTTTGGGTGATCTTAATCCCAGAGCCTGCGATCTCTATGGACAGCGGCAGTTCTTTGCCGCAGAATTTTAATTTAATCGCAGGTTCTGGGAACGAGATATATTCACTGGATATATTGGGTTGGGCTACGTCATAGCCCAGATTTATTATAATCATATCTTAAATGACACTTGTATTTCATCTCATAATCACAAATTCTATTCTTAACCCTAAACACTCGCCAGAAAACCTATTTTTTTGCCGATCCACACTAAGACGAAACAACCAAGAAAACGCACAATATCTGCGGGTTGAGCGTGCGCAATGAAAGGCCGTGGGTGACTGGACCCAATTAAGACTGGTCCTCGTTGTGACGTCAGCGATTTCGAAAAGCCTCGTTTTCGCCGTCCACACTACTGCAGGAAAACGGCGTCTTCTCATGTCTCCACTCTAGAAAGTGTTTTCCAAAAGCTCTGTTTTCGGTCACCGAAGACGGACCTAACTGTATCAGTCTCCGTTTTCAAACGAAAACGGATTACGGATTAGTGTGGACAGGCCTAAGAGCGTCCCCCCAAAAACATAATCTTAATGACTAATCGTGTTTACCGCTAAACTTATACAGTAGTCGTGTCCACTGATCTGCGCAGAATGCCATTTTGTTTGTCCATTTTTTTGACTGCGCTAGCAGTCCAGTAATATGCAGGTCAGCGAGGACACCAAGTCGGGCGGGGAGTCAAAAGGTCTGGGTCTGAGGGTTGAAATTTGAAGCGTAATAATCTCGTAACCGTGATAATCCAGGAAGTGTTTTGATTGGCTAGCTAATGGCCGCTTCTTTTCAAGTGGCAACAGGTTTTTCTGTTTCTGGTGATGGATTATCCCAGAGCCTTCGGTTTCAGCTTGCTTTTGAAATCCGATACGTATAATTGAAATGAACATTCCGACCCTAAAAACTACGTTGCGAAGTAGATACGAGATCAAGTCGGAAATTTGTTCATGTTTAATCAAGATTAATTAAGTATCTATTGTTCTTCATTTCCATCAAACACGATACAAAAAATAATCTCCTAGTCTATGATTTCGCCAAAGGAGTTCAATTCGAAGCTTATTAAATTCAAACTTTACAACGATGTAAATGTGATGTTGTAAATGTAACGATGTAAATGTAACGTTAAGTTGTAAATGTAACGATGTAAATGTAACGATGTAAATGTAACGATGTGAATGTAACGATGTGAATGTAACGATGTAAATGTAACGATGTAAATGTAACGATGTAAATCGGCAACGATGTAAATGTAACGTTGTAAATGTAACGTTGTAAATGTAACGATGTGAATGTAACGTTGTAAATGTAACGTTGTAAATGTAACGATGTAAATGTAACGATGTGAATGTAACGTTGTAAATGTAACGATGTAAATGTAACGTTGTAAATGTAACGATGTAAATGTAACGATGTAAATGTAACGTTGTAAATGTAACGATGTAAATGTAACGATGTGAATGTAACGTTGTAAATGTAACGTTGTAAATGTAACGTTGTAAATGTAACGATGTGAATGTAACGTTGTAAATGTAACGTTGTAAATGTAACGTTGTAAATGTAACGATGTAAAAGTAACGATGTAAATGTAACGTTGTAAATGTAACGTTGTAAATGTAACGATGTGAATGTAACGTTGTAAATGTAACGTTGTAAATGTAACGATGTAAATGTAACGATGTAAATGTAACGATGTAAATGTAACGTTGTAAATGTAACGTTGTAAATGTAACGTTGTAAATGTAACGTTGTAAATGTAACGTTGTAAATGTAACGATGTAAATGTAACGATGTAAATGTAACGTTGTAAATGTAACGTTGTAAATGTAACGATGTAAATGTAACGTAGTAAATGTAACGATGTAAATGTAACGATGTAAATGTAACGATGTAAATGTAACGATGTAAATGTAACGTTGTAAATGTAACGTTGTAAATGTAACGATGTAAATGTAACGATGTGAATGCAACGATGTAAATGTAACGATGTAAATGTAACGATGTAAATGTAACGTTGTAAATGTAACGTTGTAAATGTAACGTTGTAAATGTAACGTTGTAAATGTAACGATGTAAATGAAACGATGTAAATGTAACGTTGTAAATGTAACGTTGTAAATGTAACGTTGTAAATGTAACGTTGTAAATGTAACGATGTGAATGTAACGTTGTAAATGTAATATTGTAAATGTAACGTTGTAATTAATGTAACGATGTAAATGTAACGATGTAAATGTAACGATGTAAATGTAACGATGTAAATGTAACGTTGTAAATGTAACGTTTATTGTGAACGTAACGATGTAAATGTAACGATGTAAATGTAACGATGTAAATGTAACGATGTAAATGTAACGATGTAAATGTAACGATGTAAATGTAACGATGTAAATGTAACGTTGTAAATGTAACGATGTAAATGTAATGATGTAAATGTAACGATGTAAATGTAACGAGGTAAATGTAACGAGGTAAATGTAATGATGTAAATGTAACGATGTAAATGTAACGTTGTAAATGTAACGATGTAAATGTAACGATGTAAATGTAACGATGTAAATGTAACGAGGTAAATGTAACGACGTAAATGTAATGATGTAAATGTAATGTTGTAAATGTAATGTTATTCTGAGCCATGCACGGTGTTCTTGTGATATAGAAAATTGCGCGAGAGACATGGGCCAATACAAATAATTCAGCAATTTCCCGCTCTTTTTTTGAGCTGTAATCACGTAAGACGCGCAAGCGCAAAATATTTGGTAGCGGTGTTTCCAAACCCCTGCCTCCATAGACGGCCGGCCAACCTCGATAAAAGTGTCTCGAAAACATCGTTGATGGCATTTTTTGTTACAAGCAGGCAACCATGCTAAATCGTATCGGATAGTGTATACTTTGAAGGTGAGGGGTGTTGGCAGCCGTAATTATTGAGTTATATACTAAAATTTAGAGCTTTTTGAAAGCACAATGTGATGGATGGGATATCTGTAAAGTGCTGCCTATTTACGTTTGTGTTTTATTTGAATTGGCTAATTCAGAATGCTATCCAATCAGCGTGCCTGAAGTTCTGATTATTCTAATTCGCATAATTCACAATCATAAACAAACAAGAAATATGGCGTGAATACACCTAAATGTAATACTTCGAAGAAAGGCCACAAAATGGTTGCTTGATTGTAACAAAACGTTTTCAGATTGTTGTGGCTGTTCTTCTAAGTGTTATATTTAGGCGAATTTGCGCCATGTTTCTTGTTTGTTTATAATTGTGAGCTATGCGAATTAGAATAATCAGAACTTCAGGCACGCTGATTGGATAGAATTCTGAATTAGCCAATTCAAATAAAACACAAACGTAAATAGGCAGCACTTTACAGATATCCCATCCATCACATTATGCTTTCAAAAAGCTCTAAATTTTAGTATATAAATCAATAATTACGGCTGCCAACACCCCTCACCTTCAAAGTATACACTATCCGATACGATTTAGCATGGTTTTGAAGCCTTGGCCGGCCGCCCACCAAGAGAAATGCTGATAGCAAGACCACATGCCGAGGTGACAAAGATGGCCTGTTTTAATATATTGAAGGCATCAATATGAAACTTTATATTGAAGACGATAATATTATCAATTGTGTTCGTCTGTTCGTTCAGTACTAAAAACTAATTTATTTCCATAATCCAATATTTAATCACATGTATTATATATTACTTCTCAAACTCATTATCTAACTTATTATATATTGCGGAGCCGTAACATGTCGCGAGTTAACAGCGCTTTACAATTTATTTATTCGTTCGTTCGTTCGTTCGTTCGTTCGTTCGTTCGTTCGTTCGTTCGTTCGTTCGTTCGTTCGTTCGTTCGTTCGTTCGTTCGTTCGTTCGTTCGTTCGTTCGTTCGTTCGTCCGTCCGTCCGTCCGTTCGTCCGCCCGTTCGTTCGTCCGTTCGTTCGCCCGTTCGTTCGTTCGCTCGGTTGCAATCATTCTCTAAGACAGTTAGAGAATGGTCACTCGCGCTCTATGGAAAAAAAGTCTCTCGAATTAGATAGAAGACCTATCTAATTCCAGTGCTGTGAGTAACTTTGTTACAAGTAACTAGTTACAGTAACTAGTTACATTTTTAAGTAACTGTAACTGAAACTAGTTACTTTTTCTGAAGAAGTAGCTGTAACTATAACTAGTTACTTTTTGAAGAAGTAACTATAACTAGTTACTTTTTTAAAGAACTGTAACTAGTTACAATATTTGGTTCAAAAATGAGACTAGTATAGTTTCTGATATTCAGTTGAGGATGTCATTCTTTCTTGATAAAAATGGTTTTGATATAATAATAAAGGTACATCATGTACACATTTGACTATTTCTGCTTAGTGACAACTATATTTTGGCATTTAGCTGTAAAAACATAATTATGGTACTGGCATCTAAAAACCAGTAATTTCTTTGTTGATTCTAGTAACACGGACAAAGGAATGTAACTTTGTAACTAGTTACAAAATTTTTGAAGTAACTTTGTAACTGTAACTAGTTACTTTCTTTTAGACGGACGGCCAACCTCGATAAAAGTGTCTCAAAAACACCGTTGATGGCATTTTTTGTTACAAGCAGGCAACCATGCTAAATAAATCGTAACGGATAGCTACAGTACTTTGAAGGTGAGGGGTGTTGGCAGCCGTAATAATTGATTTATATACTAAAATGCCATGTTTCTTGTTTGTTTATAATTGTGAGCTATGCGAATTAGAATAATCAGAACTTCAGGCACGCTGATTGGACAGCATTCTGAATTTGTAATTCAAATAATACACAAACGTATAAATAGGCATCCCTTTACAGATATCCCATCCATTATCCCATCCAGATATCCCATCCAGATATCCCACATTGTGCTTTCAAAAAGCTCGAAATTTTAGTATATAAATCAATAATCACGACTGCCAACACCCCTCACCTTCAAAGTATACACTATCCGATATGATTTAGCATGGCTGCCTGCTTGTAACAAAAAATGCCATCAAAAGTAATATTTTGAAGCCTTGGCCGGCCCTCTATTTTCATTGTAACTTATATCGGTGACTAGTTACTTTTCTAACGATGTAACTGTAACTGTAACTAGTTACAATAATTATGTAACTTTTACAGCACTGTTCTCGGGACTCTATATAGTATATCCCATAGAACACACACGTGACCATTCTCTTTCTAACCCTTACATAATCAATAAAAAAATGCATTCAGTAATAAGATATTATTGGATGGGCTTAAATACTCTTAGCTGGATCAAGAATGTTGTAGTAAACTTTTGGTTCTTCCCTACTAACCAAAGCCTCCAAAGAATGCGCCACTCGAAAAGCAACATGTTCGTCCCACCAGGATGCCATGACTTGCACGGCAACCGGAAGATCATTGCTACCGTAGCCGACTGGAACCACAACCCCTGGAATACCCGTCAAGTTACCAAGGACAGAATATCTAAATTTTAAAGGGTATATAAGAGCAACTAAAATTACAAGTACACATTTTTAAATTTCTGATTAACAAACTGTCTTGCGATGGTAATCCACGTAAACAAAACAACTCTTGTGCCAAACAACATCACTAATTTCGACAAAAGACAATCTTTCCGTTCGCCATCTTATTGTAAGACCGTGCCTAATTAACTGACGTCACAAGCTGGGTAAACATGATGAAACTTATTCTTCCGGCAGCTGAATTATACTGTACTAATTTTTTTGTAGATGATTTTCATTCTTGATTACACCACAACACTTTAAAAACATACCACACTGTGGTATGTTTTTAAAGGGCATATGACTCGAAGTTTGTCTTATTGAAAAGAACATTTAAAATGATAAAATAACATCTTTTGCAGTTTTTGGTTTCCTTGCTTCGTTCTTGAGATATTCCAGCTTGTTTGATATGCAAATGACACAACTTTTTACGTCACATGTGCATAATGAGTTATCAGAAAAGGTTACATATCTTTGCTATTATGAAAACATGGGCTTAACTCAAAGGAAGCATGTGCGTGTTTCTACCCACAACGCCAAACATGTAGAATTCCAAGTGATGTCGTTTCACAATAGCAAAGATATGTAACCTTCTCTCGGTAACTCATAATACTCATTATGCACGTGTGACGTAAAAAGTTGTGTCATTTGCATATCAAACAAACTGGAATATCTCAAAAACGAAGCGAGGAAACCAAAAACTGCAAAAGATGTTATTTTATCATTTTAAATGTTCTTTTCAATAAGACAAACTTAATTTTCGAGTCATATGCCCTTTAAAGTGTTGTGGTTTAATCAAGAATGAAAATCATCTACAAAAAATTAGTTTCAGACTTATATATGTGAAAGTATGGCTAACTAAAGCTTTCACTTTACCCAGCGTGACGTCGCATGCATATAAAAAATGTATCCAAGATGGCAGATACTGATTCAGATTAGCAACTTTAAAAGTACAATTAAGTTGTTTTATTACAACACTTTAGGTCTAAATAACACACTAGATTGTATCTTCAAGTCATTGGTTTGCTTTGGAAATTTTTTGTTTTTGTTGCCCATATCCTTGAATGACATAAAACTATTGAACGAAAACTGACGAAGTTGGGGTCTTCGTTAAGGTTTACAGGGTCATTTCTGTAAAGCGCTCTCATTTCGCCAGAATTTATGCCACAAAAATAAAATAGATACCGTTAGAAAGTTCTTAATTTGTAGAATACAATGGTGTCTTTGGTTTCGCGATAAACACAAACCGTTAATAGTTGTGAATTTCTTAATTAAAACCAGACGGCTTCACTTGGGGCGACTCAAGTAAAAAGCGTTTTATTTTATTCAAAATCTTCTTTTTTTTTCAGTTTAATTCCGAGATAAATTTCCAACAAAACGGACAAAACTGACAGCGTTTTTTGATATGTCGAGTTTTGCTGATTTTATTGACGACCAAAGTTGAAAATGCGGTTTTTCGGCCAACATTCGGACAAAATAAGTCATTAACTGCAGAATATGCGTTGTTTGGAGGTAGGTGCCGTTGGTGACAAGGCTAGTCAGCAATCTAGCCTTGTTAGCAAGCAAAGTAACTGTAAGCAATTGGGCCATGAGCAAATAGCCAGCAAACTAAGCAATAGCAATTAGGGTAATCAGAGAAGCAATAGGCGTTTGCCATGACAACTCTGCCAAGGCAGACCACCGGCACCAGTCACACTGACAAGTCAGTGGAATAACATATACGATCTATAGGATTTTATACTTCGTATCTACACGGGTGGGGAAAGGGCGAAGGGGGAGCACAAGCTGAGCAAAGACGCTACTTGCAGCAAAGCAACAGACGCTCAATGAATCTCGAATGCGCGGGAAACCCCTTAACGTAATTGACGAAAGGGACTCCCCTAATAAGGGGAACCGCAGGCCAACTACATCAGCAGTTAACTTCGCTTAAATATATATTCCTATATTTAACCACATTAAAATCGAAACCAGGCAATAAATAAAAAAAACACGCTGATATCGTTTTGCTGGAAATTTGTCTCGGAATCGAACTACGAAGAAATTTTTTCAACAAAATGAAACGCTTTGTTCTTAAGTCGCCCCGAGTGAAGCCCTCTGGTTTTACTTGAAACATTCGCAACCATTATTGGCTTGTGTTTGTCTGACAAGGACCTTCGCTCGTAACATTGAACTTCTATCTTGCATGTTTTGGCAGTGTATCCAACCTTACTAGATTTTGATTTGAGTTTCAACAATGCCTATACGCAGCACACTACTTTGTTTTCACTGTTTGGTCTAGTCTAGGTGAGTTCCGTCTGCTCTGGTCCTGACCACATAGCCTAAATCCAGTCCAGTCTAGTTCAGTCTGGTCTGGTCTGATTTGGTCTAGTCCAGTCCAGCCCCGTGCAGTCTAATCTAATCTAATCTAATCTAATCTAATCTAATCTAATCTAATCTAATCTAATCTAATCTAATCTAATCTAATCTAATCTCTAATCTAATCTAATCTAATCTCTAATCTAATCTCTAATCTAATCTAATCTAATCTAATCTAATCTAATCTAATCTAATCTAATCTAATCTAATCCAATCCAATCCAATCCAATCCAATCCAATCTAATCCAATCCAATCCAGTCCAGTCCAGTCCAGTCCAGTCCAGTCCAGTCCAGTCCAGTATAGGCTAGTATAGTCCAGTCGAGTATAGTCCAGTCTAGTTTAATCTAGTCCACTCCAGTCAGTCTAATCAGTCCAGTCCAGTCTAGTCTAGTCTAGTCTAGTCTAGTCTAGTCTAGTCTAGTCTAGTCTAGTCTAGTCTAGTCTAGTCTAGTCTAGTCTAGTCTAGTCTACTCCAATCAAGTTCAGTCCAGTCAGTCCAGTATACAGAGTTCATTAGGTAAAACTGCGTTACCTCATAAGCTTTCCAGTCGTTGTAACATCACTCATTCCATACTTATGAGAAGCCTCAGGAATCTTAGGAGAAGCACAACCAGTAGCTGTAGAAAGAAAACAATTAGTAAGCTAGTAGACAGTAAAATATTGAATGAACTATTAATACAAATCTTTGTTTCCATCAAACAAGAAGGCAAAATGCACAAAGTTAGAAAAGTTAGCATAAGTGAACTATGGCAATGTAAATTAAGGACAAGGACAAAGGCAAGAATTAAGTTAGGTTGGGTGCTAGATTGCAAGAGCTTATTAAAACGATGTAAGTTCCATACCTTTTATTCAAGAACGGCCGCGGAATAGACCGTACCGAAAACGATGGCGACTTGTACATTTAACCACAATCCTTTGCGTATAGTAAATATTGTTTCTTGTCCAATTATCGGAAGGTAGGTCTTTAAAACGATCAACTTTGGTAGGAATAAAGTTCTCGCTTACTTAAGGTGGTTCCATACAGTTTCTAAAAAATTGGAAAATACAAGTTTGAGAGTCCAAAACACGTGCATAAACAATTCGGGAAAAGAATAAAACTAAATGTTATGCATACATAGTTAAACATTCTGACAATCAAAAACTGTTACCAAATAAATAGAAACAGTTGGTGCTATGGCAACAATGACGTTTCAAAATGGCTGCCAATTACCCTTCAAACTAATTTAATTCGAGAAAAACTTTGGTGACCCCCATTTTTTTTTTATTAAAACTTTTCTTGAAGTATGAGTAATCAATAGGCCGATTTAAAAAAAATTCTGTAGATCCAAATTTTTAAAAAATTAACAAACATGATTTTTTTCGGAGTAAAAATTATTCCTTTTACAGAATTTTTTTAAAATCGGCCTATTAAAACTTTTTTTTTTCAAGAAAAGTTTTAATAAAAAAAAAATTGGGGGTCACCAAAATTTTTTCCGAATTAAATTAGTAAGGTAATTGGCAGCCATTTTGAAACGTCATTGTTGCCATAGCAACAACTGTTGCTATTTATTTGGTAACAGTTTTTGATTGTCAGACTGTTTAACTATGCATAACATTTAGCTTTATTGTTTTTCCGAATTGTTTATGCACGTGTTTTGGACTCTCAAACTTGTATTTTCCATTTTTCTAGAAACTGTATGGAGCCACCTTAATCCATCTTAACATGATAAAAACAATGTTTAGTTGTTATTTGAGCTGATTTGAGGTCGCAAAGCATTGTGGTTAAATGTACCGCCGCCACATTTTTCTGTACCGCAATTAGAATTCCTCTATATACATTCAAATTAGTCCTTATAAACTCGTTTTCATGTGGAAAATTCAAAAAAAAAGTTACTTTAAAACGAGGTTATACTTGTTTGATATCTCAAACCGCGAGTAAAAAATAGTTCAGAATTTCCAACTATCTACCACGAGCACTAAAACACTCGCAACGAGCTTACGAGTGCTCGCAGTGAGTACTGGATGAGGGGACTGGGGAGAGGGCTTAGAAGTAACGCCTGTAGCATTCTCGTCCCCAGAGCCTCTCCCGTGCTGGCGCGCTGAAAAGGCTCTGGGGGAATCCAAACCGGAACACCAAGATTCTTTGGTGTTCTTTCTAAAGCGCATGCGTTTAAGTTCGCGGTTTGGGAGTTGGACACGAGATCATCGGCAGTTGTTTGCAATATAATTTTCCTTTCGTTTTC
This sequence comes from Paragorgia papillata, assembly GCA_035771165.1. Classification (NCBI taxonomy): domain Eukaryota; kingdom Metazoa; phylum Cnidaria; class Anthozoa; order Scleralcyonacea; family Coralliidae; genus Paragorgia; species Paragorgia papillata. The sequence continues at coordinate 1,875,776 of JAWNZC010000149.1, forward strand.
GATTCTGGCGGTTTGGCTGTCTCGTATTGACTCGTTTGACTTTGGAACAATTCTGATTGTGGTATATTCCGTTCGAAGAAGGTCCCTGCTGAGTGTAGCTCATCGCCGCGTTTATTCGGCGGGGCAAAAGGCATTAAAATTTACGAGTTCGCTTCAGAGCTTGGCAATACTAGAGCCGCGTCGGAATTTCTTCGTATTTACGGCTTCTTTTAGTGAAGGTAGTTCTCTTTAATATGTTGCACCGTTCGTTTATATTTGACGTGTATATTTCAATGAGATTCTTATTAATATGTACCATGCACGAACAGCCAGCAGTGTGCTGTGACTGCTGTCTAATATCGTCTATCGCCTATCGATTTCAAATTGCTGTCTGTCTACTGTGTTTGATTTAATTATATAATGGGGAACGGGTTGATTGCTTTGAAAAATGTTCGATTAAATTGTTCGGATTAGAACTATGATTAGAATTGTGCTTCGTTGTCAGTTTTCATGTCTCAAATACTGTTTATTTATAAACATTCACTAAGCTCCATCATTATATAGGCCTTGATGATATATGGATTCCCCCAGAGCCTTTTAACGCGCGCCAGCACGGGAGAGGCTCTGGGGACGAGAATGCGCCTGCAGTGGAGCTCTTTGGTTTTGAAAAACACCCCCAAATGAAATATGATCTCGAGCGGTGGACTGGAAATTTATAAAATTAGGTGTGAATGGTAGAGTAACCCTGTTTCTATCAATGGCAAGGAATATTCATGAAAAGAACAGTAACGACAGCGAGTGTTTACCAAAATAAAACAGTTGAGTGAAAGGTGTACCATTATTGAACGGAAATGTCTGAGGCGTCCCACGGTGTTCGCTCGCAAATATTTTCAGAAATTTTATGACTGACAGAGACATGTGAAAGCAACGCGTTTCACGGTGTTCGCTTTCAAAATCAAATTCAGGAACTTCCTATTATTTAGATATATTCCAAACTCTTGCATGGAGGTTTTAAATATAAAACTTAGTTGAATGGTATGGGAGTCGATGAGGCTGACACTCAGCATTTTCATTCGGATCAAATCGCAAAAGCAAGATGCTGTTTAGATATTTCCTTTGATAATCGTTTCAGCTTTGTTTGAAAATTAGAATTGAAATTATTAATTTTACTTACTAAGCCTTCTCGACTGACAGATTATGGGCGCTAAGCGAATCGCATTCGGCGCAATCAATAATTAAAATCCCGTTGGTCAGCGAACGGGTTTTTCAAAACCAAAGAGCTCCACTGCAGGCGTTACTTCTCAGCCCTCTCCCCAGTCCCCTCATCCAGTAACGCCTGCTACGCAGGCTACGCAGCGAGTAGCCTGGTACCAGCCTGGTTCCCAGGCCTCTCTTTTTAACGTCGAGCGGCAGACCGAATTGAGAGGCCTGGAATAAAATGTTTTGGCTGGCCCCAAATCTGGCCCCAAAACTGGCCCCAAATTATACAGGCACCAAACGGCCGTTTGGCGGAAAACCAAAGCAGATAACACTCACGTCGGTCTGTACAATTCTTTATAACATCATATGGCAAGGTTGGTCTACTGCCGAAACGTTAAAAAGCATATTTCGATTTGTATAAATGTGTTTCAACACAATCACTTCCTACGCCGAACACTACTTTATAAAGCCTCGTATGTAACGACCTTTTAACGTAATGTAAAACAAAGAAACCTACTCGTTTGCTGTCTGCTCTCAAGAAGAAGTTTGTTTAAGTGCCCTCGTTCATAAAGATTAAAGAATCCGAGCTCCAGCAGGATTCATGATAGATAAAGATGAACATTTTCCGCTAGTCCTCTTGCTCGATCCCTATTCTGTGACGTCACCAAAATACGTTCGAGAGAAAAGAGGACTAGGAACTAGTCTGGCCTAGTACCCTGGCCCAATTTCAAAAGAAATATGGGCCAGGTAACCACTAATTTCATTCTCGCATCATCAGGGCTAAATCCACTTATGACGATTGCAATTTCACTCATAGCCACTAAAAACGCGCGAAATTTCAACCAATAGGAAATTAATCTCGTTCCCAGAACCCTTTCATGAAAAGGGCTCTGGGGGAATCCATATACATCGCGATCTGATTGGTTGTTCAAATTCAAAGGCCTAATTAACGGAGCTTAGTGAATGTTTATAAATAAACAGTATTTGAAACACGAAAACTGACAACGAAGCAGAATTCTAATCATAGTTCTAATCCGAACAATTTAATCGAACGTTTTTGAAAGCAATCAACCCGTTTCTCTTTAATAATAAACTCAAAGACAGAAGACAGACAGCAATTTGAAACCGACAGACGATAGACAACACACTGCAGGCTGTTCGTGTATGGCTCGGTGTATGGTACATATTTAATAAAAATCTCATTGAAATATACAAGTCAAATATAAACGAACGGTGCAACAAATTAAAGAGAACTACCTTCACTAACAGAGGCCGTAAATACGAAGAAATTCCGACTCGCGACTCTTCTGAAGCGAACTCGTAAATTTTAATGTCTTTTGCCCTGCCGAGTAAACGCGGCGATGAGCCACACTCGACAAGGACCTTCTTCGAACGGAATCTACCACAGTCAGAATAAAGTCAAACGAGTTAATACGAGACAGCCAAACCGCCAGAATCGAAAACGAAAGGAAAATTATCAAGTGATATCAACTGTCGATGATCTCGTGTCCAACTCCCAAACCGCGAACTTAAACGCATGCGCTTTAGAAAGAACACCAAAGAATCTTGGTGTTCCGGTTTGGATTCCCCCAGAGCCTTTTCCGCGCGCCAGCACGGGAGAGGCTCTGGGGACGAGAATGATAGGAAAGCAGAAATCTTTAGTGGTTACCTGGCCCATATTCTTTGATTGGGCCAGGGTACCAGGCTACGCAGCGAGTTGCTTCGTGCGAGGACTGGCAATCCGCCTTAAAAATAATAATATAATAACGAAACAAAACAAGAAGAGACCTCACTGACAATACATACCTGGAGTAAGAATACAGTCAACGTCACTGAATATGGATTTCATGAACTCAATCATGCGTGTACGTTGTTTCTGAGCCTGAAAAACATAAAACAAATGTATCAAATATTTAGTTGTCCTTCAGCAGTGTTAGTATTATAAATGAAGAAGATTAAGTTCAAATGAGCTCGAATGGACCTATTCACCAATAGCGGCGCCATTTTGAATTCGCAATGCACTGTGGTCTATCCAGGGTAACAAGCGAACATCACTGATCTCAATAAAACTGGATGGGGCATGAGGCCGGAGAAAATTTAAACGAATGTAAGGACACAAGAAGTACTTAATAAGGTTTAAGACGCTAATTTCTTGTATTTGTTTCTGTTACTGAGCTGTAAAACATTTAAATTTCGTTGTTTTTCTTCAGTGCCGACAACGAAGAAATTTCACGATAATATAAACTGAAAAACAGACTATAAAATCTACGAAGAATTCAATTCCAATTCTTAAATTGTACCTTTTATAGTAATCTTAATGCCTTAACAATATCTCGTGTTGTGTACTTGCCATCTTTTGACTGTATTTGTTGTTAAACAGTGAAAACTAAACGAACCAGCATCTGTTGTTTGCTTTACGGCTTTTCTGACTCCCCCGGCACAGACGGTAATTAATATTCCTCCCGCCGGATAATCTGACCGTGCTGACGTCAAGATTGCTTAGGCTAGTCAACTTTAGGATTGGGAACAAGTTCTAAGGCCGCAATGCGTCATATGTTCCACTACGTAAGATGGCGGCGACTGCCACGAAATGTTCGACTGCTGGCCATAGGGAATGGCCTATCCAGTTTATATAGAGATCAGTATTTCTATTTTGTGTCAGTGACGAACATGTAGCAAACGAACGTTCGTGCGTACGACACAAATTGACAAACTTTTCCTTGACAAGGAGCCTTGTTCAAAAGCTGTCATGCCAGTTAACTATTTTTAAAGATAGAAATAATTCCTGATGCTAATATTGCGACATGCAACGAAACGTCAGCAAACATGTTTTTTAAAAATATTTTGACTTGTTTTGTCTCTTATTATGGCCTAGAAACTAGGCTACTATAAACCTAGTCAAGCTGAACACAAGCGGAACTCACCAAAACATAGTCAACACTTGTATGCGTCTCACAAATTTTCGTTAAAAGAAAAGTGTCTGGATTCTAAAAAAACAATGTCACATGACACAGTTACATCATACGTATACATTGTGTGTAATAGATACAGCATGAGCAGCCGATCTGTATCTGATTTACAAGGCGCCGAAGGCGAGCCGTAGTAAATCAGATACAGATCGGCTGCGAATGCTGTATCTTTCTTAAAATACAAATGCATCTAAGTAATCAAGTCCACCAACTATTTTAGCGATATACTCTATTTTAGCCGAGAAAATCGAAGCTAAAGTTTATGTAAATCAGGACGATTCTGTATCCGATTTACAACCTCTGCTACGGTATTGATTTCTTTTGTGTTTTCCTCATGAATTATTAATGAGTTTAAGTATACATGTAGTGCATGTATAGTAATACGTACAACTTATCATGTCAATGTATTTACATAGCAAACAAACTGAACTATCTCAACAACGAAGCAAGGAAACGAAAACCTACAAAATATGTTACTCTGTCAATTTAAGTGGTTGTTTATTATGTATCTTTATCAAATTTATTAATAATTCATAAGGAAAATTCAAAAGAAATGAATGTTTAATCAGGTGTTTGTAAATACTGTTAAAACATTGATTAATAAAACATCAATGTTTTATTAAAGTTATTAGACACTAGCGGCTCTGTCAGTCAAAGTTATTAGACACTAGCGGCTCGATTTTTTCTGAGTTAAAATGATCTTGATAAGTAAGTTAAAATATTCTTTCGCTTAATATATATATTAGCCCAGGGCAATTAACTTGATTTATGCGTGGTTGGGAGTAACTACAGTGTGTATAAAAAAAAACTGAACCCTTAGAAAACAACCTATTGTAGTAGTTTGAAAGCCCTAAAAGCGCTGCGTTATAAATTAATCAGCACATAAGTTAAACGAAGCGAAAAAGCTTTTAAGTACTTTCACCATGCATACACTTCAAGTTATCTTAATTTTCCAGGTGTATAAGACCGTGTGTTTTACGCATCTGTGGGTTCAGCGAAATGCTTAGGGCTTTCAAACTACTACAATAGGTTGTTTTCTAAGGGTTCAAGTTTTTTTTATACACACTGTATAGAGCGTTTTCACTCACGTGATCGGTGGCCCCATTGGGGTGGTGAAACAATACGAAATATTTGAAGAAAGAGCTAATTCCCATGCCGTACACCAATATGGCCGCCATTTCATTGTTTTGTTACACCAATATGGCCGCCGTGACGTCAGATGAAAACGCTCTATTATAAATAAACAACCGCGGTACATCAATGAAAAGCGAGGTGATCGTGAACTAAGTATTAATATTTGTATTTGTTTACATTTCGGGGATCCCTGCGTGTTTGGTGAGTAGGCTTCGTTGGCGTCGCTGTCTCGTTTTGGTGGTGTAGGGTGGTTGCGCTTATTGTTAAGAGACAATAGTTTCTTTTGCCGGGACAATGAGTGCGACCGTTTTGCATCATCGGGCGTGGGTGCCTATTTGTTCATGAGGGGATCTCTCTTTACTGTCGTGGCAATAGAAGCGTTCCTAAAATATTGTTGCAATACATTGCTCAAGTTGAACAATTCATAAAGGATAAAGGGATAAAGGACTGGGTGGCTAATCATCCTTACTTGCAGCCAGCGGCTGAATTGCGAAGGACGCAGATCAACGTGGCCGTGTCGAGGCATATCAAAGGCGCTCCAGGCAGCCGCCATACGACACAGTTCAGACCATGGATCACAGCTAAGATGTTAGGTGTTGATTTTATGGAGGGAGGAAAACCGGAGAACCCGGCGAGAAACCCTCGAAGCACAGGAGAGATCAACTACAACTCAACTCATATGAGTCCAAGCCCGAGAACGGGGTCATTCCCAAGCGGTCACCCATCCAAGTACTAACCCCGTCTAACCGGGCTTAACTTTTTGGTGAGAGGCAGCGCGCTAACAGCACACGCCACCCGTGCTCCCCTGTTTTGAATTCTCTTTTGAATTTAATTGGTGTTTGGCAAATAATCCTGTTTCTTATTGGTTGTTTAAAAACCAGAAACCAATCAAATTCAAAACAGGAAGTTAGCAATAATTTTCATCAAATGAATTGATCAACTTGAGGAATATATTGCAACGATATTTTAGGAACGTTTCTATTGCCACGACAGTAATGAATATCTTTAATATCCAATCATAATTTCCTAATATCCTAGGTTATACTTTATAGAACATCATTATTTTTATGTTGTAATTACTTAGCAATAGTCAGGAGCTCTCTGAAAATCACCTTTGTGAGAGAGCATCCTGAAATTAAATATTATTTTCATTCATTTAATATAGTGTGTAAAAATAAGCCAGTTCGTAATCTCGACTGGGCATCAAAATAACGCGTTCTCTGTTGAGATAAAACTTATTTCAATTTATAACATCAGGCTGAGAAATATATTCAATATAATGAATTCGGAAGTGTAAATGAAAATGCAAATAAATCGTCCGCCCTTCGCCTGATGTTATGTTTTGATGCGCAGTCTATAAGGGGGTGATTAAATGTACCGGGTTAGCCCCCGTCCTATCACGATCGGAAATTGCGGCTGTCGACTGGGATCTAATCCAGGCTGACATGGATTAGCTACGCATGCTAGGAACGAATATCTTGCGTGTAAACGTCATCAATACACGCGAGACCAAGCGAGGCTGGCGCGAGATGAACCAGGAGCGAAGGAGCGTTGTGGTACATGTGGGTTCATACGATAAAATTAGTGAAGATAAAGGACAATAATGGATCCATTGAAGAGGATACTAGGGATATTGTAGGATATCAAGCATTTGCTGACTTGAAATCAAATATGGCGGGAAAATTAGACGAAGAACAAGGTGCGATCTAGTGTCGTAAACTTCTATGTTAAATTACTAAAATCTGTTGTTTGTTGACCATTTACTACCCCAAAAAAAGTCGGGTTGTTTTTTTTTGGCAGATGTGTGTACCAATTGACCTTTAAAATGGATTTTAAAGTTCGAATCAGTCGTGGAAAGTGTACTTGACGACCGAGGAAGTGACGAGTTGACATAAAACAAACCCAATCAACTATGGAGGATGAATAAATATCTCAACTATTGATTTTTTTCTTTGTCTTGATTTTGTTTTTGGCTATATATGGACAGTTCACTTGTTCTTGTTTTGCGTGTGTGCTGTGTTTAGAATTTAGTAAATTTAATTTCATCAAGCTCGGCCGACAACTCACTTGAGCCAGCACGCACGTGGACTGCGAACTGCCCCATGAAAGTGGCCGATTTTCTATGCGAATTCCGATCGTGATAAATTGCATGTTTTTTTCAACGTTTCGATTACATGGCAAGCGGGCTAGCCGGCAAAGTGGGCTGAAAAACTGTTGAACTCGCTTCGATACGCGTTCGTTTACTTGACTGTGTAAATAAATAGTGCTGAAAGAAACATCAAAATAATTGTGGAAACTTTGGTTAGGATCTGACAATTAGATCAACTTCATATTTGACTCCGATTCCCGAGCTATTTCGCCCTCTATACACGAGAATATTTTCCATTTTGCTGCAAATAAAATAAACTTACACCACGACAAATATGTAAATGAACTTAATTTACCTTTTGCATTATTTACGACATGCATAACACAGAAGTTCTTGGCTGACTGACCTGTATCGTCAGCCGCCATTGTTTACTGAAGGACTGAAAGTGATGATCTTCTAGAAGGCCGCGTGATTGGCTTGTGATTTAGTAACGACGATGCTGATTGGCTACTTATTAATAACATCGTTTCGGTTTCAGTTTACAATTGACAAATTTAGTCGAGAAGGTTCGTCGAATTTCCTACTTAATGTGCAAGTTTCCAGATTGACACACCCGATAATTTTCATTTGTTATATGTATACTACACGTTTGTGGAAAATTTTTTTGGTTCCGCGATGTGCGCATCAAAAAATCACATTTCTTGAGGTCGGCCCATGGTCTAGTTATTCGTGCGTTTCGTGATCATAGCGAAGACTTAATAAATTAATTAGTCTTCGTGAAAACGCTTTCGTGTGTTAGCTAAGCTATGACTAGAACAATTAAGGTTTACAAAATATTGCGTCGACATAAATAATAGACTAATTAGTGTAAAACTGAAGCAAAACTAACGTAACTTTGCCCTTATTTACTTGATAATTGCGAATTTCGGCCTGAAATCATCCACGTCAATTCAAAACTCATCCTGGCTTGCCCACTCCATGAAATCGCCCCCTAAGCCCTAATCAAACGAGAACGCAAGTCATCGCAAGTTGGCAGTCACGCTATCTCAGCCAGCCGCTCTGAATAGTTTCCCGAAAATTCATGTACCGTGACAAAGTTAAAACTTGTTTAAAACACTCATGAAACCTTTATTTTGTTAATTTGGGTGTTCAAACGACCGCCATAGAAATTCTGACTGCCAACTTGCGATGACTTGCGTTCTCGTTTGATTAGGGCTCTAAGTTACAAACTCGCTTATAGTATGTACTTTTTCATACAAATCTATAAGAACCTTTTTCAGGCTAACTGGCTCTTATAGCAAGCTCGGACTGCCCTATGTGCCATTGTGCCATGGCACATGGGCCCTTCTGGGACATCAAAATGGGCCCCTGACCAGACACACCTATAAAATATCAAATTGGAAGCATTGAAGCAATTACTTAATTCCGCATTTGTGAAATTAGTGATAAGGAAAATACTGAAAATAGTTTGCAACAGACCAACAGTAGTGATTTGTTCTATAGAAGTTGATTTACTGAAGGCTGTTGATAACGAGGCAGTGTATCGAAAACTTGCGTCAAAGTCCTCGGAAATGGAACAGCTTCTTATGTTCTGAAATGTTTTGTTCTAAATGTCGAAAAGTCCTGAAATCTGTTGTATTTTGTGTAAATTGTGTGTTTTATATGACGTTTTAATTCGTCAGTGTATTTTATATGAACTCCGGAATTCTATAAAATCTTCCCCCAAAACGCAGGAAATGCCATTTCAGAGACTCTAGATTTCAAAATTCTCAGGGGGGGCATGCCCCCGGACCCCCCTAGAGGCTTCTCGAATTGTCCCCCTAGGCCTGGGTCCCTTCACAGCTGAAATGGCAAGGCCCCTAAATTGGGCCCAGTCCGAGCCTGTCTTATAGGCGCATTTTTCTAAACTGTGTTACTTCTTACCAAGTCAGTTTGCTGATCTGGGAACACGTTTTTCACGGCAACACAAAGTTCAGTTCCAATAGTAAGGAGGTGGGCCACACGACATTCTTCTAACTCAGGTATTTGAATAGAGGAAATAGTGGCTCCTTGAGACTTGATCAATTCAACAGCTAGACAACAAAAATGTTTGCACGATGACAAATTGTAATAGAAGCGAGAATTTGTGTGGTAACACCACGTTTATAAGTTATTGCTCAGCTTTCGACCTGTTGACCCAGATCTTCATGAGAGTAAATGCCAACATCGTGTTGACTCATTTCATACATACGGAAATTAGGATTGTTGACCAAAGAGAGTCATCGAAAAGAGAATTTATCAAAGTTTTGAAAAATCCTACGGTTTCACAGGAGAGTCAGCCATTGAGTAGCACTTGGTTAGCTCTAACTTAGATCAACAGTCCCATTAACATTAATTTTAGAGTAACAGAACTCTGACAATTATATCTCTCATGACAACGACCACGATCACCACGATCATCATCATCACCACCACGATCATCATCATCATCACCACCACCACCACCACCACCATCACCACCACCACCATCACCACCACCACCACCACCACCAACGTAACCACTACCATCACCACCACCACCATCATTATCATCACCACCATCGTCATCATCGTCATCACCATCAACATCATCATCACCACCACCACCATCAATCATTATTAGCATCATCATCATCATCATCATCATCACTATCACTATCATCATCATCATCATCATCATCACCATCACCATCACGATCACCATCATCATCATCACCACCACCATCATCACCACCACCATCATCATCATCACTATCATCATCATCACTATCATCATCATCATCACCACCACCAATACCACCACCACCACCACCACCACCACCACTACCATCACCATCACCATCACCATCACCATCATCACTATCATCATCACTATCATCATCATCATCATCATCATCACCACCACCACCACCATCATCATCATCATCACCATCACCACCACCATCATCACCATCATCATCATCATCATCATCATCATCATCATCATCATCATCATCATCATCATCATCACCATCATCAATGTCCCATTCCCTGTCCATCTCCCTCTTTTTCCCCTTCTATCTCCTTCCTAACGAACAAGCATTACCTTTTCTGAAATGGTCCACTGCTTCTTTGTTGGCAGACTGGTAAATTCAAAAAAAAAAGACAAAACACTGTATAACCAAATAAATTATCCAAATAAAATATCAAACTGGTTTGATATTGCCCGATTAAAATCGGTCAAAATATCTCACCACGCCGTGTGTGGCGATTACCAATTTTTATCGTTCACTGATCACTCATTATTCTTCCTGTAGTTATTTGGTTTGATGATCGTAAAAGTGGTGGCTCCAGTTGCTAAAGATGCGAGTTTTTACATGTAACTGGCGCACTTGTATGCAGCGCTCGAAATAACGCTGGGAAGTTGGAGGGGGGGGGGGGGTCAGATGACCGCTCAAGCGTGAATTTGTTTGGGGGGGGGGGTCAGATACACAATTTGGGGGGTCAACCATTTCCCCCTCTTAATTTGTACATTATACACAAACGCGTTCATTTCTTGATTTGCACAGAAAGTGAAACAAAAAATATTTGAACGCTTTTTTGGTGAGATTTGGCGGAAGTCGAATCGTGTGACGGCCTTAAATGCGTAGTAACTACAATCCTGGACAAAAGTGCTTGGGACACTATGCGAAAATCGGCAAAATCGGCAAAGTGGCCCAACAGTTTTGTCCAGGATTGTCTGAAAATGGCGAGTTTATGATTTTTCAATAAAACGCAGCTTTTTAACTTTGTAACATTGCAAAATATATACAGTTTAATAAAAGAGCCCCCATCTCTGCTCCCCCTTACCCCCTCAATGGGGAAGGGATCACTGGAGCAGAGTCTCTGCAGAGTTCCCACCCGCACCGGTACCACCCGCACGAGAGCTCTATTTAATTTGCATATTCACCAAACCTTCTATACCCCACAAACAATTTGTTGTTCATGCATGTGGGAGCGTATTTATGTCACTTTCGAGCAAACTGCGCAGAATCGCCGCCCCCAAATTGTTTTTTTCTTCGATTTTGTTTAATTCGTCATTTTCAGACAATCCTGGAGAAAAGTGCTTGGGACACTATGCGAAAATCGGCAAAGTGGCCCAACAGTTTTGTCCAGGATTGTCTGAAAATGGCGAGTTTATGATTTTTCAATAAAACGCAGCTTTTTAACTTTGTAACATTGCAAAATATATACAGTTTAATAAAAGAGCCCCCATCTCTGCTCCCCCTTACCCCCTCAATGGGGAAGGGATCACTGGAGCAGAGTCTCTGCAGAGTTCCCACCCGCACCGGTACCACCCGCACGAGAGCTCTATTTAATTTGGCATATTCACCAAACCTTCTATACCCCACAAACAATTTGTTGTTCATGCATGTGGGAGCGTATTTATGTCACTTTCGAGCAAACTGCGCAGAATCGCCGCCCCCAAATTGTTTTTTTCTTCGATTTTGTTTAATTCGTCATTTTCAGACAATCCTGGAGAAAAGTGCTTGGGACACTATGCGAAAATCGGCAAAATCGGCAAAGTGGCCCAACAGTTTTGTCCAGGATTGTAGTTAGCAGTTACGACCAGACACTGACGGGCTTCTGTATTCAACAATTAATCAAGGGAAGCCATTAAGTGGCCTTTTAGTGAGTTGTTTTGCGACAAAGGGGCACCGCACAAGTTCAGCAAACTTTACGCAAGCATTAATAAATTGGCTTAAAACCAACCTTGAGTCCTAAATGCATTTGAAGATTTCAGCTGGAATGGTTTATGTTACCCCCTGTGTTTGAACTATAAAAGAGTGCAGGAAAGTGATGACATAAACCTTATTTCGTTAAAACTTGAGCGGTCAAGTTGTCCGCCCGTAAGTGAATTTTTTTTGGGGGGGGGTCATTGACCCCTGACCCCCGTTATTTCGAGCGCTGTGTATGGGGGGGCTGAGGGGCTTCAGCCCCCCGAGAAATTTTGCAGCAACTGACTCATCAATCACCATTCACAAATTATAGGTTACTCGTTAGGCTAAAGTAACTGTTACAGACTCATTCCTGCCAGCCAAAAGCACCCAAAAACAGTGATAAGTCAACCCAGTAAACACAACATCGAAAAATTGTTGAAATGTGTTTTAACTAGTTTTTATGACATTTCATGACCTTCAGTGTTCTTAAAAATCACCCCTCAGAATGCAGGAAATGGCATTTCCAAGACTCTAAATTTCCGGGGGGAACCTCCTAGAAGAATCCCTTTTTGTAAACGCCCCCCACCGGAAAATTCTTAAAAAGGTCCTGTTCAGCACTTCAGCCCCCCTGGACAAAAACAAAACTTTACGCCCCCGTTATTTCGAGCGCTGTGTATGGTAAACACCGATTTTTATCGGTTGGCCAACCGATAAAAATCGGCCGCATAAAATCGTAGCATGTGCGCACGGCCTAATCTGACATTATTTCTCAAAATTTTTACCTCTACAAACGACCAATCAACTCCCACTGTCATGTCAGACAAATCAGTGTTTTCAAAACCATCCAGTGTAGCATTTTCCGGTTGTATTAAACCTACATGTGACAAAATAAGTAAATGTTTTAAAACTTGTAGCTTTTGGCCTGTGTATAGGAAGGATATAAAGAAAATGGTACAGCAAGATAACGTAACAAATAAAACAATAGTCGCTTAAATACAATAAAAAACAACCCCACCACCATAACCACCTTCATCACCACCACCACGTGGCACCACCACTATCATCACCACCATTATTACCACCACCAATAACGGCACCATTATCACCACCACCATTATCATTATAACCACCACCACCATCACCTCACAGTTATTAGCACTACCAACAACGCCACCATTATGACTACCACTATTATCGCAATCACCACGACTACCACCTCACCATCATTACCACCACCACCACCAACAACAACGCCACCATTACGACTACAACTGTTATCACAATCACCACCATCTCACCGCCAATACCATCATCTCGCCATCATCTCGCCATCATCACCACCATCATCACTTCACCATCACCACCAACAACAACGCCACCACTATGACTACAACTATTATCACAACCATCACCACTACCACCTAACCGAAACCACGATCACCTCACCATCATTACCACCAACGCCACAATTATGATTACAACTGTTATCACAATCACCACCATATCACCACCAATAGCATCATATCGCCATCATCACCACCACCACCATCACTTCACCATGATTACCACCACCAACGGCACCGTTATGACTACAACTATTATCACAATCACCACCATCTCACCACCAATACAATCATCTCGCCATCATCACCACCACCAACACCAAAATCATCACCATCACCATCATCACTTCACCATCATTACCACCAACAACGCCACCATTATGACTACAACTATTATCACAATCATCACCCACTACCACCTATCCGAAACCACGATCACCATCATCACCGCACCGTCATTACCACCAACGCCACCATTATGACTACAACTATTATCACAATCACCACCATCTCACCACCAATAGCATCATCTCGCCATCATCACCAACACCAAAATCATCACCATCACCATCATCACTTCAACACCATTACCACCACAAACAAAACAAAACAAAACAAAACATAGAACAAAATCAAGTCAAACCACACCAAACTAAGTAAAGCACTAAAGCTAAGCTACAATGTAAGGACAGGTTAAAATCTACAATAATTTACAAACAAATTATACCAACCTGGAAAGTAGTCAACATCTCGTCCAGAAAGCAAAGCTAGAAATCAAGCAAAGTGCTGTAAATTAGATCTTAAACATCAAAAA